>CM066579.1:1500000-1940000 GCA_033816785.1 Picus viridis | reverse complement strand
TGTGCACAGGGCTGTGCTGGAACCCACACTTGCTCTGTGTGCACAGGGCTGTGGTGCAACCCACACTTGCTCTGTGTGCACAGGGCTGTGCTGGAACCCACACTTGCTCTGTGTGCACAGGGCTGTGGTGCAACCCACACTTGCTCTGTGTGCAGAGAAGCACAGCTGCAGCTGTGCTCAGAAGTGCAGGAATGCTGAGCAGTGCCAGCTGCTCTGACAGGTCATGTGAAATAACTGGGGTAAGGCACACACAGGCTGCTTGAACACAGCCTCACAGCATGTTAGGGGTTGGAAGGGACCTCTGGAGATCATCCAGTGCAGCCCCCTGCCAGAGCAGCATCACCCAGGGCAGCTCACACAGGAACACATCCAGGTGGGCCTTCAAAGTCTCCAGAGCAGGAGACTCCACAACCTCTCTGGGCAGCCTGCTCCAGGGCTCTGGGACCCTCACAGTGAAGAAGTTCTCCTCCTATTGAGGTGGAACCTCCTGTGCTGGAGTTCATATGCATTACCTCTTGTGCTTGTCACAGCATCATTTCAGTTGGCAAAGACCTTAAGATGGTCAAGTGCAACCACTAAGGTCATTGCCTTCTTGCAGACTCCCTCATTCCCAGGGTGCTTTCTCCTGCTTCCCCCCCTTTTCCTGTTTCCCAGTGCTTTATCCCTTTTAGGACCACACAACCATTGCAGCTGTGCAGCAGCTGTGCTTAGTTCCATACACTGGAGCCAGTCTGTCTCTCACTTGCTGTACACCCATGACCTCTGGACTGTGTTTACATGAATGTCCAGGCCAGGTTTGACAGCTGCCTCCCTTCATGTCTCCTTCTTACCAGGCTGGTGAAAATCAGACACAATAAATCCAGAGAAGTGAAACCATCACAAATCTGATGGCATGTTCTTTTTGTTGGTATTTCCAGCTTCTCTTGCCTTGTTCCCTGGGAAATGATCTAAACATGGAGGTCAGTGCTCATTATGAACACATCCCTGTCTCCAGGGAGCAGGGCATAAACAGATTCTAATCTCCAGGGAGCAGGCCATAAACAGATCCTAATCCCCAGGGAGCAGGGCATAAACAGATTGCTGTCTCCAGGAGGAGCAAGGCCTGAACACATCCCTGTCTTGAGCAGGAGCAGGGTGACTTGCCTTGCCTGTGCTCTTGCAAAGCAAGCAGGTTCCAACTACCTGGAGTTAATAGGCAAGAATCATAGAATCATAGAACTGTTTGGGTTGGAAAAGCTCTCTGAGTTCAACCTTCAACCCAGCCCCACCATGGCCACTAAACCCTGGCCCTACGTGCCATGGCCACGGGTTTCTGCAGGCATGGGGACTCCACCACCTCCCTGGGCAGCCTCTGCCAATCCCTGACCACTCTGGCAGCAAAGAAGTTTTCCCTAATCTCTAACCTAACCCTCCCCTGGCACAATTTGAGGCCATTTCCTCTCCTATCACCTGAGACTAGGGAGCAGAGCCCAACCCCCACCTCACTGCAGCCTCCTCTCAGGGAGCTGTAGAGAGCAATGAGGTCTCCCTCAGCCTCCTCTTCTCCACACTGATCACCTCCAGCTCCCTCAGCTTCTCCTCCCCAGCCCCGTTCTCCAGACCCTTCCCCAGCTCTGTTGCCCTTCTCTGGACCTGTTCCAGCTCCTTAATGTCCTTCTTGGAGTGAGGGGCCCAAAACTGAGCCCAGTCCTTCTTGCAGTGAGGAGCCCAAAACTGAGCCCAGTGCTCATGGTGTGGCCTCTCCAGTGCTTAGTACAGGGGGACAATCCCTCCCCCAGATGTGCTGGCCACACCATTGCTGATCCAGGCCAGAATGCTGGTGGCCCTCTTGCCATCATGGGCACACCCTGGCTCACCTTCAGCTGCTGTCAACCAACACCCCCAGGTCCTGTTCCAGCAGGCAGTTTCCAGCCGCTCTGCCCCAATCCTGTAGTGTTCCTGGGGTTGCTGTGACCCAAGTGCAGGTCCTGGCATTTGGCTTTGCTGAACCTCATCCCCCTGGCCTTGGTCTATCAGCCCAGCCTGTCCAGGTCTCTTTGCAGAACCTTCCTACCTTCATGCAGCTCAGCACTCCTGCCCAGTTCAGAGTGATCTTGCAAACTGACTGAGGCTGGCTCAGTGCCCTCACCCAGATCATTGGTAAGGATACTAAGGAGAAGTGGCCCCAGCACTGATGAGCCCTGGGAACTTGTGACTGGAAGTCATTTGAAGCCACAGAGCTCATCCAAGACTCTCCTGTGGAGCTCTCCTCACACAGAGCAGAGCTTTTCCTGAGGTGGATGAGGCTGGCTGAAGGGCCATCATGCTTTTGCAGAGTGCATTTGAAGCTGCTGAACCCTGAGCCTTTGGTCACTCCGTTCACCTTCCTGTTTGCTGTGACCCTCTTCCCTTCCCTGCATGTTGACAGAACTTCTAAAGGGTGAAGAGCTTTTTCATCTCTCATGCAATTTCTCCTGACATGCAGGTCCCTTGGAGCTGGTGGAAGCTTTAGAGCATGGAGGGTGTCCCACAGCAGGCTGTAAAGGAGTTGGGCACATCAAGAGAGCGAGGCACCTCGGCCACCATAGGTACGTGCCAGCAACCTGCAGCTCTGTGCTGTCAGCTGAGGGATGCCTGCATGTGCTGGGGGCTGTTAATTGTTGTTCACAAGCCAAACAGATCCCAGGTGGAGGAAAAGAGGAAATCTCCTACAGCTCAGCATGCAGTGATCGCAGTTGCCATGGTGAGCATGCCGAGATAAACCTTAGCCATCTGTAGCTTCACTTCAGCAGGGTGTGCCCAGGGAAGATTGCAGAGAATCAATCACCAAGGCTGGAAGAGACCTCAGAGATCACCCAGTCCAACCTCTCACCCAGCACCTCCTGACTACTAACCCATGGCTCCAAGTGCCACAGCCAATCCCCTCTTGAACACCTCCAGGGATAGGGACTCCACCACCTCCCTGGGCAGCACATTCCAGTGGCTAACAACTCTCTCTGTGAAGAACTTCTTCTCACCTCCAGCCTGAACCTCCCCTGACACAGCTTGAGACTGTGTCCTCTTGTTCTGCTGCTGGGGGCCTGGCAGAATGGACCAACCCCCACCTGGCTACAACCTCCCTTCAGGGAGTTAGAGCAAGAAGGTCTCCCCTGAGCCTCCTCTTCTGCAGGCTAAGCAACCCCAGCTCCCTCAGCCTCTCCTCACAGGGCTGTGCTCCAGACCCCTCCCCAGCTTTCTTGCCCTTCTCTGGACACCTTCCAGCAAGTCAACCTCCTTCCTAAACTGAGGAGCCCAGAACTGGACACAGGACTCAAGGTGTGGCCTAAGCAGTGCTGAGCACAGGCCACAATGACCTCCCTGCTCCTGCTGGCCACACTCTTCCTGCTGCAGGCCAGGCTGCCATTGGCCTTCTTGGCTCCCTGGGCACACTGCTGGCTCCTGTTCAGCTGCTGTCCACCACTCCCCCCGGGTCCCTTTCTGCCTGGCTGCCCTCCAGCTTCTGTTGAATCCTTTCTGAAGCAGGACACAGGAGTGTGCCCAAGAAGGAGAGCTGACCCAGGGAGAGCAGTGCCGTGAGGGATGTAGAGGCAATGACAGTGTGCTTGGGAAACATTGACTACGTCAGAATTGCAGTGGTTTGAAAGTATTTATAGTATGCAGTGAATCCTGAGTATTTCAGTAAGGAAGAGACTGCTAATGTTACACAGAAGGGTTGGAAGGAGCCTCCAGAGATCATCAACTCCAAGCCCTCTGCTAGAGCAAGATCACCTAGGGCAGGGCACCCAGGGCAGGGCACACAGAACACATCCAGCTGGGGCTGGAAAGGCTCCAGAGCAGGAGACTCCACAACCTCTCTGGGCAGCCTGCTCCAGGGCTCAGCAGCCTCACACCCAAGAAGTTTCTCCTCAGGTTGAGGTGGAACCTCCTGGGTTCCAGTTTGTGTCCATTGCCTCTTGTCCTATCCCAGGACAGCACTGCACAGAGCCTGGCCCCTGCCTGCCCCCCACCCCTCAGGTATTTGTAACCATTGATCAGATCTCCTCTCAGCCTTCTCTTCTCCAGGCTCAACAGCCCCAGGGCTCTCAGCCTTTACTCCTCACACAGATGTTCCAGGCCCTTCAGCATCCTTGTAGCCTCTGTTGGACTCTCTCTACCAAATCACAGAATCAGTCAGGGTTGGAAGGGACCACAAGGATCATCTAGTTCCAACCCCCCTGCCTGCATTTCCCTGTCCCTCTTGACCTGGGGAGCCCAGAACTGGACACAGTATTCCAGATGCTGCCTCACCAGGTCAGACTGGAGGGGGAGGAGAACCTTCCTGGATCTGCTGGCCACACTCTTCTTTCACTGCACCCCAGGATGCCATTGGCCTTCTTGGACACAGGGGCACACTGCTGTCCTGTGGATAACTTCTTGTCCATCAGGCCTGCAAGGTCCTTTTCCACAGAGCTCCTCTCCAGCAGCTCAGCCCTCCCCGTCTTCAGGACACTACCACTTGTTGCCCCCGTGAGGTTCCCCTTTGCCCAGCTCTCTATCCTCTCCAGGTCTCACTGGATAGCAGCACAGCCTGACAGGGCTTGCATGCATGTTCTGAGACCTCTGCACAAGTGAAGTCAGCTGGACCTGCCTAGGAAGCCTCCTGCCTGCTTAGCTGAAATCCATTTCATTTCATATTCCTGTAGGCTGAGTCTGGGATGAGTCTTTAACACAACTGCCCTGTAAAGCAGTAGCTTCAGGCTCAGGGTCTTATCTCTCTTAGCTGAGTCTTATCTCAGCCACACAGAGTCAGGTGAATGTTCCCATCCTTCCCCAAGGCTGAAGGAAACTGTGTGAGAAAAGTTTTGTTTGTGATCAGCTTTGTATTTCATAGCAAAATGAATTAGCACCATGAAGTATCTTCCTCAGAGACTCTCTTGCTTTGCCCTCTGTGCTGGTGCTGTGTTGTTCCTGAGAATTCTGAGAGAAATAATGAGATGACAGCCTCAGGAGGTTCAACAAGGCCAAGGGCAAGGTCCTGGGGCAGGGCAATCCCTGGCACCAATATAGGCTGGGCAGGGACTGGCTGGAGAGCAGCCCTGCAGCAAAGGCCTTGGGGGTGCTGGGGAGGAGAAGCTCCAGAGGAGCCAGCAGGGAGCACTTGCAGCCCAGAGAGCCAAGCAGAGCCTGGGCTGCAGCAGGAGAAGTGTGGCCAGCAGGGCCAGGGAGGGGATTCTGCCCCTCTGCTCCACTCTGCTGAGACCACAGCTGCAGCTCTGGGTCCAGTTCTGGAGCCTCTGTGCCAGGAAGGCTCTGGAGGGGCTGGAAGGTGTCCAGAGAAGGGCCACGAGGAGGAGCAGAGGGCTGGAGCTGCTCTGCTGTGAGGACAGACTGAGGGAGTTGGGGTTGTGCAGGCTGGAGAGGAGAAGGCTCCCAGGAGACCTCATTGTGGCCTTCCAGGATCTGCAGGGGGTTCCAAGCAAGCTGGGGAGGGACTTTTGAGGGTGTCAGGGAGGGATAGGACTGGGGGGGATGGAGCAAAACTAGCAATGGGGAGATTGAGATTGGCTGTGAGGAAGAAGTTGTTGCCCAGGAGGGTGGTTAGAGCCTGGCACAGGCTGCCCAGGGAGGTGGTGGCAGCCTCCTGCCTGGAGGTGTTTGCAGCCAGGCTGGCTGTGGCTGTGAGCAACCTGCTGCAGTGTGAGGTGTCCCTGCCCATGGCAGGGGGTTGGGACTGGCTGAGCCTTGAGGTCCCTTCCAGGCCTCACCATTCTGTGGCTCTGTGACTCTGTGGTTGGTTCTTTCTTTGGAGTCTACAGACTGGACGGTCTGGCTCCCCCTAAGCATTCTCAAGTCATGCCACCACTGCCTTCCTGACGTTAGGCAATTGGTATAATTAAGCACATCTCTTGCATCTTGGCAACCTTGAAATGTATTTCCCCATGCTTGCCTCCTCACTCACCCCTCTGCAGCACAAGTGCAGAGAAGATGGTAATTGCAAATGCTAAGCAGCTCTGAAGCGATGAGGAGTTGTTGTTCCTTAGGAGCCAGACGGAAGGCCTGGTGACTAATTACGGAGCAGGGCCAAAGCATTCACCTCTTGGGAAGCTGCTGTTAACAAGGGCTTGGTGCCTGTCACCAGGTCCTCCTGGGGTTTCTGCTGCACAGTTGGAAGTGAAGCTGATGTGGAGGTTGGCAGCATGATGAAGATCACCTCTGTGTTTATGATGGTGCCCCCAGCACCAGAAGGACATGGAGCCGTCGGGAAGGGCCCAGAGGAGGCCACAAAGATGATCAGAGGCTGGAGAACCTCCCTTAGGAGGCCAGGCTGAGAGAGTTGGGGCTGTGCAGCCTGGAGAAGAGAAGGCTCCAGGCAGACCTTAGAGCAGCCTTCCAGTACCTGAAGGGGCTCCAGGAGAGCTGGGGAGGGACTTTGGACAAGGGCTGGGAGTGACAGGATGAGGAACAATGGCTTTGAGCTGGGAGAGTGGGGATGGAGACTGGAGATGAGGAAGAAATTCTTGGCAGTGAGGGTGGGGAGACTCTGGCACAGGCTGCCCAGGGAGGCTGTGGCTGCCTCCTCCCTGGAGGTGTTCAAGGCCAGGCTGGATGAGGCCTTGAGCAAGCTGGGCTGGTGGGAGGTGTCCCTGCCATGGCAGGAGGTTGGAACTGGGGAGATCTTGAAGGTCCCTTCCCACCTGAACTGTGCTGTGCTGCTATGAGAGGCAAAGGCCAGTGCTTGCCCTATGTGGAATAAAAGCCTGGTGTTATTATTGTCTGGTCTGTGAAGCCAGGGTGGGAGTGAAAGCTGTTGGCTTCCTGCTGAGTTTTGTTGTTTGGAGGTGGCAGGACATATGGCTGGCAAGGTAGAGGTTTGGGTTTGACACTTGTGTTTGGAACTCGTGCAAGTAGCAGTGAAACAAACAGAGCCCTGCAGCAGTTCCTGGGGAGGCAGAGAGCTGGATGGGAGCTGACTGCTGCTCCCTTGTCGTCCTGATAAAAAGGAAGGGCAGGTCCTGCCTGACCAACCTGATCTCCTTCCATGCCCAGGTGACTGCCTGGTGGCTGTGGGGCAGGCTGTGGATGTGGTCTGCCTGGGCTTCAGCAAGGCCTTTGACACCATCCCCCACAGCAAACTGCTGGCCAAGCTGTCAGCCCCTGGCTTGGGCAGCAGCACTCTGAGCTGGGTGAGGAACTGGCTGGAGGCTGAGCCCAGAGAGTGGTGGTGAATGGTGCCACAGCCAGCTGGCAGCCAGGCACCAGTGGTGTACCCCAGGGAGCAGTGCTGGGCCCCATCCTCTTCAGTGTCTTCATTGATGACCTGGATGAGGGGATTGAGTCCATCAGCAGTCAATTTGCAGATGACAGCAAGCTGAGGGCAGGAGTTGATCTGTTAGAGGGTAGGAGAGCTCTGCAGAGGGACCTTGCCAGGCTGGACAGATGGGCAGAGGCCAAGGCCATGAGATTGAACACATCCAAGTGCCAGGTGCTGCACATTGGTCACAGCAACCCCAGGCAGTGCTACAGGCTGGGGTCAGAGTGGCTGAGAGCAGCCAGGGAGAGAGACCTGGGGGTGCTGGTTGATGGTAGGCTGAACATGAGCCTGCAGTGTGCCCAGGAGGCCAGGAGGGCCAATGGCATCCTGGCCTGCATCAGGAAGAGTGTGGCCAGCAGGAGCAGGGAGGTCATTGTGCCCTGTGCTCAGCACTGCTTAGGCCACACCTTGAGTCCTGTGTCCAGTTCTGGGCTCCTCAGTTGAAGAAGGACATTGAGAGACTTGAAGGTGTCCAGAGAAGGGCAACAGAGCTGGGGAGGGGTCTGGAGCACAGCCCTGTGAGGAGAGGCTGAGGGAGCTGGGGTTGCTTAGCCTGGAGAAGAGGAGGCTCAGGGAGACCTCATTGCCCTCTCCAGCTCCCTGCAGGGAGGTTGTAGCCAGGTGGGGGTTGGTCTCTTCTGCCAGGCACCCAGCATCAGAACAAGAGGACACAGTCTCAAGCTGTGCCAGGGCAGGTTTAGTGTGGTGGTTAGGAAGAAATTCCTCACAGAGAGAGTGATTGCCCATTGGAATGTGCTGCCCAGGGAGGTGGTGGAGTCACCATCACTGGAGGTGTTCAGGAGGAGACTTGATAGGGTGCTGGTTGCCGTGGTTGAGTTGATCAGGTGGTGTTGGATGATAGTTTGGACTTGATGATCTCTGAGGTCTCTTCTAACCTGGTCTGGTCTATTCTATTCTATTCTATTCTATTCTATTCTATTCTATTCTATTCTATTCTATTCTTCTCTATTCTATTCTAATCTTCTCTATCCTATTCTATTCTTCTCTATTCTATTCTATTCTATTCTATTCTATTCTATTCTATTCTTCTCTGTTCTATTCTTCTCTATTCTATTCTATTCTTCTCTGTTCTATTCTTCTCTAGTCTATTCTTCTCCTATTCTATTCTATTCTATTCTTCTCTATCCTATCCTATCCTATCCTATCCTATTCTATTCTATCTTCTATTCTATTCTATTCTATTCTATTCTATTCTATTCTATTCTATTCTATTCTATTCTATTCTATTCTATTCTATTCTATTCCGTTCTAGTCCAGTCCAATCCAGTCCATTCTAATATTCACACTGATTGCTGCTTCTGGGTTCTGGGGTCAGCTCTGGGGTCATTCCCTGTCAGCTGAGTGGCCGTGTCTGACAGTAAGGAGGCATTTCTCTTCTTCTCCTTGCAGTGCAGTCAGCTGCCCCTACTCTGAGATGAACCTGCACAAAGAGAGCCTCGTCCCAGACCGCCTGAGCGGGGCGCTGCCCGCGGCCAGCGCCGGGCCCCGCGGCAGGAAGGCGGAGGCCGGCGAGGGATCCGCCTCTCCGCTCACCAAGTAACGAACAGCTGCGGCCACGGCCTCGCTGGCGGCGCTGCCTCCTCCCGGCGGCCTGCAGCCCCCTCGCTGCTTGTGTGGGGTGAAGGCTTTCTGAAGAGCTGCCTGTGGTCTGCACCTTCACGGCCAGGGCAGGCGTGGCTTCAGCAGTGCCTCTCACAGCGGCACCGAGCTGTCGGAGCCTGCCACTGACCCTGCTCTGTGTGACCACAGACTCACAGCGTGGGTGGGCTTGGAAGGCGCATTCAAGATCATCCAGTTCCAACCCCCTGCCATGGGCAGGGACACCTCCCACCAGCCCAAGTTGCTCAAAGCCTCATCCAGCCTGGCCTTGACCACCCCCAGGGTGGAGGCAGCCACAGCCTCCCTGGGCAGCCTGTGCCAGAGTCTCCCCACCCTCACTGGCAGGAATTTCTTCCTCGTCTCCCGTCCCTCCCCTCTTCAGTTCAAAGCCATGCCACTGTGCTGTAACTATTTAGCCTACTAAGTGGTTCACTGGGATTTAAAATGGATTGTTTGCCAGTGGGGTTCACTTAAGGGAATTACCTGTCTTTGTTTCTTGGGATGGCCTCCCTGGGCAGCCTCTTCCAGTCCCTGACCACTCTAGCAGCAAAGAAATTTGTCCTCGGCTCCAACCTAACCCTCCCCTGGCACAATTTCAGGACATTTCTTCTCCTTCTGTCACCTGAGACTAGGGAGAAGAGCCCAAACCCTACCACACTGCAGCCTCCTGTCAGGGGGCTGTAGAGAGCAATGAGGTCTCCCCTCAGCCTCTAGACTGAGCAATCCCAGCTCCCTCAGCTGCTCCACACCAGCCCTCTTCTCTAGTAGAGCCATACAACCACAGAGGCTGTGCCCACTGCTCCCTTTTCCACTGTCCCAGGGAAGAGCCTGGGCAATATTTTGCAAGAGTCCTGGCAGCACAGCTGTGGATCATGGAAGGGAGAGAAGGGGCAGGAGGAAAGTGGCAGTTTAAAGTGTCCTTGTGGTGTAAGGATCTGGACAGCTTGCTAGCAAAAATAACAGCTGATTAAGTGTGTAGTTAATTATGCAAATCCCCCTCCTGTCAAATTGCTAAGTGAATGGTGCCACATCCAGCTGGCACTCAGGCACCAGAGGTGTCCCCCAGGGATCAGTGCTGGGCCCCATCCTGTTCAATATCTTTATTGATGATCTGGAGGAGGGGATTGAGTCCATCAGCAGTAAATTTGCAGATGACAGGAAGCTGGGGGCAGGAGTTGATCTGTTAGAGGGTAGGAGAGCTCTGCAGAGGGACCTTGCCAGGCTGGGCAGATGGGCAGAGGCCAAGGGCATGAGGTTGAACACATCCAAGTGCCAGGTGCTGCACATTGGCCACAGCAACCCCAGGCAGTGCTACAGGCTGGGGTCAGAGTGGCTGAGAGCAGCCAGGCAGAGAGGGACCTGGGGGTAGTGGTTGACAGCAGCTGAACATGAGCCAGCAGTGTGCCCAGGGGGACAAGAAGGCCAATGGCATCCTGGCCTGCAGCAGGAAGAGTGTGGCCAGCAGGAGCAGGGAGGTCATTGTGCCCTGTGCTCAGCACTGCTTAGGCCATACCTTGAGTCCTGTGTCCAGTTGAAGAAGGACATTGAGACACTTGAAGGTGTCCAGAGAAGGGCAAGAAAGCTGGGGAGGGGTCTGGAGCACAGCCCTGTGAGGAGAGGCTGAGGGAGCTGGGGTTGCTTAGCCTGGAGAAGAGGAGGCTCAGGGGAGACCTTCTTGCTCTCTCCAACTCCCTGCAGGGAGGTTGTAGCCAGCTGGGGGTTGGTCTCTTCTCCCAGGCCCCCAGCAGCAGAACAAGAGGACACAGTCTCAAGCTGTGCCAGGGGAGGTTTAGGCTGGAGGTGAGGAGAAAGTTCTTCCCAGCAAGAGGAATTGGCCATTGGAATGTGCTGCCCAGGGAGGTGGTGGAGTCCCCATCCCTGGAGGTGTTGCAGAGGGGATTGGCTGTGGCACTTGGAGCCAGGGTTTAGTTGTCAGGAGGTGTTAGGTATTAGTTGACAGGTTGGACTTGATGATCTCTGAGGTCTTTCCCAACCTGGCTGATTCTCTGATTCCATGGTTCTGTGACATTTTGACTTTGATTTCATGAGGAAGAAGTTCTTCATTCTCATTTCTGCAACCCCAGCTGGTGGGGGCAAGGGAAAAAAACCCTTCTGTGTGTCCTTCAAACAAAGAAACAAACCAAACCCTTCAGTTACACTGCTGAAAAAGAAGTGGAACAACTGCTCTCAGGTTTAAACATCTTGTTGGTTTGTTTTAAACAGTGACAGGAAGTGCCCCAGCCCTGGCCACCCAGCTGTGAAACCTGCAGCTCACAGTCGACCAGCCTCTGGGAAACCTGCAGCAGAAACAACGAAGCAGGAAGATGCAGAAAGTAAATCTCCTTGCAAGAAGCCCTTCCTGTGTGATGGGAAAGACAAGAAGGCCCCTGGGTAACTATCAGTTGCTGTCACAAGTCTGGGGGGTTTGCAGCTGGTCAGGTGGAAATGCAGCTCCCAAAGCAATGCAGAACCGTGGTGTGACCGTGAAGCTCTTGGAGAGGTGTCTATGAAGCTCTTGGAGAGTTGTCTAAGACCAAGGGCAAGGTCCTGCAGCTGGGGCAGGGCAATCCCAAACACTGCTATAGGCTGGGCAGGGACTGGCTTGAGAGCAGCCCTGGAGAAAAGGCCTTGGGGGTGCTGGGGGAGGAGAAGCTCCAGAGGAGCCAGCAGGGAGCACTTGCAGCCCAGAGAGCCAAGCAGAGCCTGGGCTGCAGCCAGAGAAGTGTGGCCAGCAGGGCCAGGGAGGGGATTCTGCCCCTCTGCTCCACTCTGCTGAGACCACAGCTGCAGCTCTGGGTCCAGTTCTGGAGCCTCTGTGCCAGGAAGGCTCTGGAGGTGCTGGAAGGTGTCCAGAGAAGGGCCACGAGGAGGAGCAGAGGGCTGGAGCTGCTCTGCTGTGAGGACAGACTGAGGGAGTTGGGGTTGTGCAGGCTGGAGAGGAGAAGGCTCTGAGGAGACCTAATTGTGGCCTTGCAGGATCTGCAGGGGGCTCCAAGCAAGCTGGGGAGGGACTTGTGAGGGTGTCAGGGAGGGATAGGACTGGGGGGATGGAGCAAAACTAGCAATGGGGAGATTGAGATTGGCTGTGAGGAAGAAGTTGTTGCCCAGGAGGGTGGTGAGAGCCTGGCACAGGCTGCCCAGGGAGGTGGTGGCAGCCTCCTGCCTGGAGGTGTTTGCAGCCAGGCTGGATGTGGCTGTGAGCAACCTGCTGTGGTGTGAGGTGTCCCTGGCCATGGCAGGGGGTTGGGACTGGCTGAGCCTTGAGGTCCCTTCCAGCCCTGACAGTTCTGTGATTCCAGGAAGCTCTTGGAGATTTGTCCATGGAACTCTAGGAGATGGAAGCTCTTCAGCTCTCTATATGTTAGATGTGGGGGGAGGAGAAGAGTGTCACAATGGGGAGTAGAAATAAGAAATTGATATCAGAAAGGAGAGCAAATACTACAAGACAGAAAACTGACTGGCAGTTGGGATCCTTCTTTGCTGCAGGAGTGGTCAGGGACTGGCAGAGGCTGCCCAGGGAGCTGGTGGAGTCCCCATCCCTGGGGGTGTTCAATAAGCCTGTGGCCATGGCACTTGGGGCCAGGGTTTAGTGGCCATGGTGGGGGTGGGTTGGTGGCTGGGCTGGATGAGCTGAGAGGCCTCTTCCAGGCACAACAATTCTGTGATTCAGCATGAGAAGGACTTGTAGCTGACCAAAGCTCTTTGCCAAAGGCAGCACACGGGTGTTGCCAACATCAGGGGGAGCAAGTGCTGGAGCCTTTGGGTCTTGCAGATCCCAGTGGAGCTCTCTAGATGTATCCAGAGTGCACATGAATAATTGAGGGCACGGCTCCCTGTACCTGTGTGCTGCTCTGCTGCTCAGCTGCTCAGCTCAGTGTGCTGTTAATGCTGTCAGCCTCCACTCCAGCTGTGTGTACCTTCATGTTCCACCTCATCTTTTGTCTCATGCAAGGCCTTGACTGAGGAGCCAAACACACAGGAAGCCAGCCATGGGGTTTATTTCTCTGTGTTACATCCAAGTGGTACTCAGCTAACCTCCAGTTCCACTTAGTCCTTTTCATTGACTTACAGAATGGTTTAGATTGGGAGAGACCTTCAAGATCATCCAGCTCCAACCCCCTGCCATGGGCAGGGACACCTCCCACCAGCCCAGCTTGCTCAAGGCCTCATCCAGCCTGGCCTGGAAGACCTCCAGGGAGGAGGCAGCCACAGCCTCCCTGGGCAACCTGTGCCAGTGTCTCACCACCCTCACTTTCTGTCTCAACCAGTAAGAGTTATCTGTGCACACAGACAATTACAGCAGACAGTTTGGGTGTGCAGCCTATCCCTCTGGGATGCAGCTGGCTGTAAAATTCAAGCAAATAAAAAGATCCATGCCTGCAGCATATTCAGTTTTAATTTGAGCATATCTTTATCCCATATTCAGAGCAGCACAAGAATTGCACTGTAGTAGGAGTTTCCCTCTCTGGGAATAATTACAGTGAAAGGAGATAGAGCTGGGGCTGTTCAGCCTGGAGAAGAGAAGGCTCCAGGAACACCTTGGAGCAGCCTTCCAGTACCTGGAGGGAACTGCAGGAGAGCTGGGGAGAGACTTTTGTAAGGGCTTGGAGTGACAGGCTGAGAGGCTTTGAGCTGGAGGAAGGGCAGATTGAGACTGGAGGTAAGGAAGAAATTGTTTCCAGTGAGGGTGGTGAGAAACTGGCACAGGCTGCCCAGGGAGGCTGTGGCTGCCTCCTGCCTGGAGGTGTTCCAGGCCAGGTTGGATGAGAATCCCCTCCCTGGCCCTGCTGGCCACACTTCTCCTGCTGCAGCCCAGGCTCTGCTTGGCTCTCTGGGCTGCAAGTGCTCCCTGCTGGCTCCTCTGGAGCTTCTCCTCCCCCAGCACCCCTAGGTCCTTTTCTGCAGGGCTGCTCTCAAGCCAGTGCCTGCCCAGCCTGTGTCATTGCAGAGTTCATGTCAGCAGCTGTGCCATCTGTGCAAGCCAGGAATGAGATCCTCTGTTCCTGTTTCATAGTCACACAGCATCTTTGCTTTGGGCACCCTGGTGTGTTAATAGCACTCTTAGCCAGAGGGGTCCTCAGGCTCAGTGGGGTTTATGGTGGATTAACAGAAAATGACCATCTTCCTTTCCTCAGTGGAGTACCCCACACAAAGGACTCCCTAAAGAGCAAAGAATGTGGTGAAGAAGAGGAGGAAGAAGAAGAAGAAGAGACAGAAACCAAGCTGATCATTTCCAGTGAAATGAAAGGTAAATTGGCAGTGCTCATCTGTTTCCTGCTCAAATCAGCAGAACTAAAGCAGGGTGAGACTCCTCCAGGAAATTAGGGAAGGCCAATGGCATCCTGGCCTGTATCAGGAAGAGTGTGGCCAGCAGGAGCAGGGAGGTCATTCTGCCCTCTGCTCAGCACTGGTGAGGCCACACCTGGAGTCCTGTGTCCAGTTCTGGGCTCCTCAGTTTAAGAAGGTCATTGAGAGACTTGAAGGTGTCCAGAGAAGGGCAACAAGGCTGGGGAGGGGTCTGGAGCACAGCCCTGTGAGGAGAGGCTGAGGGAGCTGGGGTTGCTTAGCCTGGAGAAGAGGAGGCTCAGGGGAGACCTTCTTGCTCTCTGCAACTCCCTGAAGGGAGGTTGTAGCCAGGTGGGGGTTGGTCTCTTCTCCCAGGCACTCAGCAGCAGAACAAGAGGACACAGTCTCAAGCTGTGCCAGGGGAGGTTTAGGCTGGAGGTGAGGAGAAAGTTCTTCCCAGAGAGAGGAATTGGCCACTGGAATGTGCTGCCCAGGGAGGTGGTGGAGTCCCCATCCCTGGAGGTGTTCAAGAGAGGCTTGGCTGTGGCACTTGGAGCCATGGGTTAGTTGTCATGAGGTGTTAGGTGTTAGGTCCTAGGTTGGACTTGATGATCTCTGAGGCCTTTCCCAACCTGGCTGATTCCATGATTCTATGAAACTTCTTTCCCACTTCTCCTCCAGGAAACTTCTTTTCCCCTTACTTCCCAGGTTCACTCTTTGGGGCCCAAAGCCTCTTGTCAGCAGTACTTTTAACACAGTTTCTTTGCCTTGTAATCCTCAAAGGCTTTGCTGAGAGCTTCAGCACAGCTGTGAAATGAGTGCTGGTAAAAAACTCTTCAAGCATGTTGTTTTCCCACTGACTTCTCCAAGTAGGTGATGAAGGCAGTGTGAGTTGTGGAGGTTTAATGTGCTCACACCAGAAGGCTGTGCTGCCACTCAGGCAGACACAGGCAGGCTGAGAGCTGGGCAGGGAGGAATGGCGTGGAATTCAACAAGGGCAGAGGTAGAGCCTTGCCCTTTGGGAAAGAACACCCCCATGGAGCAGGGTAGGTTTGGGACTGACCTGCTGGGGAGCAGTGAAGGGGAAAAAGATCCTGGGGGGTCCTGCTGCTGCAAATCTGTGATGCTCTGGTCAAAACTCTTGGCAGTGGGGAAGGTGGTTCCTGCAGGGCTGCAGTTCTCACCTGTGAGTGAGCTCATCCTCATAAACCCCAGGAGGCTGTAGCCAGGAGGGGGTTGGTCTCTTCTCCCAGGCACCCAGCCCCAGAACAAGAGGACACAGTCTCAAGCTGTGCCAGGGGAGGTTTAGGCTGGATGTTAGGAAGAAATTCTTCCCAGCAAGTAGAGATTGGCCACTGGGATGTGCTGCCCAGGGAGGTGGTGGAGTCCCCATCCCTGGAGGTGCTCAAGAGAGGATTGGCTGTGGCACTTGGAGCCAGGGTTTAGTAGTCCTGAGGTGTTGGGTGACAGGTTGGACTTGATGATCTCTGAGATCTTTTCCAACCTGACTGATTCTCTGATTCTGTGACACTCTCTGAGGCCAGCAGAGCACTGTGTAAAGATGAGGTGCAGGCAGTGCTGTGGTTTGAATTACTCACCTGTGATGCATTTCTTTTATCTTCAACCATTGTTTGTCTGCCAGAGCTGTTCAGAGAGCTCTGAGAGGCTCTCTGAGGCAGGGAGGGTTCTGACTGCTGCAGGAGCTCTGCAGAAGATGTCACAAATCCAGGTGGTTAGGAGTGTTTTGAAGCATGGTTTGTTCAGAGTCCTGCAGAAAATGAAGCATTCAAAGAAGAATTGCCCTGAAGCAGATGGAAGGTTTTGGTCATTTGAGGTGTTTGGTTTAGCAGAATGGACACATCATGGTTTAGAAGGAGAGCAGGGCTGGGGAGGAGCAGCTGAGGGAGCTGGGGGTGGTTAGTCTGGAGAACAAGAGGCTGAGGGAGACCTCATTGCTTTCCACAGCTCCCTGAGAGGAGGCTGCACTGAGGTGGGGGTTGGGCTCTTCTCCCTAGACTCAGGTGATAGGAGGAGAGGCAATGGCCTGAAGTTGTGCCAGGGGAGGGTTAGGTTGGAGCTGAGGCAAAATGTCTTTGCTGCCAGAGTGCTCAGGGACTGGCACAGGCTGCCCAGGGAGGTGGTGGAGTCCCTGTCCCTGGAGATGTTCAAGAAACCTGTGGCCATGGCACTTGGGGTCATGGTTTGGTGGCCACAGTGGGGTTGGGTTGATGGTTGGACTCAAATGATCCTAGAAAGCTTTTCCAGCCCAAACAAGTCTGTGGTTCTAGGATTTGATGTTGACTCTGCATTACATAGCACAGCACAGAAGTGTAAAATCAATTGGGCAGCAGAGGGGATTCTGCCCCTGGGCTCTGCTCTGACCTCACCTCCAATCCTGCCTCCAGCTCGGGTGTCCCCAGCAGGACACAGAGCTGCTGGAGAGAGTCCAGAGGAGGCCACAAAGATGATCCAAGAGCTGGAGCAGCTCTGCTGTGAGCACAGGCTGAGGGAGCTGGGGGTGTGCAGCCTGGAGAAGACTCCAGGGGGACCTCAGAGCTGCCTGCCAGGACCTGAAGGAATGGGAAGGTGTCTCCCCATGCCTGCAGGAAGGCTGGAGAGGGAATTCCCATGTGGGTGTGCAGTGACAGGGGCAGGGTCCCAGGATCCCAGGATGTTTTCTGTGATTCTGAGCTGTTACACCTGCCTTTGGATTTGACAATGCTAACAGCAGTTTGTGCCCTGCTTTGCTTAACTGTGCCACTCCCCTTCATCCTTGTTAGTGAAATGGAGCAGGGAGCTGCTGCTATCCCATTGAGGCAAGGCTCCAGCTAAAACAATTGCAGCTGTGCAGACTCCTGTGGCTGCTGCTTCCTCTGCTTCTTGGCCTCATTTCTCTGCATGTCATTTGCATTCTTTACTCTTCAGCCTACTTCTGCTACTCTCACTCCACCAGTTCCCTGCTGATGCTTCATGAGACATCAGCTGCTCTCTTCCCTTTACTGGGGAAAGATTATCTGAAGCTGAATAACTCCACTGAAATCATGGCCCCTTCATACTTGGTGAAGGGCCTGGAACAGCTGGCTGAGGAGGGGAGACTGAGAGCCCTGGGGCTGTTGAGCCTGGAGGAGAGAAGGCTGAGAGGAGATCTGATCAATGGCTACAAATATCTGAAGGCTAAGAGCCTGGCCCCTGCTTCTTGCCCCCAGCCCTCAGATATTTGTAACCATTGATCAGATCCCCTCTCAGCCTTCTCTTCTCCAGGCTCAACAGATCAAAGAGAAGGCTGAGAGGAGATCTGATCAATGGTTACAAATATCTGAGGGGTGGGGGGCAGGCAGGGGCCAGGCTCTGTGCAGTGGTGTCCTGGGATAGGACAAGAGGCAATGGACACAAACTGGAGCCCAGGAGGTTCCACCTGAACATGAGGAGAAAGTTCTTTGGTGTGAGGCTGCTGAGCCCTGGAGCAGGCTGCCCAGAGAGGTTGTGGAGTCTCCTGCTCTGGAGCCTTTCCAGCCCCACCTGGATGTGTTCCTGTGTGCCCTGCCCTGGGTGATGCTGCTCTGGCAGGGGGTTGGACTGGGTCATCTCTGAAGGTCCCTTCCAACCCCTTCACTCCTGGATTGTATGATTCTCCATGCTTGCTCCTTTGCAAGGCTCTTCCCTTTCTCAGTGAGGTTGTCAGCAGCAGTGGAAGCTGTGAGGAAGATGTGCAGAGCAGTGCAGTGCACACAGCCCTTCAGGCAGCTCATTGCCCAGAGGCAGAGTGGTGCTGCTAGGGAAAAGTGAAGGAGGCTGATTAAACCTCTGCTCAGGGGGCTGAGACTTGTGACCCAAAGGCTGAGGAGGCTGCTTCTGAGTTGTTGACAGTGCTGTAAACTGAGGATAAGGCTTGAAAGGAACACAAGTTTCAGCTGGAGGAGCAGAGCAGCCCCTGGAGTCACATCCTGGGTTGGCCACGTTGCATTCCCTGGTGGAGAAGGGGAGCCTGAGGGGAGACCTCATTGCTCTCTGCAGCTACCTCAGAGGAAGTTGGAGTGAGGTGGGGTCTGGTCTCTTCTCTCAGGTGACAAAAGATAGGATGAGAGGAGATGGCCTCAAGTAGCACCAGGGACAATGCCTTCACCAAAAGGGTCACCAGGCACTGGCCCAGGCTGCCCAGGGAGGTGGTGGAGTCACCATCCCTGGAGGGGTTTAGAGGACAATTGGATGAGGAGCCCAGGTCTGAGAGCTGTGTACAAGGAGATCACAGAATGTTAGGGGTTGGAAGGGACCTTGATAGGTGTTAGCTTGTGGTTGGACTCAGTGATCTTAAGGGTTTTTCACAGAGTCACAGGGTGCTGGGGGCTGGGAGGGACCTCACAATCTCACCCAGTCCAACCCCCTGCCAGAGCAGGGTCACCTGTACCAAATCACACAGGAACACATCCAGGCAAGGCTTGGATATCTCCAGAGAGGGAGACTCCACAACCCCCCTGGGCAGCCTGCTCCAGGCCTCTGACACCCTCACAGGGAAAGAATGTCTCCTCCTGTTCCCATAGCACTTCCTCTGCCTCAGCTTCCACCACTGCCCCTTGTGCTGGCATTGGGCATCCCCCAGCAGAGCCTGGCTCCGGCCTCTGGGCATCACCCTGCACAGCTTGAGCAGCAGCAATGAGGTCCATCAGGTGATTCCATGATTCTCTCTTCTGGATCAGCTCCACTGTGCTGGCAAAGATCTGTGCTGGGAGTTTGTGCCCTAGCTGCTGGTCACAGAGGTGTGAACAGAGCAGCCAGGGCAGGGAGGCTGTGGATTACAGCAGCCTCCCAGCAATGGAAGCTGAGTGGAGCTGTAAGAGAATCATTGAATTGTCAGAGTTGGAAGGGACCTCAAGGATCATCCAACCAAGTTCCAACCCCCTGCCATGGGCAGGGACACCTCACACTACATGAGCCAGCAATGTGCCCAGGGGGCAAGAAGGCCAATGGCATCCTGGCCTGCAGCAGGAAGAGTGTGGCCAGCAGGAGCAGGGAGGTCATTGTGCCCTGTGCTCAGCACTGCTTAGGCCACACCTGGAGTCCTGTGTCCAGTTCTGGGCTCCTCAGTTTAGGAAAGATGTTGAGGTGCTGGAAGGTGTCCAGAGAAGGGCAACAAGGCTGGGGAGGGGTCTGGAGCACAGCCCTGTGAGGAGAGGCTGAGGGAGCTGGGGTTGCTTAGCCTGCAGAAGAGGAGGCTCAGGGGAGACCTCATTGCTCTCTACAACTCCCTGCAGGGAGGTTGTAGCCAGGTGGGGGTTGGTCTCTTCTCCCAGGCACTCAGCAGCAGAACAAGAGGACACAGTCTCAAGCTGTGCCAGGGGAGGTTTAGGCTGGAGGTGAGGAGAAAGTTCTTCCCAGAGAGAGTTGTTAGCCATTGGGATGTGCTGCCCAGGGAGGTGGTGGAGTCCCCATCGCTGGAGGTGTTCAAGAGGGGACTGGATGTGGCACTTGGTGCCATGGTCTGGTCATGAGGTCTGTGGTGCCAGGTTGGACTCGATGATCTCTGAGGTCTCTTCCAGCCTTGGTGATTCTGTGACACTGTGACACAGCAGGTTGCTCAGAGCCACATGCAGCCTGGCTGGGTGCAGTGAGCAGTCCCAGCACTGACAGCCCCGGGTGAGTGACTGCAGGGAGCCCTCTCAGTGAGCAGTGTCAGGCCTGGGTTCCTTGCTGGCTGCTTCACCCCAGAGCTGCTCCCAGCTGTGGGCAGGCATTGAGGCCTGAGCTCACAGCAGGCTTCTGCATGGCCAGGGATCTGCCTGGAGCTGGATGTCTTGTGCTGGCTGGTGTGGTTGGAGGCAAGCCTCTCCCCTCTGCCTCCCACACACATCTGCAGCAGCAGCATGTGGCTGAAGCCACCCTCCCGGGGGGGAGGTATTCCCTTGGAGGCCAGTGGGATGGGAACACATTCCTTCCCTTATGGATAAGGGAGATAAAAAGGGCAATGAGCCAGGACAGAAAGTCAGAGCAGCCTGGAGGAGTTCAGGGCTGTCTTCCAAACAAAACCAGTTGATTACAGTGGGAGCAGGGCGTTGGCAGACATTATGGGTGGTTGGGGTTTGGGTTGTTGTTGGTTTTCCTTTCCCTCAGGAGAACTGAACAACATTTTGTTGTGGATGAGGCATGGATGTTGTGTGGGCTGGAGCTGTACAGCTGCCTTCACTTGGAGGTTTGCAACACTGCAGGGCTGCCCTGGATGAAGTCACAACAGCTCCACCCTGAATTCATTCCCTCTTGTGCTGCTGCACAAGCACCACCTGTGGGTGTGATTTGTTGTACCCAGGTATCTGAAGTGATGTGACCTGGCAGGGCAGCAGCTGTGCTGGCACAGAGTTGCCTTGGGCTGGCAGATGCTTTGCCCATGGAGGAGCAGTTGGGTTTGTGCAGAGCCAGCCCAGTGGGAAGAACAGGCACAGGCCCTGGTGCAAGGAGGAACTTCTTCACTCTGAGGCTGCTGGAGCCCTGGAACAGGCTGCCCAGAGGGGTTGTGGAGTCTCCTGCTCTGGAGACTGGGTAGGGTAGGATAGGGTAGGGAGAATAGAATAGAATAGAATAGAATAGAATAGAATAGAATAGAATAGAATAGAATAGAATAGAATAGAATAGAATTAGAATTGAATTGAATTGAATTGAATTGAATTGAATTGAATTGAATTGAATTGAATTGAATTGACCAGGTTGGAAAAGACCTTTGAGATCATCATAGAATTCATTCCCTCTTGTGCTGCTGCACAGGCACCACCTGTGGGTGTGATTTGTTGTACCCAGGTATCTGAAGTGATGTGACCTGGCAGGGCAGCAGCTGTGCTGGCACAGAGTTGCCTTGGGCTGGCAGATGCTTTGCCCATGGAGGAGCAGTTGGGTTTGTGCAGAGCCAGCCCAGTGGGAAGAACAGGCACAGGCCCTGGTGCAAGGAGGAACTTCTTCACTCTGAGGCTGCTGGAGCCCTGGAGCAGGCTGCCCAGAGGGGTTGTGGAGTCTCCTGCTCTGGAGACTGGACTCGATAGGATAGGATAGGATGGGATAGGATGGGATAGGATGGGATAGGATGGGATAGGATAGGATAGGATAGGATAGGATAGGATAGGATAGGATAGGATAGGATAGGATAGGATAGGATAGGATAGGATAGGATAGGAATGGAATGGAATGGAATGGAATGGAATGGAATGGAATGGAATGGAATGGAATGGAATGGAATGGAATGGAATGGAATGGAATAAACCAGGTTGGAAAAGACCTCTGAGATCATTGAGTCCAACCTCTCACCCAGCACCATCTAATCAACTAAACCATGGCACCAAGGGCCTCATCCAGTCTCTTCCTAAACACCTCCAGGGATGGGGACTCCACCACCCCCTGGGCAGCACATCCCAGTGGCCAATCTCCCTCGCTGTGGTCTCCTCACTGACCAAGGGACTTAATGCTTGTTTGTTGCTTCTCCTCCTTGTTGAAGATGCTGCTGAACCCCACAGGCAGAGGCTGCTCCCCCAGCCAGTCATTGTGGCTTCCAAGCTGCAGATCCCAGGCCTGCCCCTGCGCTGGGAACAGCAGAGCAAGCTCCTGCCCAGCGTGGCTGGCATCCCAGCCAGCAAAGTCTCTAAGTGGAGTACAGATGAGGTAAGCTCACCTGCATCTTCTCTCTCACTGATGCTGCTCTGGAAGTCTTGGTTGATGTGGAGCTTTGGAGATTTACAGTAATGTGTTGTGCAGCCTGGAGAAGGCTCCAGGGGGGACCTCAGAGCTGCCTTCCAATGGCTGAGGGGATCCTCCAGGAAGGCTGCAGAGGGACTTTTCCTGAGGGTGCCTGGAGACAGGACAAGGGGGAATGGTGTGAAGCTGAGGGAGAGGAGAGTTAAACTGGAGCAGAGGAAGTTCTTCAGTACCAGGGAGTTGAGGCTCTGGCTGTGGCTGCCTCCTCCCTGGGGTGTTCAGGGCCAGGCTGGATGAGGCCTTGAGCAAGCTGGGCTGGTGGGAGGTGTCCCTGCCCATGGCAGGGGGCTAGAGCTGGATGATCCTTGAGGTCCCTTCCAGCCCAACCCATTCTGTGACTGTGATTTCCTGGTCTGTGCTGTAAAGGCTAAAGCAGAGGAAGGCAGCAGCTCCTTTGGTTTGGGTGAAGCTGCTCACCAAGGAGAGATTCATAGCTCTGGGTGTGCCTGGGTAGAATAACCTGAATCACCTGGAGGGAGCAGGCAGGTGCCACTGGAACATGCTGTGGGCAAGAGGGGCTTGCCCTTAAACCCTCCATGAGCTTAGAGGGGAAGGTGGAGCCCCTGAAATGAGGCTGGCAAGAAACAATGGCTCACAAAACTGGAATGGTTTAGAAGCTGTAAGACAACTGTTGAGGACTCAACCAGTCTGACTGAACCTTCTCCTGTTGTTTGCTGGCAGGTCTCTGAGTTCATAAGGAGTTTGCCTGGGTGTGAAGAGCATGGCAAGGTGTTCAAAGAGGAGGTGAGTGGATTGGGTTTGGAAGAGGCAGCAGAGAGTTTGGGGGAAAGGCTCACCCAGTGCCACCACTGCAAACACATCAAAAGCAGCAGGAGCAAGTGTGGGGTCGAAGTCAGGTGCAGAGGTGTGGGAGGTCAGGTTGGGCTGCAGGTCAGGGAGCTGGGCTTGGTTGATCCTGAGGGGCTTTCCCATCCTGCATGGTTCTGTGAGATGCAGTGGGAAGAAGGTGAAGCACATCCCAGTGAGTGTCAGCCAGGGCTCCTGTGCTTCCCTGGCCTTGCTCCTGCAGCTGAAATGACCTCGTGGTGGAATAGAATGGAGTTAACCAGGTTGGAAGAGACCTCAGAGATCATCCTGTCCAACCTGTCACCCAGCACCATCTGATCAACTGCACCATGGCACCAAGGGCCTCATCCAGGCTCTTCCTAAACACCTCCAGTGAAGGTGGAGGAGGAACTTTAAGGTCTCCTGCTCTTCTCTGTTAACCTGGGTTGAGAAGGTGGTCAGTGGGCTCCTGGAGCTCTGCAGGGTGTTAATTGGCACTGGAAGGCTGAGCAGTGCTGTGGGGTAGCCACCCCTCCACACTCTGTGCAGCCTGCCTGATCACACTTAGCTCTTGCTGCTCTTCCTCCTGTCATGCAGCCAGTTCACAAATGGGATGTGAGTGAGGGGGAAGTGAGAAGCCTGCTGCTGAGGTTCACTTTGTGAGCACCCAGGGAAGCATTTCTGCTCTCTGGGAAGGCTGTTGTGCCAGGGCTGTCCTGGGAAGGGCTTCTAGGCACAGGAGGCCTTTGCAAGTAAGCTAAGCTGGATTTCTCTTCTCAGAAGTTTGCTTCCTGGTAATTCTTAGTGTCAGGAGGGCTTCTTGGTCCCCAGTGGTCACAGTGAGTAGCTGAGCTTATCCCAGCCAGACCACCTGAAGGGGCAGTGTGAAGCTGTAATGCCCTGAGCCAGCTTTTCAAGTGCAGAGTGCCTGTGGTACTCAGGAAGGTGCTTGCTGCTGGCCTCCTGGGGCAGCCTGCTCTGCAGGACTGTTAGAGGGCTGAGGAGCTGCAGCTCTGGGGTGTTTGGCCCTTGCCTAGAGGTTGGGCATTCTACAGCTGCAGCAGGCCTGCAGGCCTGCACCCTCCCCTGTGCCCCTTGAGGTGTCTCAGCCACGAGTGTAAGCTCAGTGGTGTGTTGCTAATCAAGTCAGCAGGTGGGAAGTGCCACAGATGGATGAATCCTAAAGGCTCTCAGCCTCAGGGGTGTCAGGAGATGCTTCCTCTCTCTAGCATTCAGCCTCTCAGGCTTTCTCTGTGAGCAGTAAATTGAATGTCTCCCAGTGAGGCCAACCAGCAGGGGCTGACTGGTATCAGGAGGGCTGTGAGGAGGTAGACAATGATGGTTCAGGCCCCTGCTGTGGAGGTGAACCTTCATCCTGCTTATCATAGAACCATGGAATCAGCCAGGTTGGGAAAGACCTCAGAGATCATCAAGTCCAACCTGTCACCTAACACCTCCTGACAACTCAACCATGGCTCCAAGTGCCACATCCAAGCCTTCCTTGAACACCTCCAGGGTTGGGGACACCACCACCTCCCTGGGCAGCACATCCCAGTGGCCAATCTCTCTTGCTGGGAAGAACTTTCTCCTCACCTCCAGCCTAAACCTCCCCTGGCACAGCTTGAGACTGTGTCCTCTTGTTCTGCTGCTGGGGGCCTGGCAGAAGAGACCAACCCCCACCTGGCTGCAACCTCCCTTCAGGGAGTTGGAGAGAGCAAGAAGGTCTCCCCTGAGCCTCCTCTTCTCCAGGCTAAGCAACCCCAGCTCCCTCAGCCTCTCCTCACAGGGCTGTGCTCCAGACCCCTCCCCAGCCTTGTTGCCCTTCTCTGGACACCTTCAAGTCTCTCAATGTCCTTCTTCAACTGAGGAGCCCAGAACTGGACACAGGACTCCAGGTGTGGCCTAAGCAGTGCTGAGCACAGGGCACAATGACTTCCCTGCTCCTGCTGGCCACACTATTGCTGGTATCTTATATTGAGCTGCTCTGATGCAAACAGCTGGGCCCCCCATGGTGACCCACCTCTGCCTCCAAGCCCACCCAGCCAGGCTGGGTGCAGAAAGTGCTTGTGGTGCTGTTCCCCCTGCAGTGCTCCTCAGCCTACCCTGCTGGGGTGTCCTTGCAGGCTTCTGCAGGGGGTCTGATTTAGAAACCTTGTCTTCCAGGCCTTCAGAAACCTCCTGACAGATTCACAGTGGGTTGGAAGGGACCCTCAAAGGGCATCTTGTCCAACCCTCCTGCAGGCAGCAGGGACACCTCCAGCTACATCAGGCTGCCCAGGGCCACATAAAGTCTCATCTGGAGCATCTCCAGGTCAGAGGCCTCCACCACCTCCCTGGGCAGCCTGTTCCAGTGTCTCCCCAGCCTCACTGGTGAGGCTGATGTCCTTCCTCTGAAGTCCTACCTAACTCTGCCCTGCTCCAGTTTCAAACCATTGCTCCTCACCCTCTCCCCACAGCCCTTCTGAGCAGTCCCTCCCCAGCCTGCCTGCAGGTGCTGGAAGGCTGCTCTAAGGCCTCCCTGGCTCCCAGGCTGAACAGACCAAACTCTGTCAGCCTGGCTTCACTCATCTTTCACTTTGACCTGGTGCAAATGTTGGGGCAGGGCTTGGTGAGGCTCCCATGTGGTGGCTTCCCTCCCCCATGTCATTTAGCCACTGTCCTCTCCTGCACAGAGCCATTGGAACAAGGGCAAACGTTGGAACAGGCTGCCAGGTGACAGGACAGGAGGAAACAGCCTCAAGCTGTGCCAGGGGAGGTTCAGGTTGGAGATGAGGAACAATCTCTTCCCAGCAAGGGCTCTCAGGCCCTGTCCCAGGCTGCCCAGGGGGTGCTGCAGTCCCCATCCCTGGAGGGGTTCAAGGAGCCTGTGGCCATGGCACCTGGGGCCATGGTTTAGAGGCCATGGTGGTGTTGGGTTGCTGGTTGGCCTGGGTGATCTGGGAGGGCTTTTCCAACCTCACTGGTGGTGTGATTTGCTGTTTAATGAAGAGGAGGGGGTGGCCTGGTGGGGGTTCTACATCTGGGCTTGGGAGTGAAGTGCAGGAGGCTTGCATGGAGAGAGCAGTGAGGATGTTGAAGCTCCAGCTGCAGCCCAGTTGAGCTCCACCTCATCCCCCCATCTGCCTTTGCTGTGCCTTTGCTTTCCACTGCCAGCAAGGAGATCAGGACTGGCCAACCAAAATGGGCAAGGCAGCTGCTTTCAGGCCAGAAGGAGCTCTCCATCCTGTTCTCCTGTGCTTAAAGGTGGAACTCAGAGCTGTGCTGAGGTGTTTCTGTTCAGCCCTCCCTCTGCACTGCCTGAAACTGCTCCACGTTGGGTAAGCGTCTGCCCTGCTGCTCTGCCAGAGCCACTCACACCTTTGTCCTTCTCTCCTTTCTCAAGCAAATTGATGGAGAAGCATTTCTGCTCATGACCCAATCAGACATAGTCAAAATCATGAGCATTAAGCTGGGACCAGCCCTGAAGATCTTTAATTCCATTCTGATGTTCAAAGCTGCAGAGAAGAACTCCCACAACGAGCTCTGAAGGCCGTGGAAGGTGTGCAGGAGCCAGCTTGCTCCCCTGGAGCTCCTCTGGAGCTCCTCTGGAGCTCCTCTTTTGTTCAAAGCACAAAGACTGCTGCCCCTGGTGAGTGAGGACTGATCCCTTCAGCACTGCTGGGCTGCCCATACTCTCCTGGAGCCAGCTCACCTCTGGATCCTGCTGGCAAGCGCTGGAGCTTTTGAGAAGGTGCTGTGGAGCGCCCCGGGGAGGGTGGAGCTGCCTGCCTTGTGTCCCTGCAGGAGCTCCTGCCTTGTGTCCCTGCAGGAGCTGCCTGCCTTGTGTCCCTGCAGGAGCTGCCTGCCTTGTGTCCCAGGAGCTCCTGCAGGAGCTGCCTGCCTTGTGTCCCTGCAGGAGCTGCCTGCCTTGTGTCCCTGCAGGAGCTGCCTGCCTTGTGTCCCTGCAGGAGCTGCCTGCCTTGTGTCCCTGCAGGAGCTGCCTGCCTTGTGTCCCTGCAGGAGCTCCTGCCTTGTGTCCCCTGCAGGAGCTGCCTGCCTTGTGTCCCTGCAGGAGCTGCCTGCCTTGTGTCCCTGCAGGAGCTCCTGCCTTGTGTCCCTGCAGGAGCTGCCTGCCTTGTGTCCCTGCAGGAGCTGCCTGCCTTGTGTCCCTGCAGGAGCTGCCTGCCTTGTGTCCCTGCAGGAGCTGCCTGCCTTGTGTCCCTGCAGGAGCTCCTGCTGTCCTGCTGCCTGCCTTGTGTCCCTGCAGGAGCTGCCTGCCTTGTGTCCCTGCAGGAGCTGCCTGCCTTGTGTCCCTGCAGGAGCTGCCTGCCTTGTGTCCCTGCAGGAGCTGCCTGCCTTGTGTCCCTGCAGGAGCTGCCTGCCTTGTGTCCCTGCAGGAGCTGCCTGCCTTGTGTCCCTGCAGGAGCTGCCTGCCTTGTGTCCCTGCAGGAGCTCCTGCCTTGTGTCCCTGCAGGAGCTGCCTGCCTTGTGTCCCTGCAGGAGCTCCTGCCTTGTGTCCCTGCAGGAGCTGCCTGCCTTGTGTCCCAGGAGCTGCAGGAGCTGCCTGCCTTGTGTCCCCTGCAGGAGCTGCCTGCCTTGTGTCCCTGCAGGAGCTGCCTGCCTTGTGTCCCTGCAGGAGCTGCCTGCCTTGTGTCCCTGCAGGAGCTGCCTGCCTTGTGTCCCTGCAGGAGCTCCTGCCTTGTGTCCCTGCAGGAGCCTTGCTGGGTTATTGATGCTGTGTAGTGGAAGGGAAGGTTGCTCTTTTCTATGGATTCATGTACCCATTGTTCTTTCCAGAAGCTCTCATGCTGTCAAAAGGAAAAGCTGATGAGCCCCAAGGCGGGGGAAAAGCCAACAACCCGCCCAGGGGAGGCTCGGGGTCGCCAGGCACAGAGCTGTGCCCTGGCCTCAGGATGGAACCCTTGGTGTGCCCTGGGTGACACTTCCTGCTGCAGCAGTGAGCTTTGCAGATCCTGAACCTCTCTGTTTGCTTGTAACAAAGCCAAGCCAGCCCTCCCTGGGGGCTCCAGTTGGGATCTTCCTCCTCCTCCCTCCCCCTCCTCCTCTTTTGATAAGCGAATGTTTTTACTTTTGCACGGTGACACAAAGCAAACGAGGACTGTCCTGGGAGTGTGGCCACCAGCAGCTCTGAGGGGGCTCCCCAGGCCAAGAGCAGAGCATTCCAGAGAAGGCTGCAACTGCAGCAAAGCATTTAATAAACGTTTGGACTTCACTGCAGGTTTTCCTGTCGTGCTGCACGGCGGAGTCCCAGCCTGCCACGGGCCTGCAGCACACACAGGCAGCTGGAGCTGCTGGGAGGTCCTGCAGCTGGGTTGGGCCAGCCCCAGGCACAGATCCAGGCTGGGAGCAGAGTGGGTGGAGAGCAGCCCTCAAGAAAGAGCCTTGGGGGTGTTGGCAGCTGAGCAGCTCCCCAGGAGCCAGCAGTGGCCTCCTGCAGCCCTCAGGCAGCTGTGTGCTGGGCTGCAGCCAGAGCAGGGTGGGCAGCAGGGCAGCAGAGGGGATTCTGCCCCTGGGCTCAGATCTGCTCAGACCTCACCTCCAATCCTGCCTCCAGGTCTGGTGTCCCCAGCAGGAGAAGGACACAGAGCTGCTGGAGTGAGTCCAGAGGAGGCCACAAAGATGCTCCAAGGGCTGGAGCAGCTCTGCTGTGAGCACAGGCTGAGGGAGCTGGGGGTGTGCAGCCTGCAGAGGAGAAGGCTCCAGGGGGACCTCAGAGCTGCTGCCAGGACCTGAAGGGATCCTGCAGGAAGGCTGCAGAGAGACTTCTCCCAAGGGTGTCTGGAGACAGGACAGGGGGAATGGTTTGAAGCTGAGGCAGAGGAGAGTTAAACTGGAGCTGAGGAAGTTGTTCTTCAGCATGAGGGTGGTGAGACTCTGGCACAGGTTGCCCAGGGAGGCTGTGGCTGCCTCCTCCCTGGAGGTGTTCAAGGCCAGGCTGGCTGAGGCCTTGAGCAAGCTGGGCTGGTGGGAGGTGTCCCTGCCATGGCAGGGGAGTTGTAGTAGATGTAGTCCCTTGCAACCTAAGCCACTCTTTGATACTCATCCCATCCCAGTCTCCAGCAGAGCTGCCACCACAGTGGAGAGCACTGTGCTAAAGCTGGGACTAACTGTTCTGGCTTCCTGTTCAGCACAGGACTGTTCCCCAGTGAAGGGAGAACTTCTGCACCCACCACTGCCTTGGAGGAAGGTCTGACTTGCACATGAGTAAGGCCTAGGAGCATAGACAAAGAACAGAGGAGGGACACTGGCAGGCTCCCAGTGCGTGGCACAGCCTTGGTGCGGAGGCCTGGTGCTTGCTGGGGGCATCAGCAGGCTGCAGGTGCCCCCAGCAGGCTCTTGGATGGGACAGGTGTGTGCTGCAGGGCTGTGGGAATGGCTTCACAGGGTGGCTTGGGTTGGGAGGCACCTTCCAGATCAGCCAGCTCCAGCCCCCTCCCACGGGCAGGGACACCTCCCACCAGCACAGGCTGCTCAAGGCCTCATCCAGCCTGGCCTGGAACACCTCCAGGGAGGAGGCAGCCACAGCCTCCTGGGCAACCTGTGCCAGAGTCTCACCCAGAGTGAAGAACAGATCTGGGAATGCACTGGGGGTTGAGGGGTGGGGTGTGAGGGGTGTGGGGTGTGAGGGGTGTGGGGTGGGGTGTGAGGGGTGAGGGGTGTGTGGGGTGAGGGGTGTGGGGTGAGGGGTGAGGGGTGTGAGGGGTGTGGGGTGTGTGGGGTGAGGGGTGGGGTGTGAGGGGTGTGGGGTGAGGGCTGGGGTGTGAGGGGTGAGGGGTGTGGGGTGAGGGGTGGGCTGTGGGGTGTCACCCAGCTGCACTCCAGCTGTGCAGAAGCCCAGCTGCTGCCTGCCGAGCCCTGCTCCCGAGTGCTGCTTGTGCAAGAGGAGTGAGCAGGGTTGTGCCAGGGCCTCTGGCAGCCCTCTGAGCCCTGCTGTGGGCAGTTGCTCAGCCCTCAGAGCTGCAGCAAGCAGCATTTCTCTTGCACAGGGATGGGAGAGCTTTGCACCTTCCCATGGATGTTGCCAGGCTCTCCTTGGGCTGCAGCTCCTTCAGGCTTCACCATCTCCCTCTGTGCCCTTCCCAGGGGCCCTGCAGCAGGCTCAGGGTGAAGCCAGTTGCATTGCTCTGTTCCTGTCCTTCCACAGCTCTGCATGGGGAATAGTTTCACATCTTGCCCAACATTTGTCCTTTGAAGTTGCAGCCCTTCTGCACCACACCACCAGCACAGCCTGGCCTGGAGCCTTCTGTTCCATTGGGGTGTGCCCAGGAGGCTCAGACCAGCCCAGCTGTGCCCGGGGCTGCTCTGGAGTTGTTCCTCACCAGGGGTTACAAAGAGCAATGTGGCTGCTGCTGGGGAGGGCTCTGGAGCACAGCCCTGTGAGGAGAGGCTGAGGGAGCTGGGGTTGCTGAGGAGGCTCTAATGAAAAGTGAATCATTTTACTTGCTAATTAATTACTGCCCATCACCAAGTGCTTGTCCAGAGCCAGGCAGCAGCCCCTGGGGTTTCCAGACAGGCAGGAGCTAAGAGGAGCATGTAAGGGAGAAGAGGAGGCTGTGGAAGCAAAGAGGAGAGGCCCTGTGCTGTGTGTGGGCAGCCAGGAGAGTCTCCATGTGGAGGAGGTCATTTTGGTCTGGGGAACAAACTGAGACAGAAACAGTCATAGAATCAATAAGGTTGGAAGAGACCTCAGAGATCATCAAGTCCAACCTGTCACCCAACACCTCATGACTACTAACCCATGGCTCCAAGTGCCACATCCAGTCCCCTCTGCAACACCTCCAGGGATGGGGACTCCACCACCTCCCTGGGCAGCACATTCCAGTGGCTAACATTAAGCTCTCTGTGAAGAGCTTCAAAGAGGCCTCAGAGCTGTGATTACAAACAGGAATGGCTGAGCCCAGCCAAGTCCTGCTCCCCACCTGCAGAGCTCCTCTTGGAATTCCTGTGGAGCAAGTTCAGGAGTAATGGCAAAAGAGGAAAGCATTTGTCACCCATGGAGAAACCATTTCACTGGGGTTAGAACACTGAAGACTTCATCACCCTGCACATGAAAGCTGAGGCTCCCCACCTGAACACACAGGAGTCATCCTCAGAGGGCTTCAGTAGCACAGTGATGGACACAGGCAGGTCTGGGCCTTGTGCCACCTCAGCCCATGGCTTGTGCTAGCAGCTGGAGCAGAGCTGTGCTCGCCACAGCTCCCTGGCTGCCGCTGCTGCAGTTCTGGCAGTCCAAATGCCACAGAGTCACAGGTTGCATCAGGTTGGAAGGGACCCTCAGAGCTCATCCTGCAGGCAGCAGGGACCCCTCCAGCTACACCAGGGTGCCCAGGGCCATGCCAAGGCTTGTCTTGAGCATCTCCAGGGATTGGGCCTCAGCCACACCCCCTGGGCAGCCTGTGCCAGTGTCTCCCCAGCCTCGCTCTGCAGAACTCCACCTGAGGTCCGACCTAACTCTGCCCTGCTCCAGTTTCAAACCATTGCTCCTTGTCCTATCCCCCACATTCCCTTCTGAACAGTCCCTCCCCAGCCTGCCTGGAGGCTGTACTGGAAGGCTGCACCAAGGTCTGCCTGAAGCCTTCTCCTAGCTGGACAGCCCCAACTCTCCCAGGCCTGTCCTTGTTAGGAGAGGTTCTCCAGCACTCTGCCCCCGTGACCTCCTTTGGACCCTCTCCATCAGGTCCTTGTTTTGAGGACTCCAGAGCTGGACACAGTACTCCATGTGGGGTTTCACCAGGGCAGAGGGGCAGGATGCCCTCTCTCCATCTCTGGCAATGGGCACTGGCAGCACAGAAGGCCAAGGGCAGCCTCAGGCTGCCCTTGGCCTTCTGTGCTGCCAGTGCCCCTTGCTGCCTGCTGCCCAGCTTCTCCCCCACCAGCACCCCCAAGTCCTTCCCTGCTCTCAATCTCCTCATCCCCCAGCCTGGATTGAGGGTTAAGGACTGCCCTGCCCCAGGTGCACTTTGCCTTATTGAACTTCCTGAGGTTCTCCTGAGCCCTCTTCTCCACCCTGTCTGGGCCCCTCTGGATGGCAGAGGGAATGTCCTCCACGTGGAAAAAGAACACGAGGCAGATGCAGTCATCTGGGGAATTTTATTCTCTCCAGAGCCTCAGAGCTGCTCCACAATTAACATTTAAAAGAAGGAAAGAGAAGAGAAGGAGAAGAGAAGGGGAGAGGAGAGGTTCGGAGAGGTGAGGAGAGGAGAGGGGAGGGGAGGGGAGGGGAGGGGAGGGGAGGGGAGGGGGGGGGGGAGGGGAGAGAGGAGGGGAGGGGAGGGGAGGGGAGGGGAGGGGAGGGGAGGGGAGGGGAGGGGGGGGAGGGGAGGGGAGGGGGAAGGGAGGTGAGAGGGGAGAGGAGGGGAGGAGGGAGAGGGAGAGAGGAGAGGAGAGGAGAGGGAGAGGAGAGGAGAGGAGAGGAGAGGAGAGGAGAGGAGAGGAGAGGAGAGGAGAGGAGAGGAGAGGAGAGGAGAGGAGAGGAGAGGAGAGGAGAGGAGAGGAGAGGAGAGGAGAGGAGAGGAGAGGAGAGGAGAGGGAGGGGAGGGGAGGGGAGGGGAGGGAGGGGAGGGGAGGGGGGGAGGGGAGGGGGAGAGGAGAGGAGAGAGAGGAGAGAGAGAGAGGAGAGAAGAGAAGAGAAGAGAAGAGAAGAGAAGAGAAGAGAAGAGAAAGAGAAGAGAAGAGAAAAGAGAAGAGAAGAGAAGAGAAGAGAAGAGAAGAGAAGAGAAGAGAAGAGAAGAGAAGAGAAGAGAAGAGAAGAGAAGAGAAGAGAAGAGAAGAGAAGAGAGAAGAGAAGAGAAGAGAAGAGAAGAGAAGAGAAGAGAAGAGAAGAGAAGAGAAGAGAAGAGAAGAGAAGAGAAGAGAAGAGAAGAGAAGAGAAGAGAAGAGAAGAGAAGGGAAGGGAAGGGAAGGGAAGGGAAGGGAAGGGAAGGGAAGGGAAGGGAAGGGAAGGGAAGGGGGAAGGGAAGGGAAGGGAAGGGGGAAGGGAAGGGAAGGGACAAGGAGAGGAATAGAATAGAATAGAATAGAATAGAATAGAATAGAATAGAATAGAATAGAATAGAATAGAATAGAATAGAATAGAATAGAATAGAATAGAATAGGACTTAACCAGGTTGGAGGAGACCCTTGAGATCATTGAGAGAGGGCAGGATGAGCCCTAACTGGCACAAACATCAGGACGCTGCCAGCAGGCTGCCCCTGCTTTGCCTTCAGGACAGCGGGATTCATTCCGGCATGACATCAGCTGCTGCCCAGAGGAGCTCCGGGGCATGCCCAGGTGCCTGCAGCCCTCTCCCTGCCAGGCTGGGCAGGGCGGCTGGGCTCCTCCCCTCGAAGAGCAGGGAGTGCAGGAAGCTGAGGGTGCGGCGGATCCTGCTGGGGCAGGGGATGTGGAACACGTGGAAGGCAGCCAGCAGCGCAGCCAGGGCCGTGCTGCAGTCGTCCAGCTGCGCCAGCCGCTCCCTGCCCACCCGCAGCACGAACGCGCGGCCGCTCCCGCCGAAGGGCTTCCTCACCTCCAGCACTGGAGTCACTGCCCTCGCCTGCGGGTCGGGAAGGGGAGCCCAGGTGATGCCACAGCACACAGAGGTCGCTCAGCAGGATGGCACAGCTTGGAATGGTCACAGAAGCACAGGGGAGTAGGGGTTGGAAAAGACCTCCAGAGATCACCCAGTCCAACCCCCTGCCAGAGCAGCATCACCCAGGGCAGGGCACACAGGAACACATCCAGGTGGGGCTGGAGAGGCTCCAGAGCAGGAGACTCCACAACCTCTCTGGGCAGCCTGCTCCAGGCCTCCAGCAGCCTCACACCAAAGAACTTTCTCCTCATGTTCAGGTGGAACCTCCTGGGCTCCAGTTTGTGTCCATTGCCTCTTGTCCTATCCCAGGACAGCACTGCACAGAGCCTGGCCCCTGCCTGCCCCCCACCCCTCAGGTATTTGTAACCATTGATCAGATCCCTCTCAGCCTTCTCTTCTCCAGGCTCAACACCCCCAGGGCTCTCAGCCTCCCCTCACACAGATGTTCCAGGCTCTCCAGCATCCTCATAGCCTCTGTTGGACTCTCTCCAGCAGATCCCTGTCCCTCCTGAACTGGGGAGCCCAGAACTGGACATAGTCAGCCAGGTGTGGTTTCACCAGGGCAGAGTAGAGGGGCAGGAGAACCTGCCTTGACCTTCTGGCCACACTCTTCTGCATGTCCCCCAGGAGCCCATGGGGCAGGCTCAGGGCAGCCTTTCCCAGGAGCTGAGCCAGCTGGTGTGGCCAGGTGGCCACTGAAGACGAGCCAAGACCTGGGGTGCTCTGTCTCCTACCTCCTCGTTCACTGCAGCAAACAGGCTGGAATCATCTCCAAAGACTTCAGGCAGGAGTAAGCATGCAGCAGTCATTTTCATACCTGTCAAAGGCAAGGGTTGATGCTGAGTTACAAACAAGGCCAGGGCTGTGCCACAGGGAGGGCTCAGGCACCTGGCTCCGAAGGCTCCCAGGTGACCTCATTGTGGCCTTCCAGGATCTGAAGGGGGCTACAGCAAGGCTGGGGAGGGACTGCTCAGGATCTCAGGTAGGGATAGGACTAGGGGGAATGGAAGGAAGCTGGAGGTGGGGAGATTCAGGCTGGAGGGGAGGAGGAAGTTCTTCCCCATGAGAGTGGTGAAGCCCTGGAATGGGTTGTGCAGGGAGGTGGTTGAGGCCCCGTCCCTGGAGGTGTTTAAGCCCAGGCTGGATGAGGCTGTGGCCAGGCTGATCTAGTGTGGGGTGTCCCTGCCCATGGCAGGGGGGTTGGAACTGGATGATCCTTGTGGTCCCTTCCAACCCTGACTGATACTATGATACTATGATACCTCAGCTGCAGGTGGGCAGCAGCATTCAGATCATTCATGGTTGCTACTCAGCACCACAATTCCATTTAGAATCACAGCACCACAGAGCTGCTGAGCTTGGAAGAGGCCTCTGAGACCACCAAGTCCAACCTCTCCCCCAGAGCTCACAGCCCCAGCCCTGCTGTGAGCCACTGCCACTCACCCACAGCCCTCAGCACCACATCCATGCAGCTCTCACAAGAAGCAGGCAGGCCCTTGGGTAGCTCCTACTGCACTTTGCAACCTCGGCCCCCCCACCACTCAGCCCCAGTTTCCTCTCCAGTAAATCAGAGGTCTCCAGAGAGCCCTCTGAGGGCCACAGGACAAGCTGGTGCTGCAGGACCTGCAGGACTGTGGTGCCCACTGCCCCCTGCTTTGCCTGGTGTTGGCTGGAGCAGCTCTTTGGCAGCTCAGGCTGCTGCTGTTGTGTGTTTCCCTGCAGCTGCTTTGCCAAGCATGTGTTCTCTAGGTGCCAGGTCAGGGAATCACAGGAGCATGGAATGGCCTGAGTTGGAGGAGACCTTCGAGATCATCCAGTTCCTTTCATAGCATCACAGCATGGTGCAGGTGGGAAGGGATCTTCAAGATCTTCCCAGTTCCAGCCCCCTGCCATGGGCAGGGACACCTCCCACCAGCACAGCTTGCTCAAGGCCTCATCCAGCCTGGCCTTGAATGCCTCCAGGGAGGAGGAATCCACAGCTTCAAGTTGTTAGTGAGAGAAAAACAGGAAAATAAATCTCTGTGAGCATACTGGATGAGAAGAGAAGCAGCACTGCCCTGCCAAGGGCCTTCCAAGGCTTCCATAAAGACCTTCTGGCTGAGGCTGTTCCATGACATTTTGTCTGTCATGAGCTGTCCAGTACTTAACAGCTCTTGAGATTAAGTCAATGGAAGGAAACCCAACAGGATCTTAACCTCCTGTGTGCTGGTACTAAAAGGGGTGACCCTGCTGCAGGAAGCACACATCCAGGGAGACCTGGAAGGGCTGGGAGCTGGGCAGGGAGGAACTTGATGAAGTTCAGCAAGGGCAAGGGCAGAGTCTTGCACCTGGGAAGGAACAGCTCCATGCACCAGGACAGGCTGGGGACTGAGTGCTGGAGAGCAGTGAAGGGGAAAGGGACCTGGGGGTCCTGGGGGATGGGAGGCTGACCATGAGCCAGCAATGAGCTCTGGTGGCCAAGAAGGCCAAGGGCATCCTGGGGTGGGTTAGAAGGGCTGTGGTCAGTAGGTCAGAGAGGTTCTCCTCCCTCTCTGCTCTGCCCTGCTGAGGCCACATCTGGAATATTGTGTCCAGTTCTGAGCCCCTCAGGTCAAGAGAGACAGAGAGCTGCTTGAGAGAGTCCAGCACAGAGCCATGAGGATGATGAAGGGAGTGGAAAATCTTCTCTATGAGGAGAGCCTGAGGGAGCTGAGGGCTCTGTAGCCTGGAGAGGAGGAGCCTGAGGGTGAGCTCCTTGCTGTTGCTAAAGCTGTGCAGGGTGATGCCCAGAGGCTGGAGCCAGGCTCTGCTGGGAGATGCCCAATGCCAGCACAGGGGGCAGTGGTGGAAGCTGAGGCAGAGGAAGTGCCATGGAAACAGGAGGAGAAATTGTTTTGCTGTGATGGTGACAGAGGCCTGGAGCAGGCTGCCCAGGGGGGTTGTGGAGTCTCCTCTCTGGAGATATTCAAACCCACCTGGATGTGTTCCTGTGTGACCTGCTCTGGGTGCTCCTGCTCTGGCAGGGGGTTGGACTGGATGAGATTTTGAGGTCCCTTCCAGCCCTTAACATTCTGTGGTTCTGTGACTGCTGTGGCACCTTTGGTTTGAGCTGAGAGGTGCCTGTGACAGGCAATGAGAGCCAGAGGAGAGCTGTTCACAGAGCCAAGCTCAGGCTCCATCCCCAGGAACTGCTTCAGAGGTTCTGCCCCTGCAGAACCACACTCCCCAGACTGCTCAGACTGCTGGAAGCTGGGTGGCAGCAGGAGCTTGACCCCTGGCAGCCAGCAAGCCCAATGCTGAGAACCATCCAGGTCTTTGGATGGCTGATCCCTGCTGCCAGAGGTCACTCCTGCAATGTGTCTCTGCAGAGACAAAACACAGTTAATGTTAGAGAGCTTTGGGTTGGAAGGGTCCTGAAAGAGAAGGCTCTGAGGAGACCTTCTTGTGGCCTTCCAGTATCTGCAGGGGACTACAAGAGAGCTGGGGAGGGGCTTTTGAGGGTGTCAGGGAGTTGATAGGACTGGGGGGATGGAGCAAAACTAGAAATGGGGAGATTGAGATTGGATGTGAGGAAGAAGTTGTTCCCCAGGAGGGTGGTGAGAGCCTGGCACAGGCTGCCCAGGGAGGTGGTGGCAGCCTCCTGCCTGGAGGTGTTTGCAGCCAGGCTGGAGGTGGCTGTGAGCAACCTGCTGTGGTGTGAGGTGTCCCTGCCCATGGCAGGGGGTTGGGACTGGCTGAGCCTTGAGGTCCCTTCCAGCCCTGACAATGTGGGGTTTGACTGCCTCCAGAGGTGCAGACTCCACCACCTCTCCGGACAGCCTGGGTTCAGTGCTCCATCACCCTTAAACTTCAGGCCATTTCCTCTCCTTCTGTCACCTGAGACTAGTCAGAGGAACCCAACCCCCATCTCACTGCAGCCTCCTCTCAGGGAGCTGCAAAGGGCAATGAGGTCTCCCCTCAGCCTCCTCTTCTCCACACTCAACACCCCCAGCTCCCTCAGCTGCTCCTCCCCAGCCCTCTTCTCCAGACCCTTCCCCAGCTTTGTTGCCCTTCTCTGGATCTGCTCCAGCTCCTCAATGTCCTTCTTGCAGTGAGGGGCCCAAGCTGTGGCCTCCCCTGTGCCCACTAAAAGGGACAATCCCTGCCCTGCTCCTGCTGCCCACACCATTGCTGCTCCAGGCCAGGCTGCTGGTGGCCTTCTTGCCCACCTGGGCACTGCTGGCTCATCTTCAGCTGCTGGCACCCAGTACCCCCAGGTTCTGTTCTGCTGGGTACTTTCCAGCCACTCTGCCCCTGTCCTGGAGACTTCATGGGGTTGTTGTGACCCAAGTGCCCCTCAGCCTCCTCTTCTCCAGAGGATCATCAGCGAACAGGGAGGAGCAGTTTGCTCCTCAGTATCATCAGCATTCCTGCTGAGGCTCCACTCCATCCCTTCCCCCAGACCATTGATCAACATATTGCTCAGGGCTGTGCCCACTACCCACCCAGTACCTTCCTTTGAGAGACTAAACCTTGTCTCTCTGGATGTGAATCAGCAGAGACCAAATCACCTTTGCTCCTCCCCAGGGAAGAGCTGATGTGCATGGGGCAGCTGCCACTGGGGAAGGGCTCTCTGGCATGTGCACAGCCAAGAGCATCTCTGCCCATCAGCTGCCCCAGAGGGGAGGGTGGGGAAGAGCCCAATGGATTCACCACCTGGACACATGCCTAAAAGACCTGTGACTGACACACTGTCAGAGACCTGAGCAATGCCTGCCCAGGAGAGGAGCCACAGAGAAGCAAATCCGAGGAGAGAAGAGGACAGACACAGGAGAGAAGACATCACCATGGAGCCTGGAGGCAGCCGAGCAGGAGGAACTCTCCCTGTGTCCTAAGTCCCACCTGCTGCAACTGATGCAGCTGAAGAGGCTGCTCAGAGAAGGACTTGGACTCGGGCTTTGGGATCTGCCTCCCCTCCTCCAGCAGAGGCCAGCACAGCCAGCAAGGATGACCTCTCCTGCAAGCCAAAGCGGCAGCAGCCTTCCCCCACAGACCCAAACTGTCCTGGGGGTGGGGAAGCTGATGATATAATTCCCTTCCTCCTCTCTCCCTCTTCTCCCTCTCTCTATTTTCCCCCCTGTCTCTCTCTCCCTTCTTCTGTTCCATCCACTTCATTCACCAACCTCACCAACCTGATCTCCTTCCATGCCCAGGTGACTGCCTGGTGGATGTGGGGCAGGCTGTGGATGGAGTCTGCCTGGACCTCAGCAAGGCCTTTGACACCGTCCCCCACAGCAAACTGCTGGCCAAGCTGTCAGCCCCTGGCTTGGACAGCAGCACTCTGAGCTGGGTGAGGAACTGGCTGGAGGCTGAGCCCAGAGAGTGGTGGTGAATGGTGCCACAGCCAGCTGGCAGCCAGGCACCAGTGGTGTGCCCCAGGGATCAGTGCTGGGCCCTATGCTCTTCAGTGTCTTCATTGATGATCTGGATGAGGGGATTGAGTCCATCAGCAGTAAATTTTCAGATGACACCAAGCTGGGGGCAGGAGTTGATCTGCTAGAGGGTAGGAGAGCTCTGCAGAGGGACTTTGCCAGGCTGGACAGATGGGCAGAGGCCAAGGGCAGGAGACTGAACACATCCAAGTGCCAGGTGCTGCACATTGGCCACAACAACCCCAGGCAGTGCTACAGGCTGGGGTCAGAGTGGCTGAGAGCAGCCAGGCAGAGAGGGACCTGGGGGCAGTGGTTGACAGCAGCTGAACATGAGCCAGCAGTGTGCCCAGGGGGCCAAGAAGGCCAAGGGCATCCTGGCCTGCATCAGGAGCAGTGTGGCCAGCAGGAGCAGGGAGGTCATTGTGCCCTGTGCTCAGCACTGCTGAGGCCACACCTTGAGTCCTGTGTCCAGCTCTGGGCTCCTCAGTTTAGGAAAGCTGTTGAGCTGCTGGAAGGTGTCCAGAGAAGGGCAACAAAGCTGGGGAGGGGTCTGGAGCACAGCCCTGTGAGGAGAGGCTGAGGGAGCTGGGGTTGCTTAGCCTGCAGAAGAGGAGGCTGAGGGGAGACCTCATTGCTCTCTGTAACTCCCTGAAGGGAGGCTGTAGCCAGGTGGGGGTTGGTCTCTTCTGCCAGGCCCCCAGCAGCAGAACAAGAGGACACAGTCTCAAGCTGTGCCAGTGGAGGTTTAGGCTGGAGGTGAGGAAGAAATTCTTCCCAGCAAGAGAGATGCTGGCCACTGGAATGTGCTGCCCAGGGAGGTGGTGGAGTCCCCATCCCTGGAGGTGTTTAGGAAGAGCCTGGATGAGGCCCTTGGTGCCATGGTTGAGTTGATCAGATGGTGCTGGGAGAGAGGTTGGAACTGATCTCTGAGGTCTTTTCCAACCTGGCTAATCCTGTATTCTGTGGAAGGTTTGATTCTGTTGCCTTATTTACAGCCCCCTTCTCAGCCAGGTGTGGGACTGGATGATCTCTGAGGTCTTTCCCAACCTTATGGACTCTGTGTTTCTGTTCACCCACAGCCTCGAGGGCTGCTGACATTTCAGCCTCACTTGTGCCTCTCACTTCCTAGCAGAGCAACGTCCCAAGGAGCTGAGGCTCTGTCTCTCTCCAGCCTGGGCCACTTCCTCATCACCATCTCCTTTCCAAGCACCAGTGGGGTTTTTGCAGGGAATTTGGAGCTGGCTTAGTCTCCCCACAACAATTAGCCCCAGGAGAGGCCAGCTCGGGGCAGGGAGGAGCGGTACTGACTCTTGAGAGCGGCTCCCCCCGCGCGCCGCTCCAGGCTCTCCCGCAGCAGGACGGCGACCGGCTTGTCCCTCACCACGGGCAGGGACAAGATGCTGTCAGAGTAAACCTCCAAAATCTCAACTGTTTTCTGGTAGATGTCCAGGTGGGTGAGGAGCTGGAACTCCCTGAAAAGCTGGAAGACAAAGGAAGAGGTGGGATTGCTGCAGGCCCTCCGAAGCCCAGCTGCAAGCAAGGAGCAGCAGCCCGCGTCGGGGAAGGGCGAAAGGAGCTGAGGAAAAGAAGGTTAGAGAGCAGAGGGGATGGTTTGATTTGGTATGGGCTGGGAAGGGACTGGCTGGAGAGCAGCCATGAACAAAAGGCCTTGGGGGTGCTGAGGGAGGAGAAGCTCCAGAGGAGCCAGCAGGGAGCACTTGCAGCCCAGAGAGCCAAGCAGAGCCTGGGCTGCAGCAAGGGAAGTGTGGCCAGCAGGGCCAGGGAGGGGATTCTGCCCCTCTGCTCCACTCTGCTGAGACCACAGCTGCAGCTCTGGGTCCAGTGCTGGAGCCTCTGTGCCAGGAAGGCTCTGGAGGGGCTGGAAGGTGTCCAGAGAAGGGCCACGAGGAGGAGCAGAGGGCTGGAGCTGCTCTGCTGTGAGGACAGACTGAGGGAGTTGGGGTTGTGCAGGCTGCAGAGGAGAAGGCTCCCAGGAGACCTCATTGTGGCCTTGCAGGATCTGCAGGGGGCTCCAAGCAAGCTGGGGAGGGACTTGTGAGGGTGTGAGGGAGGGATAGGACTGGGGGGGATGGAGCACAACTAGAAGTGGGGAGATTGAGATTGGCTGTGAGGAAGAAGTTGTTGCCCAGGAGGGTGGTGAGAGCCTGGCACAGGCTGCCCAGGGAGGTGGTGGCAGCCTCCTGCCTGGAGGTGTTTGCAGCCAGGCTGGATGTGGCTCTGAGGGACAGGACAGGGGCAGTGGCTTCAAGCTAGAGCAGAGCAGATTTAGTTTGGATGTTAGGAGGAAGTTCTTTATTATGACAGTGCTGAACACCAGAACAGGTTGCCCAGGGAGGTGGTTGAGGCTCCATCCCTGGAGCTATTCAAGGTGAGGCTGGACAGGGCTCTGGGCAGCCTGATCTAGGTGGGGATGTCCCTGCTGCCTGCAGGGGTTGGACTGGATGAGCTTTGGAGCTGCCTTCCAGCCAGGACCATTCTATGATTCTCTGATATTGATGGATACCTCTCTGGCAATGTGGTGCCTGCAGCTGGATCACATCTGCAACACAGAATCCAATGCCCCCATCAAAAGCAGCTGTTACCTGGCAAGGGCATCTTAGGAATGGGAACAGCCTGAGAATGTCTTGGACAGGAGCCTTGGCACTGATCATCTTTCTCCTCACTTCCATGGTCATGTTCATTCTGTTGTCCACTTCCTTCCAGTTCCTCTGAGCTTTCAGATACTCCTCCTTAAGCCACTTGATGTGTACAGCCAGGGCACTGCCCTGGGGTGAGCAGGATCCTCCTGGCAAGAAAGGAAGGACAGAATAGCAGCCAGAGAGTTTATCTGATGTGGCTTAGATGGTTTGAGGGGAGTCAAAGGGGCATTTAGTCTGGAGAAGAGAAGGCTCCCAGGAGAGCTAATTGTGGCCTTCCAGTGTCTGAATGGGGCTACAGGAAAGCTGGGGAGGGGCTTCTGAGGGTGTCAGGGAATGATAGGACTGGGGGGATGGAGCCAAGCTACAGGTAGATTGGCTGTGAGGAAGAAGTTGTTCCCCAGGAGGGTGGTGAGAGCCTGGCACAGGCTGCCCAGGGAGGTGGTGGCAGCCTCCTGCCTGGAGGTGTTTGCAGCCAGGCTGGATGTGGCTGTGAGCAACCTGCTGTGGTGTGAGGTGTCCCTGGCCATGGCAGGGGGGTTGGGACTGGCTGAGCCTTGAGGTCCCTTCCAATTCTGTGATTCTGTGCATTCATCCCAGCCATAAGGACCTGTGGCATGGGTTCAGAAGCAGCTCTGTGAGCTCAGCCTTTCTTAACATCTGTTTTCATGCAACACTGCAGCTAGCAGCCAGGCCTCAGATCAGGTGTTTGAGGATATAGGAAGAAATTCTTCACAGTGAGGGTGGTGAGACACTGGCACAGGCTGCCCAGGGAGGCTGTGGCTGTCCCCTGCCTGCAGGTGTTCCAGGCCAGGCTGGATGAGGCCTTGAGCAAGCTGTGCTGGTGGGAGGTGTCCCTGCCCATGGCAGGGGGGTTGGAACTGGCTGATCTGTAAGGTCCCTTCCAACCCAACCCATGCTGTGATTCTATCAAGTTCCTCTGCCTGAGGCTAGATTGCTGAACTGCACTTCAGTGGAAATGAGCAGACAGGTCTGCTGCTGCCTCAGTGGTGAGCAACATCAGCTCTGCATTCCCCAGGGAAGGATCTGCTTCCTACTCATGCAGGTGCAGAAGGCAGCACAACTCACGTCCACATTTATGCAACTGGACCTGGGGGTACTGGTTGACAGCAGCTGAACATGAGCCAGCAGTGTGCCCAGGGGGCCAAGGAGGCCAATGGCAGCCTGGCCTGCATCAGGAAGAGTGTGGCCAGCAGGAGCAGAGAGGTCATTGTGCCCTGTGCTCAGCACTGGTTAGGCCACACCTTGAGTCCTGTGTCCAGTTCTGGGCTCCTCAGGTTAGGAAAGATGTTGAGATGCTGGAAGGTGTCCAGAGAAGGGCAACAGGGCTGGGGAGGGGTCTGGAGCACAGCCCTGTGAGGAGAGGCTGAGGGAGCTGGGGTTGCTTAGCCTGGAGAAGAGGAGGCTCAGGGGAGACCTTCTTGCTCTCCACATCTCCCTGAAGGGAGGTTGTAGCCAGGTGGGGGTTGGTCTCTTCTGCCAGGCCCCCAGCAGCAGAACAAGAGGACACAGTCTCAAGCTGTGCCAGGGGAGGTTTAGGCTGGAGGTGAGGAGAAAGTTCTTCCCAGAGAGAGTTGTTAGCCATTGGAATGTGCTGCCCAGGGAGGTGGTGGAGTCACCGTCCCTGGAGGTGTTCAAGAGGGGACTGGATGTGGCACTTGGTGCCATGGTCTAGTCATGAGGTCTGTGGTGACAGGTTGGACTTGATGATCTCTGAGGTCTCTTCCAACCTTGGTGATTCTGTGAGACTGTGGTTTTTCCCCCTGTCACTCAGCAGCTGGAGGTCCTTCTGCAGTTCCTCAGTCTGTGTCTTTAGTCCCTTCAGCAGCATCACCCAGTGTGGGCAGCCAGCTCTGCTCCTCTTTCCACACCATTTAGGATTAGATTGAGCTGGGTAAACTGAGCATTAATAATCTCTTCCACGGGAAAAGCCTCTATTTCTGCCTGGCCTTCTTTGTTCTGTCTCTTGACTGTTTATCCACGCTGGGACCTTCCTGCTTATCCCTTCAGATTATATCCCCTAAGAGCCTTTGCAGGGCATGTGGTGAAATCTGTCCTGGAGTTACACTGTCAGCATGGATCTCCCATGTCCTCAGGCTTGATGAACACTTCAAAGCCCTGAGGAATTCATGATGAATTGCTTCTGTTTGCAGAAACGTCACCAGTCCCTTCCTTCCTGGGGCCCACGTGGCCAGCAGGCTTCTCAGAATCATAGAGCCACAGAGCTGTCAGGGCTGGAAGGGACCTCAAGGCTCAGCCAGTCCCAACCCCCTGCCATGGCCAGGGACACCTCACACCACAGCAGGTTGCTCACAGCCACCTCCAGCCTGGCTGCAAACACCTCCAGGCAGGAGGCTGCCACCACCTCCCTGGGCAGCCTGTGCCAGGCTCTCACCACCCTCCTGGGGAACAACTTCTTCCTCACAGCCAATCTCCATCTCCCCATTGCTAGTTTTGCTCCATCCCCCCAGTCCTATCCCTCCCTGACACCCTCAAAAGTCCCTCCCCAGCTTGCTTGGAGCCCCCTGCAGATCCTGGAAGACCACAATTAGGTCTCCTGGGAGCCTTCTCCTCTCCAGATTGAACAGTATCTTCATTGATGATCTGGAGGAGGGGATTGAGTCCATCAGCAGTAAATTTGCAGATGACAGCAAGCTGGGGGCAGGAGTTGATCTGTTAGAAGGTAGGAGAGCTCTGCAGAGGGACCTTGCCAGGCTGGGCAGATGGGCAGAGGCCAAGGGCATGAGATTGAACACATCCAAGTGCCAGGTGCTGCACATTGGCCACAGCAACCCCAGGCAGTGCCACAGGCTGGGGTCAGAGTGGCTGAGAGCAGCCAGGCAGAAAGGGACCTGGGGGTGCTGGTTGATGGTAGGCTGAACATGAGCCTGCAGTGTGCCCAGGCAGCCAAGAGGGCCAATGGCATCCTGGCCTGCATCAGGAGCAGTGTGGCCAGCAGGAGCAGGGAGGTCATTGTGCCCTGTGCTCAGCACTGCTTAGGCCACACCTGGAGTCCTGTGTCCAGTTCTGGGCCCCTCAGTTGAAGAAGGACATTGAGAGACTTGAAGGTGTCCAGAGAAGGGCAACAAGGCTGGGGAGGGGTCTGGAGCACAGCCCTGTGAGGAGAGGCTGAGGGAGCTGGGGTTGCTTAGCCTGGAGAAGAGGAGGCTCAGGGGAGACCTCATTGCTCTCTCCAACTCCCTGAAGGGAGGTTGTAGCCAGGTGGGGGTTGGTCTCTTCTGCCAGGCACCCAGCAGCAGAACAAGAGGACACAGTCTTAAGGTGTGCCAGGGGAAGTTTAGGCTGGAGGTGAGGAAGAAATTCTTCCCAGCAAGAGAGATTTGCCACTGGGATGTGCTGCCCAGGGAGATGGTGGAGTCACCATCCCTGGAGGTGTTTAAGAAGAGCCTGGATGAGGCCCTTGGTGCCATGGTTGAGTTGATCAGATGGTGCTGGGGGATAGGTTGGACTTGATGATCTCTGAGGTCTTTTCCCACCTGGTTCATGCTATTCTATTCTATTCTATTCTATTCTATTCTATTCTATTCTATTCTATTCTATTCTATTCTATTCTATTCTATTCTATTCTATTCTGAGCTGCAGCTCCTTCAGTCTGTCCTCTTCGCTGGTATGATCCCTAGTTCTCTCCTGAACTCTACAAACTGGCATCAGAGTAGCTGCCTCCAGTTTCCTGGTGCCATGTTTCATGAGCCAAACTCTACACCACAAGTAGAAAGCCACCTAGCTTATCCTTGGACATGGCTGAACAGCTTGCACCAACACTTGGGCCTGGGAACATGTCACAGCTCATATCAGTGAGGTGTCCTAGAATGGGTTGAGTTGGAAAGGACCATAAAGCTCATCCAGTCCCAACCCCTGCCATGGGCAGGGACACCTCCCACCAGCACAGCTTGCTCAAGACTTCATCCAGCCTGGCACTGAACACCTCCAGGGAGGAGGTGTCCACAGCTCCTCTGGGCAGCCTCTTCCAGTGTCTCACCACCCTCACTGTTAAGAACTTTCTCCTAGTGCCCAACCTAAATCTCCCCTGCTCTAGTTTCAAACCACTGCCCCTTGTCGTGTTACACCAGTGCCACAAGAGTCCCTCCCCAGCTCTCCTGGAGCCCCTTCAGGTACTGGAAGGCTGCTCTAAGTTCTTCCTGGAGCCTTCTCTCCTCCAGGACAAACAGCCCCAGCTCTCCCAGCCTGTCCCCACAGGGGAGGTTCTTCAGCCCTCTGATCACCTTTGTGGCCTCCTCTGGACCCTCTCTAGCAGCTCCAGGTCCTTTTCTGCAGGACTGGAGGCAGTGCTGCAGGTGGGGTCTGAGCAGAGCAGGGGGCAGAATCCCCTCCCTGTGCTGCTGCTCTCCCTGCTCTGGCTGCAGCTCAGCACCCAGCTGCCTGCTGGGCTGCCAGGGACCAGTGCTGGCTGCTGGGGAGTTTGTCACCAACTCACACCCCCAAGGCCTTCTCCTCAAGGCTGCTCTTGAGGCACTCCTCACCCAGCCTGGATTTGTGCTTGGGATTGCCCTGCCCCAGCTGCAGGACCTTGCCCTTGGCCTTGTTGAACTCCATGAGGTTGGCTTGGGCTTGTCTCTGCAGCCTGCCCAAGTCCCTCTGGATAGCTCCTTCCCTCCATCATGTCAGCTGCAGCAGACAGCCTGGTGTCATCCACAGACTTGCTGAGGGTGCCTCAATCCCGTGTCCATATCCTGTAACCTCTTCCCTAGCACAGCAGTCTGGGGCTGGTGCCCATACCTCTGCCCATGGCGAATGGTCCCAGCGACGTGCCGGCCTGAACCCCTCCTCTGAGGAGCCTTGCCAAGCCTGCCTGGCTTTCCTGGAGTGCCTTTATCTTCTTGGAGCCCTCCTGCACTTCGAGAGGGCAGCCTGAGCAGCCCTGTCCCTTGGCAGCACTGCACACACACAGCTTGGACAGGGGCCTGGGGGTTTCAGTGACATTTGTGTGTTTTGCTCTGGGCACGAGCTAGGCTCAAGCCTCTGACCCCAAACAGCTTTGGCTTCTCCAAAGGGTTTGCATCCCAGCCTGCTGCCCACAAGCAGGAGCTGCTGGAGCACCCCCAGAGGCTCACTGCCAGAGGCTGGAAGGCAAAGCAAACTGAGCTCAGTGTGCTGCAGCCGCAGCCTGCCTGGGTTGCTTGGAAACCGACACCCACAGGCTGTGCCCTTCACTCCAGCTGGTCTCCATCCCTCGGGCTAAGGCAAACAGCTCCAGTCCATGGGCTTCCTAGGTGCTGACAGACACTGCTCCAGTCCATGGGCTTCCTAGGTGCTGACAGACACTGCTCCAGTCCATGGGCTTCCTAGGTGCTGACAGACACAGCTCCAGTCCATGGGCTTCCTAGGTGCTGACAGACACTGCTCCAGTCCATGGGCTTCCTAGGTGCTGACAGACACTGCTCCAGTCCATGGGCTTCCTAGGTGCTGACAGACACTGCTCCAGTCCATGGGCTCCCTGTGTAGCCAGCTCTGCCCTGGAGAGCTCAGTTATCTTGTGGCAGTGCTGATCAGCTCAGTGAGACCATGTGCCATGCTTTTAATACAATACAATACAATACAATACAATACAATACAATACAATACAACACACCAGGTTGAAAGAGACCTTCAAGATCATCACGTCCAACCCATCAACCAATCCAACCCACCCAAACAACTAACCCATGGCACCAAGCACCCCATCAAGTCTCCTCCTGAACACCTCCAGTGATGGTGACTCCACCACCTCCCTGGGCAGCACATTCCAATGGGCAATCACTCTCTCTGGGAAGAACTTTCTCCTCATCTCCAGCCTGAACCTCCCCTGGCACAGCTTGAGACTGTGTCCTCTTGTTCTGCTGCTGGCTGCCTGGGAGAAGAGACCAACCTCTGCCTGGCTACAACCTCCCTTCAGGGAGTTGTAGAGAGCAATAAGGTCACCCCTGAGTCTCCTCCAGGCTAAGCAACCCCAGCTCCCTCAGCCTCTCCTCACAGGGCTGTGCTCCAAACTCCTGCCCAGCCTTGTTGCCCTTCTCTGGACACCTTCCAGCAAGTCAACCTCCTTCCTATACTGAGTGGCCCAGAACTGGACACAGGACTCAAGGTGTGGCCTAACCAGTGCAGTGTCCAGGGGCAGAATGACCTCCCTGCTCCTGCTGGCCACACTCTTCCTGATGCAGGCCAGGATGCCATTGGCCCTCTTGGCTGCCTGGGCACACTGCAGGCTCATGCTCACCAATGGCAGGCTAGCACAGTCTCACAGTCTCACAGTATGACTAAGGTTGGAAGAGACCTCGAAGATCATCGAGTCCAACATGTAACCACAGACCTCATGACCAGACCATGGCACCAAGTGCCACATCCAGTCCCCTCTTGAACACCTCCAGGGATGGTGACTCCACCACCTCCCTGGGCAGCACATCCCAATGGTGAATCACTCTCTCGGTGAAGAACTTTCTCCTCACCTCCAGCCTAAACTTCCCCTGGTGCAGCTTGAGACTGTGTCCTCTTGTTCTGGTGCTGGTTGCTAGGGAGAAGAGGCCAACCCCCAGCTGGCTACAACCTCCCTTCAGGGAGTTGTGGAGAGCAAGAAGGTCTCCCCTGAGCCTCCTCTTCTCCAGGCTCAGCAACCCCAGCTCCCTCAGCCTCTCCTCACAGGGCTGTGCTCCAGGCCTCTCCCCAGCCTTGTTGCCCTTCTCTGGACACCTTCAAGTGTCTCGATGTCCTTCCTAAACTGAGGGGCCCAGAACTGGACACAGGACTCAAGGTGTGGCCTAACCAAAGCAGAGTTCAGTAGAAATGCAGCATCAGAATAAGGAGGACTTGCTGCCATACTTGTCCAGCAGGAACAATCACAGACTCCCATCTTTACTGATCCTGGAATAGAGCTCTGAGCTCATCCAGCCCAGCCTGTGACCCAACACCACCACCTTGACCGGACCATGGCACTGAGTGCCACATCCATGCTTTCCTTAAACACCTCCAGGTATGGCAACTCCACCACCTCCCAGGGCAGCCCATCCCAGTGTCTGATTGCCCTTTCCATGAGGAACTGCTTCCTAACATCCAACCTAAACCTCCCCTGGCACAGCTTCAGGCCATGCCCTCTCCTCTTGTCACAAAATAAAGTGATGCAAGGCCAAACTGTGCTGTGTATATCAATCCACTGCATGCAGAGCCATGGAATCAGTTGGGTTGGAAAAGTCCTTTAAGATCATCCAGCCCAACCATTCCCAGAGTCACAGAATGTCAGGGGCTGGAAGGGGCCTCCAAAGCTCACCCAGTCCAACCCCCTGCCAGAGCAGGGGCACCTAGAGCAGGGCACACAGGAGCACATCCAGGCAGGGTTTGAATATCTCCACAGAGGGAGACTCCACAACCCCCCTGGGCAGCCTGCTCCAGGCCTCTGTCACCCTCACAGTGACTGAGTTTTCCCTCCTGTTCCCATGGCACTTCCTCTGCCTCAGCTTCCACCACAGCCCCTTGTGCTGGCATTGGGCATCCCCCAGCAGAGCCTGGCTCCAGCCTCTGGGCATCACCCTGCACAGCTTTAGCAACAGCAAGGAGCTCACCCTCAGGCTCCTCCTCTCCAGGCTACAGAGCCCTCAGCTCCCTCAGGCTCTCCTCATGAGGAAGACTTTCCACTCCCCTCATCATCTTTGTGACTCTGTGCTGGACTCTCTCCAGCAGTTCCCTGAGGTCCTTCTTGACCTGAGGGGCTCAGAACTGGACACAAGATTCCAGCTGTGGCCGGTGGGTCGGCCCGGGGTGAGTCAGCCTGGGGTGAGTCAGCCTAGGGTGGGTCAGCCTAGGGAGAGTCAGCCTGGGATGGGTTGGCCTGGGGTGGGTCAGCCTGGGGTCAGGCAGCCTGGGGTGAGTCATCCCAGGGTGGGTCAGCCTGGGGTGAGTCAGCTTGGGGTGAGTCAGCCTGGGGTTAAACAGCCTTCCCCTGGCATCAAGACTTGCTCCCTTAAAAAAAAAGAGGAGGGTGATTGTTATTGGTGATTCCCTACTGAGGGGAACAGAGGGCCCCATATGTCGGCCAGACCCTGCTCACAGGGAACTTTGTTGTCTCCCAGGAGCTCAAGTTGCTGATGTTACCAGAAGGCTGCCTAGTCTGGTGCAGCCCTCTGACTACTATCCATTAATAATTATGCAGTTAGGGAATGATGATGTTGCAACTAGAACTCCCAGGGCTATCAAGAATGACCTCAAGGCCCTGGGGGATCTAGTGGAGGACTCAGGTGCACAAATAATTTTTTTTGTCTATACCCTTAGTTGCAGGAGGGAATACAAGAAGGAACAGGTCAGCAGCTGTAGTCAACAAGTGCCTTAGAGGTTGGTGCAGTCAGAAGAATTTTGGGTTTTTTGATCTTGAAAAACTTTCTACTGCAGCAGGTCAGCTGGTAACAGATGGAGTACATCTGTCCCAGAGGAGGGGAAAGGTCACAGTACATGAGAATGGCCTGTCCCCCAAAGGTAAAAAGATTCTGGGAAGGGAATTAGCAAGTCTCATTGACAGGGCTTTAAACTAGCTTCAAAGGGGGAAGGGGCTGAAACCAGTCCCCCCAGACAGGAGTCTGAGGGTGGTAAGCTGGAGTCAGGGGCAAAACCAGCAGCCCAGCTGAGGTGCATGTACACTAATGCACGAAGTATGGGCAACAAACAAGAGGAGCTGGAAGCCTTGTTGCACCACGAAAGATATGATGTAGTTGCCATCACGGAGACATGGTGGGATGACTCGCATGACTGGAGCGCTGCAATTGACGGCTACAGGCTATTCAGGAGAGACAGGCAGGGAAGAAGGGGTGGAGGGGTGGCCCTGTACATCAGGGAGGCTCTTGATGCCATTGAGATGGAGATCAGGGATGATCGGGTTGAGTGCGTGTGGGTAAGAATTAGAGGGAAGACCAGCAGGGCAGACATGCTGGTTGGAGTCTGTTATAGACCACCCAACCAGGAGGATGATCTTGATGAAGCATTCTATAGGCAGCTTAAGTCTTTCTCAAGATCGCCTAACCTTGTTCTCGTGGGAGACTTCAACCTGCCTGATATCTGCTGGGATCACAACATAGCAGAGAGGAGGCAGTCTAGGAGGTTCTTAGAGTGCATGGAGGACAGCTTCTTATCCCAGGTGCTGCGTGAGCCTACCAGGGGTAAGGCTATGCTTGACCTCCTCTTCACCAACAGGGAAGGGCTGGTGCGTGATGTGGTGGTCGGAGGGTGTTTAGGCACCAGTGACCACGACATAATAGAGTTTTCAGTATGCAGCCAAGCCAAGAGGGGGAGCAAGATGACCTCCACTCTGAACTTCAGGAGGGCAGACTTCAGGCTACTCAAGGAACTAATTCAGAAGGTTCCTTGGGAATCAGCCCTCAAAAACAAAGGGGTCCAGGAGAGCTGGGCCTACTTCGAGGAAGAACTATTGAAGGTGCAAGAACAGGCTGTGCCGGTGTGCCGGAAGATGAGCCGCCGGGGCCGACGGCCAGCCTGGATGGGTAATGAACTTCTAAAGGAACTAAGGGGAAAAAAGAGGGTGTATTATCTTTGGAAAAAGGGGAGGCAACCCATGGAATGTTTAGGGATGTTGCTAGGTCTTGTAGGAAGAAAATTAGGGAGGCAAAAGCACATTTGGAGCTCAGACTGGCCTCTGCTGTGAAGGACAACAAAAAGTCCTTCTATAAATATATTCATAGCAAGAGGAAGGGCAAGGAGAAGCTCCACTCCTTGGTGGGCATGGAGGGGAATATTGTAACAAAGGATGAGGAAAAGGCAGAGGTGCTTAACACCTTCTTTACCTCAATTTTTACTAGCAGGACAGAACGGCTTCCAGACAGCTGGCCTGCAGAGCTGGCAGAAGGAGCCTGGGAGCAGCATAGTTTTCCCCTGTTCCAGGATGGGATAGTTAGAGATCTTCTCAGCCGCTTGGACCCCCACAAGTCCATGGGACCGGATGGGATCCATCCTAGGGTGCTGAGGGAGCTGGCGGATGAGCTGTCCAGGCCGCTCTCCATCATTTTTCAGCAGTCCTGGCTCACTGGAGAGGTCCCAGAAGACTGGAAGCTGCCAACGTGGTGCCCATCCACAAGAAGGGCCGGTTGGCAGAGCCGGGGAATGATAGGCCTGTCAGCCTGACCTCAGTGCCAGGCAAGGTTATGGAACGGCTCATCTCGAGTGCGATCACACAGCACTTACAGGATGGCCAGGGGCTCAGGCCCAGCCAGCATGGATTTAGGAGGGGCAGGTCCTGCCTGACCAACCTGATCTCCTTCTATGATCAGGTGACCCGCCTGGTGGACGTGGGGAGGCCTGTGGATGTGGTCTACCTGGACCTCAGCAAGGCCTTTGACACCGTCCCCCACAGCAAACTCCTGGCCAAGCTGGCAGCCCATGGCTTGGACAGGAGGACACTGCGTTGGGTTAGGAACTGGCTGGAGGGCCGAGCCCAGAGAGTGGTGGTGAATGGTGCCACATCCAGCTGGCAGCCAGGCACCAGTGGTGTGCCCCAGGGGTCAGTGCTGGGCCCCATCCTGTTCAATATCTTTATTGATGATCTGGAGGAGGGCATTGAGTCCATCATCAGTAAATTTGCAGATGACACCAAGCTGGGGGCAGGAGTTGATCTGCTGGAGGGCAGAGAGGCTTTGCAGAGGGACCTCGACAGGCTGGACAGATGGGCAGAGGCCAAGGGCAGGAGATTGAACACATCCAAGTGCCAGGTGCTGCACATTGGCCACAGCAACCCCAGGCAGTGCTACAGGCTGGGGTCAGAGTGGCTGAGAGCAGCCAGGCAGAGAGGGACCTGGGGGTGCTGGTTGAGGGGAAGCTGAACATGAGCCAGCAGTGTGCCCAGGGGGCCAAGAGGGCCAATGGCATCCTGGCCTGCATTAGGAATAGTATGGCCAACAGGAGCAGGGAGGTCATTGTGCCCCTGGACACTGCTTTGGTTAGGCCACACCTTGAGTCCTGTGTCCAGTTCTGGGCCCCTCAGTTTAAGAAGGACATCGAAACACTTGAAGGTGTCCAGAGAAGGGCAAGGAGGCTGGGGAGAGGCCTTGAGCACAGCCCTGTGAGGAGAGGCTGAGGGAGCTGGGGTTGCTTAGCCTGGAGAAGAGGAGGCTCAGGGGAGACCTCATTGCTCTCTACAACTACCTGAAGGGTGGTTGTAGCCAGGAAGGGGTTGGCCTCTTCTCCCTAGCAACCAGCAGCAGAACAAGGGGACACAGTCTCAAGCTGCACCAGGGGAAGTTTAGGCTGGAGGTGAGGAGAAAGTTCTTCACCGAGAGAGTGATTCGTCATTGGAATGTGCTGCCCAGGGAGGTGGTGGAGTCACCGTCCCTGGAGGCGTTCAGGAGGGGACTGGATGTGGCACTTGGTGCCATGGTCTAGTTGTGAGGTTATGGTTACAGGTTGGACTCGATGATCTTCAAGGTCTCTTCCAACCTTGGTAATTCTATTCTATTCTATTCTATTCTATTCTATTCTATTCTATTCTATTCTATTCTATTCTATTCTATTCTATTCTATTCTATTCTCAGCAGGGCAGAATAGAGTAGAGAACCTCTCTCAACCTGCTGGCCACAGCCCTTCTAACCCACCCCAGGATGCCCTTGGCCTTCCTGGCCACCAGAGCACATTGCTGGCTCATGGTCATCCTCCCACCCACCAGGACCCCCAGGTCCTTTTCCCCTTCACTGCTCTCCAACAGCTCAGTCCTCAACCTATCCTGACCCATGGCTACTGATACATAGCCTCTACCAAGCCTGGTGCTAATCTACATCCCTCAGCACCACATCTGCCTCTTTGATTCAACCACCACCCTGGGCAGGCTGTGTCAGCCTTTGTGAACCCTTTCAGGGAAGAAATTTCTTCTCATGTCCAACCTAAGCCTCCCCTGGAGCAACTTGAGGCTGTTTCCTTTCCTCCTGTGAGCACCACAAGCACCAGTGGGTGTCAGAACTGGGGTTCTACCAGTTCTACCAGTGTCAGAACTGGGGTTCTTCCAGTGTCCAGCCTGCTTCAGGCAACCACCAGCTGTAAGCTTCCATCCTTTCAAGCTGCACTTTAAAGGTTGAAGGAAGGTTAATTTTGAGCTTTAAGCACATTAACACAGCTCATTTAAGCTAAGCTGCTCCATGAAACAGAGATGGAGACCCAGCCACAAAACACAGCTTAAAACTTCACTGAAGGAGCCAGAGCTCTAGAAATGTTCCAGATCTGTGCTAGCAGAACACATATGCAGGACAAAAGGGGGCGGGGGGGGGGGGGGAATAGCCTCTTTAACTGAGGAATCCTTCATTCTTTGGCAAGATTTTCAGTTGCCTCACCAGGAACATGAATTTCATGTTTCATTTGTCCAGTTCTGGAGCCTCTGTGCCAGGAAGGCTCTGGAGGGGCTGGAAGGTGTCCAGAGAAGGGCCACGAGGAGGAGCAGAGGGCTGGAGCTGCTCTGCTGTGAGGACAGACTGAGGGAGTTGGGGTTGTGCAGGCTGGAGAGGAGAAGGCTCCCAGGAGACCTTCTTGTGGCCTTGCAGGATCTGCAGGGGGCTCCAAGCAAGCTGGGGAGGGACTTCTGAGGGTGTCAGGGAGGGATAGGACTGGGGGGATGGAGCAAGACTAGAAATGGGGAGATTGAGATTGGCTGTGAGGAAGAAGTTGTTCCCCATGAGGGTGGTGAGAGCCTGGCACAGGCTGCCCAGGGAGGTGGTGGCAGCCTCCTGGCTGGAGGTGTTTGCAGCCAGGCTGGAGGTGGCTGTGAGCAACCTGCTGCGGTGTGAGGTGTCCCTGCCCATGGCAGGGGGTTGGGACTGGCTGAGCCTTGAGGTCCCTTCCAGCCCTGACAATTCTATGGTTCTGTGATTCATCAGCCATAAGGAGAATGTTATTGGTGAGCTTTGGTTATTGCCTTACTTAGCCCTGCACATGGCTGATGATGATGTAAGGAATTTCCTTTGAACCAGCCTAAAACTCCTCTCTGTCTGGAACAACTTTCCCTCAGTGCCTCTGGAGCCCAAGCTGCCTTTTGGCCACAAGTTCATGAGAAATAGAGCAGCCTGGAGACAAAGCTCCAAAGGCTGCAGCAAAGAAGTGAAGGTAAGCAGAGGACACCCAGCTCATGGTTGTCAGTGTAACACAGCCCTCCCCTGAGGGATGGTCCTGCCATGGCTCTCAGCCCTTCTGTTGGATTCAGAGGCAGTGTGGCAGCAGTGTGGAGCCCACCTCGCACTGCCCATGCCCACAAGCACCCTTAATTTCTTGGCATCTCTGACCCCTGTGGCCAAAGCCACTAGATGCAGGAGCCACAGAGGTCGTAGGGCTCCTTGCCCATGCTCCAGATGCTCTTTGAGAGTGAGCACAAGCCATAGAATACAATCAGAGAGTGCACTGGAAGGGACCCTCTCAGCTCATCATGTCCAACCCTCCTGCACTTAGCAAGGACATCGTCGACTAGATCAGGGACTCATCAAGTCTGATCCCAGGGGAGGCCAGTGACAAGCAGAGTCCCTCAGGGATCAGCCCTGGGACCTGTCCTGTTCAACATCTTTGTGGGTGCCATGGACAGTGGCACTGAGTGCAGCCTCAGCAAGGTTGCTGGTGGCACCAAGCTGTGTGGTGCAGCAGACAGCTGGAGGGAAGGGATCCATCCAGAGGGAGCTGGACAGGCTGGAGAGGTGGGCACAAGCCAACCTCAGGAGCTTCAACAAGACCAAGGGCAGGGTCCTGCAGCTGGGTGGAGGCAATCCCAGGCACAAATCCAGGCTGGGCAGGGACTGGCTGGAGAGCAGCCCTGAGGAGAGAGACTTGGGGGTGCTGGGGGAGGAGAAGCTCACCAGGAGCTCTCAGTGTGCACTTGCAGCCCGGAAAGCCAATCAGAGCCTGGGCTGCAGCAGGAGAAGTGTGGCCAGCAGGGCAAGGGAGGGGATTCTCCCCCTCTGCTCAGCCCTGCTGAGACCCCACCTGGAGTACTGCCTCCAGCTCTGGAGCCCCTGTGACAAGAGGGATGTGGACGTGCTGGAGTGTGTCCAGAGCAGGGCCAGGAGGAGGAGCAGAGGGCTGGAGCACCTCTCCTGTGAGGACAGACTGAAGGAGTTGGGGCTGTTCAGGCTGGAGAAGAGAAGGCTCCCAGGTGACCTCATTGTGGCCTTCCAGGATCTGAAGGGGGCTACAGGAAGGCTGGGGAGGGACTGCTCAGGATCTCAGGCAGTGATAGGACTAGGGGGAATGGAATGAAGCTGGAGGTGGGGAGATTCAGGCTGGAGGGGAGGAGGAGGAAGTTCTTCCCCCTGAGAGTGGTGAAGCCCTGGAATGGGTTGTGCAGGGAGGTGGTTGAGGCCCCGTCCCTGGAGGTGTTTAAGCCCAGGCTGGATGAGGCTGTGGCCAGGCTGATCTAGTGTGGGGTGTCCCTGCCCATGGCAGGGGGGTTGGAACTAGCTGATCCTTGTGGTCCCTTCCAACCCTGACTGATTCTATGATTCTATGATTCTATGATCTTGAATGTCTCCAGGGATGGGACCTCAACCACCCACCTGGGAAACCTGTTCCAGTGTCTCACCACCCTCACTGTGCAGAACTTCCTCTTCATGTCCAACCTAAATCTCCTCTGCTCCAGTTTCAAACCATTGTTCCTCATCCTGCCACTCCCAGCCCTTGTCAGAAGTCCCTCCCCAGCTCTCCTGTAGCCACCTGCACGTACTGGAAGGCTGTTCTAAGGTCTTCTCCATGCTGAACATCCCCAGCTCTCCCAGCCTGTCCCCACAGGAGAGCTTCTCCAGCCCTCTGGTCATCTCCATGGGCTCCTCTGGACCAACTCCAGCATGGTGACATAGCTAAGGGGGTGAAGGCTTTTGTTATCAGTAAGAGAATAGCTTCATTCCTCTCTCTATAGATGGCAATGGCAGGTGGAGCAGTGAGGCATCTCCTGTCAGCATCTAACCTTCTCATCAGTTCCATGCCATTACAGAGCCAGGACTGTCCTGCCACCCAGCACTTTTGAAGCTCCATCCCACAGCTGTTCAGAAACCACAGCTCAGCAGAGAACTCATCTGGGGAGCTGCTAAGTAGGTCACCTGCTGGGAACAGATGTTAATGTCAGCTGCACTGCTTGCCAGGTGGCTTTGGCTATAGTGCCCCAAATGTCCTCTTCTGCCAGCTCAGGGAGCCTGTGGGGGCACACAAAGGCTGGGATCCCAGAGCCACACCTGCCTGCCTCCAGTGCAGAAACAGAGCTGGCCTGCAGCAGGAAGAGTGTGGCCAGCAGCAGCAGGGAAGTCATCCTGCCCTGTGCTCAGCACTGCTGAGGCCACACCTTGAGCCCTGTGTCCAGTTCTGGACTCCTCAGTTTAGGAAAGATGTTGAGCTGCTGGAAGGTGTCCAGAGAAGGGCAAGAAAGCTGGGGAGGGGTCTGGAGCACAGCCCTGTGAGGAGAGGCTGAGGGAGCTGGGGTTGCTTAGCCTGGAGAAGAGGAGGCTCAGGGAGACCTCATTGCTCTCTACAACTCCCTGAAGGGAGGTTGTAGCCAGGTGGGGGTTGGTCTCTTCTGCCAGGCCCCCAGCAGCAGAACAAGAGGACACAGTCTCAAGCTGTGCCAGGGGAGGTTTAGGCTGGAGGTGAGGAAGAAATTCTTCCCAGAGAGAGATATTGGCCTCTGGAAAGTGCTGCCCAGGGAGGTGGTGGAGTCACCATCCCTGGAGGTGTTTAGGAAGAGCCTGGATGAGGCCCTTGGTGCTATGGTTGAGTTGATTAGATGGTGCTGGTTGGACTTGATGATCTCAAAGGTCTTTTCCAACCTGGTTAATTCTCTTCTCTCTTCTCTTCTCTTCTCTTCTCTTCTCTTCTCTTCTCTTCTCTTCTCTTCTCTTCTCTTCTCTTCTCTTCTCTTCTCTTCTCTTCTCTTCTCTTCTCTTCTCTTCTCTTCTCTTCTCTTCTCTTCTCTTCTCTTCTCTTCTCTTCTCTTCTCTTCTCTTCTCTTCTCTTCTCTTCTCTTCTCTTCTCTTCTCTTCTCTTCTCTTCTCTTCTCTTCTCTTCTCTTCTCTTCTCTTCTCTTCTCTTCTCTTCTCTTCTCTTCTCTTCTCTTCTCTTCTCTTCTCTTCTCTTCTCTTCTCTTCTCTTCTCTTCTCTTCTCTTCTCTTCTCTTCTCTTCTCTTCTCTCCTCTCCTCTCCTCTCCTCTCCTCTCCTCTCCTCTCCTCTCCTCTCCTCTCCTCTCCTCTCCTCTCCTCTCCTCTCCTCTCCTCTCCTCTCCTCTCCTCTCCTCTCCTCTCCGGACCTCTGCTCTCCTCTCTTAATGTCTCCTCTCCTCTCCTCTTCTCTAGCTAAGGAAGCTGTGATTCCCTCAGTGGTGTGGGACTCATTACTGGGCCCCACTGGGCTCCACAAGTGTGAATTCTTGCATCCATATTTTATTTATAGATATTTTCAGAATACCTTCCAGTCCCTGAAGGAGCTATGAGAGAGCTGGGGAGGGACTTCTGCCCAGGGCTCGGAGCGCCAGGATGAGGAGCAATGGCTTTGAGCTGGGAGAGGGGAGACTGAGAGTGGAGATGAGGAGGAAATTGTTGACAGTGGGGGTGGTGAGACACTGGCACAGGTTGCCCAGGGAGGCTGTGACTGCCTCCTCCCTGGGGGTGTTCAAGGCCAGGCTGGATGAGCAGCCTGGGCTGGTGGGAGGTGTCCCTGGCAGGGGGGTTGGTACTGAATGACCTCGAAGGTCCTTCCAGCCCAAATCATTGTGTGGCAGTGACAGCTCTCTGAATTACCTAACTAAAGGGACACAGAGAAGTTCACCCACACATTCCAAAGCCTCCCCATGCACATGTTGGGGACAGGTTGGTCTGTTGGTCTGTTGGGACAGGTTGGACTTGATGATCCTTGGGGTCTCTTCCAACCTTGGTTATACTGTGATACTGTGATACTGTGATACATCACACCCCAACACAAGCAGCTTGGCTCCCACAAAATCACAGTATCACAGTATCAGTCAGGGTTGGAAGGGACCACAAGGATCAGCTAGTTCCAGCCCCCCTGCCATGGGCAGGGACACCCCACACTAGATCAGGCTGGCCACAGCCTCATCCAGCCTGGGCTTAAACACCTCCAGGGACGGGGCCTCAACCACCTCCCTGCACAACCCATTCCAGGGCTTCACCACTCTCAGGGGGAAGAACTTCCTCCTCCCCTCCAGCCTGAATCTCCCCACCTCCAGCTTCACTCCATTCCCCCTAGACTTATCACTGCCTGAGATCCTGAGCAGTCCCTCCCCAGCCTTCCTGTAGCCCCCTTCAGATCCTGGAAGGCCACAATGAGGTCACCTGGGAGCCTTCTCTTGTCCAGCCTGAACAGCCCCAACTCCTTCAGTCTGTCCTCACAGGAGAGGTGCTCCAGCCCTCTGCTCATCCAAAATGCAGTCTGAGAGGATGCCATGGCCATGTGCAAACAGCACTGCTCAGAGGCTTCCAGCCCTGGGACAGAAGCCTCCAATGCTTTTCACTCTGGTTGGAGGAGTGGAAGCAGGAGCAGAATTGGGCACACAGCACTGAAAGAAAGCAGACAGACTCTTCTGTCCAGCTGGCAACAACTCTAAACAACTGTGCAAGGCATCCAGTGATGGGTTCAGCTCCACTGATGAGACTTGGTTCTCTGGAAAGGAAAAGAAGTCAAGGGTCTGGCCACAGCACAAACCCTGTGCACCAATGCAGATTAAAGGTTGACCTCCAGGAAAGCAGCTCCTTGCAGCCTTGGTGGACAAGAAGTTATCCATGGGACAGCAATGTGGCCTTGTGGGCAAGAGGACCAATGGTATCCTGGGGGCGTTAAGAAAAGTGTGGCCAGCAGGTCAAGGGAGGTTCTCCTCTCCCTCTACTCTGACCTGTTGAGACCACATCCGGAGTACTGTGCCCAGTTTTGGGCTCCCCAGTTCAAGAGGGACAGGGATCTGCTAGAGAGAGTTCAAGAGATGCTACAAGGATGCTGCAAGGACTGGAAGATGAGGAAAAGCTGAGAGCCCTGGGGCTGTTGAGCCTGGAGAAGGCTGAGAGGGATCTGATCAATGGTTACAAATACCTGAGGGGTGGGGGGCAGGCAGGGGCCAGGCTCTGTGCAGTGGTGCCCTGGGATAGGACAAGAGGCAATGGACACAAACTGGAACCCAGGAGGTTCCACCTGAACATGAGGAGAAACTTCTTTGATGTGAGGCTGCTGAGGCCTGGAGCAGGCTGCCCAGAGAGGTTGTGGAGCCTCCTGCTCTGGAGCCTTTCCAGCCCCACCTGGATGTGTTCTGTGTGCCCTGCCCTGGGTGATGCTGCTCTGGCAGGGGGCTGGACTGGGTGATCTCTGGAGGTTTCTTTCAACCCCTACTCCCCTGTGCTTCTGTGACCATTCCAAGCTGTGCCATCCTGCTGAGCGACCTCTGTGTGCTGTGGCACCACCTGGGCTCCCCTTCCCGACCCGCAGGCGAGGGCAGTGACTCCAGTGCCTCTGTGCCCTGCCCTGGGTGACCCTGCTCTGGCAGGAGGGTTGGACTGGAGGTCCCTGTCTGGAGGTCCCTTCCCAGCCCTGCCATTCTCTGCTCCACTACAAATGAGGGCAAATAGGATGAGAAGGTTTTGTTCCCTCTTTTGCCGGCTGGCAGCCCTCACCAGCAGCAGGGGAGCTGAAAGTGAACTCAAGTGAAGCACGGAGAGCCTTACCTCTGGCTGCACCTGGCTGTGGTCAGGGCTGTGTTCAGCAGAGGCTTTCCTGGTCTGGCCTCTCCTGTGGCCAAACTTGCACTTGTTCCTCAGGACTTGCTCATCGTCTTCGATCGGTCTCCGCACGTATTTGAAGCGATCCTTCAGCGCCCTCTTCCACAGCAGCTGCATGGGGAGGGGGAAAATCCCTCAGGAGTGCTCAGGAATTGACCCCATTCCTACTGCAGCTCGCTCAGCTTTCATGCAGTCATGAAGGCTGGCAAAGACCCCTATGGTCATCGAGTCCAACCTTCCACCCAGCACCTCCATGACCACTGGAGGTGCCACATCCACTCATTTGGCCCTCAGCTCATACAATCATTGCCCCTCAGGGTTAGGAAAGATGTTGAGATGCTGGAAGGTGTCCAGAGAAGGGCAAGAAAGCTGGGGAGGGGTCTGGAGCACAGCCCTGTGAGGAGAGGCTGAGGGAGCTGGGGTTGCTTAGCCTGGAGAAGAGGAGGCTCAGGGGAGACCTTCTTGCTCTCTGCAACTCCCTGAAGGGAGGTTGTAGCCAGGTGGGGGTTGGTCTCTTCTGCCAGGCCCCCAGCAGCAGAACAAGAGGACACAGTCTCAAGCTGTGCCAGGGGAGGTTTAGGCTGAAGGTTAGGAGGAAGTTCTACACAGAGAGAGTGATTGCCCACTGGGATGTGCTGCCCAGGGAGGTGGTGGAATCACCATCACTGGAGGTGTTCAGGAGGAGACTGGATGGGGTGCTTGGTGCCATGAGTTAGTTGATTAGATGGTGTTGGATGATAGGTTGGATGTGATGATCTTGAAGGTCTCTTCCAACCTGGTTTGTTCTATTATATTCTATTTTATTCTACTCTATTCTATTCTATTCTATTCTATTCTATTCTATTCTATTCTATTCCATTCCATTCCATTCCATTCCATTCCATTCCATTCTTTCCATTCTATTCATTCCATTCTATTCTATTCCTTGAACACCTGCAGGGTTGCTGCCTCCATCACCTCCTGGGCAGCCTGTGCCAGTGCCTCAAGCACTTCTGACTCTGCTTTAATAAAAGAAATCAGTCATAGGGTCACAGGGTCACAGCATGTTAGGGGCTGGAAGGGGCCTCCAAAGCTCATCCAGTCCAACCCCCTGCCAGAGCAGGAGCACCCAGAGCAGGTCACACAGGAACACATCCAGGCAGGTCTTGGATATCTCCAGAGAGGGAGACTCCACAACCCCCCTGGGCAGCCTGCTCCAGGCCTCTGTCACCCTCACAGTGACTGAGTTTTCCCTCCTGTTCCCATAGCACTTCCTCTGCCTCAGCTTCCACCACTGCCCCTTGTGCTGGCATTGGGCATCCCCCAGCAGAGCCTGGCTCCAGCCTCTGGGCATCACCCTGCACAGCTTTAGCAACAGCAAGGAGCTCACCCTCAGGCTCCTCCTCTCCAGGCTACAGAGCCCTCAGCTCCCTCAGGCTCTCCTCATGAGGGAGATGTTCAACCTCCCTGACCATTTTTGTGGCTCTAAATGTTTGCCCCTACACAGAAAAAGGCTCCTAGGGTGGCACCAGCCTGCTGGTGGCTTCAGGACTGAAGGAAACACAGGCAGCCGTGGTATGGGGCTCTGAGAACTGGCCAGCAGGCCTGCTGGCACTGCAGGGACTGTTAGGGACGACAGTAGCTGAACTTAGGGGGTGGGTTTGTGCTCTATAAGTGAAACCACAGCTTGCTCCTCCCTTGGGTGCTCCATTGGTGACATCAGGTCATGCAGCTCCCTGGTGAAGCAGACCAGCTGGCTGGTGCCACAGAACAATGCCTTTCTTGTTTGAGTGGGCTCCTTCCTCTGCCTCTGGCTGGTTGTGTGGCTGTATAACTGTCAGAGGAGGGAGCAGGCAGACAAGGCTGGGACACTTCCTTCAGCAGGCAGCTCAGGTGACACTGCTCAGGTGGACTCAAAGTGCTCAGTCAAGGATCCTTCCAGCAGGACCTGCGATTTGTGAGACCCCTCAAGGTGTGCAAATTGCAACTCAAAGGGAGTTCTGCACTGTTAATAGATCCTGTCCATGGTTCAGAGAGCAGAGGCTCACTCAGTGAGCCACAGGACTGTGGAGGTTGGAGGAGATCTCTGAGATCACCAAGTCCAACCTCTCCCCCAGAGCTCACATCCCCAGCCCTGCTGCTGAGCCACTGCCACTACCCCACAGCCCTCAGCAGCTCATCCATGCAGCTCTGAAACCCCTCCAGGGATGGGGACTGCAGCACCTCCCTGGGCAGCCTGGGACAGGGTTTGGTAATCCCTGCTGGGAAGAGATATTCCCTAATCTCCAACCTGAACCACCCTTGGCACAGCTTGAGGCTGTTTCCTCCTGTCCTGTCACTTGTTGCATGTGAGAAGAGCCCAACCCCCACCTCACCCCAGCCTCTTTTCAGGGAGTTGTAGAGAGCAGTGAGATCTGCTCTCAGCTTCCTCTTCTGAGCAGCCCCAGCTCCCTCAAGCTGTTCCTCATAAGACTTGTGCTCAAGGCCCTTCACCAGCATGGTTGCCCTTCAGGAGGTAAGCTGGACTTCCTCATGCATCCCTGCACAGGGCCAGGATCCAGCCAGGCTCACTGCCAGCACCCAGAGAACCACAGAACTGTCAGGGCTGGAAGGGACCTCAAGGCTCAGCCAGTCCCAACCCCCTGCCATGGGCAGGGACACCTCACACCACAGCAGGTTGCTCACAGCCACATCCAGCCTGGCTGCAAACACCTCCAGGCAGGAGGCTGCCACCACCTCCCTGGGCAGCCTGTGCCAGGCTCTCACCACCCTCATGGGCAACAACTTCTTCCTCACAGCCAATCTCAATCTCCCCACTTCTAGTTTGGCTCCATCCCCCCCAGGCCTATCCCTCCCTGACACCCTCAAAAGTCCCTCCCCAGCTTGCTTGGAGCCCCCTGCAGATCCTGCAAGGCCACAATGAGGTCTCCTGGGAGCCTTCTCCTCTGCAGCCTGCACAACCCCAACTCCCTCAGTCTGTCCTCACAGCAGAGCAGCTCCAGCCCTCTGCTCCTCCTCGTGGCCCTTCTCAGCAGAGAAGCTGCTGCTGAGCCAAGGCTGCCAGACGTGTCTGCAGGCACCTGGGGATGTTGAGGAGCTTGGTCAGCTCCTCCAGAGCCACTGCTGCTTTGGTGGTATTTTCAGGCTGCTAAGAACCAAGCAGGCACAGAAGCCTGAGCTCAACGCTGCTCTGAGGCATTGCACAGATGCTAAAACGTTTCAAAGCAGGACCATCCCAGAATATGTCAGCAGCTGCCAACGTTAACAGCCTCTTCCCTCAGCTTTGCACAGCTCCTTTGTGTGGTCAGAGGACTTGGTTGCTGCAGCTTGGTTGTCCACCTGGCAAGTGACTCCCACCCGGAGCTCGAAATACCCAAGTCCAAACCATTCAGCTGCTTCCTCCTCCTGGCCTCAGATGAATTAAGAGTTTGAACTGAATCTGTTTCTCTGGTAGGATTCTCCCAAGCTTAGCCAGGGCCCTGCTCACATATCTGTGCCCTGGGTCAGGCTGTGGGCACACACAGTCCTGTGCTTACCCTCATGGGGAATGCAAGTCACCAGCACTGGAGGTGTTCAGGAGGAGGCTTGGTGGGGTGCTTGGTGCCATGGGTTAGTTGGTTAGGTGGTGTTGGGTGGTAGGTTGGATGCAATGATCTTGAAGGTCTCCTCCAACCTGGTCTGGTCTATTCTATCCTATTCTATCCTATTCTATCCTATCCTATTCTATTCTATTCTATTCTATTCTATTCTATTCTATTCTATTCTATTCTATTCTACTCTACTCTACTCTACTCTATTCTATCCTTTCCTTTCCTTCCTTCCTTCCTTCCTTCCTTCCTTCCTTCCTTCCTTCCTTCCTTCCTTCCTTCCTTCCTTCCTTCCTTCCTTCCTTCCTTCCTTCCTTCCTTCCTTCCTTCCTTCCTTCCTTCCTTCCTTCCTTCCTTCCTTCCTTCCTTCCTTCCTTCCTTCCTTCCTTCCTTTCCCATCATCCCATCCCATCCTACCCTACCCTTTCCTATCCTATCCTATCCCTATCCTATCCTATCCTATCCTATCCTATCCTATCCTATCCTATCCTATCCTATCCTATCCTACCCTACCCTATCCTATCGAGTCCAGTCTCCAGAGCAGGAGACTCCACAACCCCTCTGGGCAGCCTGCTCCAGGGCTCCAGCAGCCTCAGAGTGAAGAAGTTCCTCCTTGCACCAGGGCCTGTGCCTGTTCTTCCCACTGGGCTGGCTCTGCACAAACCCAACTGCTCCTCCATGGGCAAAGCATCTGCCAGCCCAAGGCAACTCTGTGCCAGCACAGCTGCTGCCCTGCCAGGTCACATCACTTCAGATACCTGGGTACAACAAATCACACCCACAGGTGGTGCCTGTGCAGCAGCACAAGAGGGAATGAATTCTTTGATGATCTCAAAGGTCTTTTCCAACCTGGTCAATTCCTATTCTATTCTATTCTATTCTATTCTATTCTATTCTATTCTATTCTATTCTATTCTATTCTATTCTATTCTATTCTATTCTATTCTATTCTATTCTATTCTATTCCATTCCATTCCATTCCATTCCATTCCATTCTATGCTATGGCTCTGCAGAGAGGTCTGGCCAGGCTGGAGTCAGGGGCTGAGGTCAGCTGCATGAGATTCAACGAGGCCAAGTGCTGGGTCCTGCTCTCAGGTCACAACACCCCCATGAATGCTCCAGGCTTGGGGCACAGTGGCTGGAAACTGCCCAGCAGAGAGAGCCCAGGGGGTGCTGGGTGACAGCAGCTGACTGTGAGCCAGGGGATGCCCAGGTGGCCAAGAAGGCCACCAGCAGCCTGGCCTGGAGCAGCAATGGTGTGGCCAGCAGGAGCAGGGCAGGGACTGTCCCCCGGTACTGGGCACTGGGGAGGCCACAGCTTGGGCACCTCACTGCAAGAAGGACATTGAGGAGCTGGAGCAGGTCCAGAGAAGGACAACAGAGCTGGGGAAGGGTCTGGAGAAGAGGGTTGGGGAGGAGCAGCTGAGGGAGCTGGGGGTGTTGAGTGAGAAGATGAGGCTGAGGGAGACCTCATTGCTCTCTACAGCTCCCTGAAAGCAGGTTGCAGTGAGGCAGGAGTTGGTCTCCCTAGTCTCAGGTGATAGGAGGAGAGGCAATGGCCTGAAATTGTGCCAGGGGAGGTTCAGGTTGGAGATGAGGCAAAATGTCTTTGCTGCAAGAGTGGTCAGGGATTGGCACAGGCTGCCCAGGGAGGTGGTGGAGTCCCCATCCCTGGAGGTGTTCAAGAATCCTGTGGCCATGGCACTGTGGTTTGGTGGCCATGGTGGTGCTGGGTTGATGGTTGGACTCAAAGATCTTAGAGGTCTCTTCCAACCCAAACAGCTCTATGACTCTGTGATTCCATGCTCTAGAGAGGATGCTTCTGCAACACCTTTGAGCTGATAAACAGATGTGCTGTAAATTACACAAACACACAGAGAGGCCAACCAACCCCAGCAGGGCACTGCTGAGCAGCCTCCAGCCAATGCAAAGCCCACTGGGGAGCAGGGAGGGTAGGAAGCTGCTCTGTCTTTTCTTTCGTCCTGTGAGCTGATCTGGAGATCCTAGCATTGTCCATGCCATGGCAATTGGAATGAAATAGGGGCAGTGATTCTTTCCAGAGGGTTGGTTATAGCCCTTGGAGCAGGAATAACAGGAGCCAGCAGGGAGCACTTGCAGCCCAGAGAGCCAAGCAGAGCCTGGGCTGCAGCCAGAGAAGTGTGGCCAGCAGGGCCAGGGAGGGGATTCTGCCCCTCTGCTCCACTCTGCTCAGACCACAGCTGCAGCTCTGGGTCCAGTGCTGGAGCCTCTGTGCCAGGAAGGCTCTGGAGGGGCTGGAAGGTGTCCAGAGCAGGGCCACGAGGAGGAGCAGAGGGCTGGAGCTGCTCTGCTGTGAGGACAGACTGAGGGAGTTGGGGTTGTGCAGGCTGGAGAGGAGAAGGCTCCCAGGAGACCTCATTGTGGCCTCCCAGTATCTGCAGGGGGCTCCAAGCAAGCTGGGGAGGGACTTTTGAGGGTGTCAGGGAGGAATAGGGCTGGGGGGTGGAGCAAAACCAGCAATGGGGAGATTGAGATTGGCTGTGAGGAAGAAGATCTTCCCCAGGAGGGTGGTGAGAGCCTGGCACAGGCTGCCCAGGGAGGTGGTGGCAGCCTCCTGCCTGGAGGTGTTTGCAGCCAGGCTGGCTGTGGCTGTGAGCAACCTGCTGTGGTGTGAGGTGTCCCTGCCCATGGCAGGGGGTTGGGACTGGCTGAGCCTTGAGGTCCCTTCCAACCCTGCCAGCTCTGTGATTCTATGATAAACACAGCTGGGAAGGGATCTTTGAGAGCAGAGAAACAGTGTCAGGGCAATTTGCTCTTGCCTGCTGCAGCTGTCACCTTGGCTTGTTCTGGGTAACCTCTTTGAGGCTGCCTGCAAGTGGTGCTTTGAATCAGTGAGTCATAGAATCAGTGCACTTGGAAAAGACCTTTAATACCATCAAGTCCAAACATTGACCAGGCACTGATGTTGACCATGAGCCCAAGTGCCATGCCCACAGGTTTCTGGAACCCCTCCAGGCATGGGGACTCCACCCCCTCCCTGGGCAGCCTCTGCCAATCCCTGACCACTCTGGCAGCAAAGAAATTTTTCCTCCTCTCCAACCTAACCCTCCCCTGGCACAATTTGAGGCCAGCTTGATTCTTCTCTCACCTGAGACCAGGGAGCAGAACTCAACCCCCACCTCCCCCCACTCCCTCCTCTCAGGGAGCTGCAGAGAGCAATGAGGTCTCCCCACAGCCTCCTCTTCTCCAGGCTGAACACCCCCAGCTCCCTCAGCCCTCCTCCAGACCCTCTCCATCAGGTCCAGGTCTCTCTTGCATGGAAGACTCCAGAGCTGGAGACAGCCCTGCAGGTGAGGGCTCCCAGAGCAGAGCAGAGGGGCAGGATCCCCTCCCTCCACCTCTGGCAATGGGCACTGGCAGCACAGAAGGCCAAGGGCAGCCCAAGGCTGCCCTTGGCCTTCTGTGCTGCCAGTGCCCATTGCTGGCTCCTGCCCAGCTTCTCCCCCACCAGCACCCCCAAGCCCTTCCCTGCTCTCAATCTCCTCATCCCCCAGCCTGGATGGGTAGCAAGGGCTGCCCTGAAGTCTAAGAACAGCTCTCCAGCTCTTGTCCAAAACCAGCCCAGGCCAGAGGTAACCAAAACCTCTCAGCAGCTATTGACTGGTGACTCACGAGAGCTGTGCTGCAGCACGGGCATCAGGAGCAGCAGCACTGACAGTCTGAGGCCAGCCAGAGTGAAAGGGGAGGGGAGGTTTGGGGAGGGCAAGGCAGGGCAAGGCAGGGCAAGGGCAAGGGCAGAAAGGAAAGGAGAAGGGGAAGGGGAAGGGAAAAGGGAAAGGGGAAGGGAAAAGGGAAGGGGGAAGGGAAAAGGGGAAGGGGAAGGGGAAGGGGAAGGGGAAGGAAGGGAAGGGGAAGGGAAGGGAAGGGAAGGGAAGGGAAGGGAAGGGAAGGGAAGGGAAGGGAAGGGAAGGGGGAAGGGAAGGGAAGGGAAGGGAAGGGAAGGGAAGGGAAGGGAAGGGAAGGGAAGGGAAGGGAAGGGAAGGGAAGGGAAGGGAAGGGAAGGGAAGGGAAGGGAAGGGAAGGGAAGGGAAGGGAAGGGAAGGGAAGGGAAGGGAAGGGAAGGGCAAGGAGGGCAAGGCAGGGCAGGGCAAGGCAGGGCAAGGCAGGGCAGGGCAGGGCAAGGCAGGGCAGGGCAGGGCAAGGCAGGGCAAGGCAGGGCAGGGCAGGGCAGTGCAAGGCAGGGCAAGGCAGGGCAAGGCAGGGCAGGGCAGGGCAGTGCAAGGCAGGGCAAGGCAGGGCAAGGCAGGGCAGGGCAAGGGCAGAAAGGAAAGGAGAAGGGGAAAGGGGGAGGGAAAAGGGAAAAGGGAAGGGAAAAGGGAAGGGGGAAGGGAAAAGGGGAAGGGAAGGGGGAAGGGAAGGGAAGGGAAGGGAAGGAAGGGAAGGGAAGGGGAAGGGAAGGGAAGGGAAGGGAAAGGGAAGGGAAGGGAAGGGAAGGAAGGGAAGGGAAGGGAAGGGCAAGGCAAGGGCAAGGGGGCAAGGGAAGGGCAAGGCAGGGCAGGGGGCAAGGCAGGGCAGGGCAAGGCAGGGCAGGGCAGGGCAGGGCAGGGCAAGGGCAGGGCAGGCAGCAGGGCAGGGCAGGGCAGGCAGGGCAGGGCAAGGCAGGGCAGGGCAAGGGCAAGGGCAGGGCAGGGCAAGGGGGCAGGGCAAGGCAGGGCAGGGCAGGGCAGGGCAGGGCAGGGCAAGGCAAGGCAGGGCAGGGCAGGGCAGGGCAGGGCAGGGCAGGGCAGGGCAGGGCAGGGCAGGGCAGGGCAGGGCAGGGCAGGGCAGGGCAAGGCAGGGCAAGGCAGGGCAGGGCAAGGCAGGGCAGGGCAAGGCAGGGCAGGGCAGGGCAGGGCAAGGCAGGGCAGGGCAAGGCAGGGCAGGGCAGGGCAGGGCAGGGCAGGGCAGGGCAAGGCAGGGCAGGGCAGGGCAGGGCAAGGCAGGCAGGGCAGGGCAAGGCAGGGCAAGGCAAGGCAAGGCAGGCAGGCAAGGCAAGGCAAGGCAGGGCAGGGCAAGGCAAGGCAGGCAGGCAGGGCAGGGCAGGGCAGGGCAAGGCAAGGCAGGGCAGGGCAGGGCAAGGCAGGGCAAGGCAAGGCAAGGCAAGGCAAGGCAGTGCAGGGCAAGGCAAGGGCAGGGCAGTGCAGGGCAAGGCAGAGCAAGGCAGGGCAGGGCAAGGCAGGGCAAGGCAGGGCAGGGCAAGGCAGGGCAGGGCAGGGCAGGGCAGGGCAAGGCAGGGCAAGGCAAGGCAGGGCAGGGCTGGGCAGGGCAGGGCAAGGCAGGGCAAGGCAGGGCAGGGCAAGGCAAGGCAGTGCAGGGCAAGGCAAGGCAGGGCAGGGCAAGGCAGGGCAGGGCAGGGCAGTGCAGGGCAAGGCAGAGCAAGGCAGGGCAGGGCAGGGCAGGGCAGGGCAAGGCAGGGCAGTGCAGGGCAAGGCAGAGCAAGGCAGGGCAGGGCAGGGCAGGGCAGGGCAGGGCAGGGCAGGGCAAGGCAGGGCAGGGCAAGGCAGGGCAGGGCAAGGCAGGGCAGGGCAGGGCAAGGGGGCAGGGCAAGGCAGGGCAGGGCAGGGCAAGGCAGGGCAGGGCAAGGGCAGGGCAGGGCAAGGCAGGGCAAGGCAGAGCAAGGCAGGGCAAGCCAGGGCAGGGCAAGGCAGGGCAGGGCAGGGCAGGGCAGGGCAGGGCAGGGCAGGGCAAGGCAGGGCAGGGCAGGGCAAGGCAGGGCAGGGCAAGGCAGGGCAGGGCAAGGCAGGGCAAGGCAAGGCAGGGCAAGACAGGGCAAGGCAAGGCAGGGCAAGGCAGGGCAGGGCAGGGCAAGGCAAGGCAGGGCAGGGTAAGGCAGGGCAAGGCAAGGCAGGGCAGGGCAAGGCAGGGCAAGGCAAGGCAAGGCAAGGCAGGGCAGGGCAAGGCAAGGCAAGGCAGTGTAGGGCAAGGCAAGGCATGGCAGGGCAGGGCAGGGCAGGGCAGGGCAGGGCAAGGCAGGGCAGTGCAGGGCAAGGCAGAGCAAGGCAGGGCAAGGCAGGGCAGGGCAAGACAGGGCAAGGCAAGGCAGGGCAGGGCAAGACAGGGCAGGGCAAGACAGGGCAAGGCAAGGCAGGGCAAGACAGGGCAAGGCAAGGCAGGGCAAGGCAGGGCAGGGCAGGGCAAGGCAAGGCAGGGCAGTGTAAGGCAGGGCAGGGCAGGGCAGGGTAAGGCAGGGCAAGGCAAGGCAGGGCAGGGCAAGGCAAGGCAAGGCAGGGCAGGGCAAGGCAGGGCAAGGCAAGGCAAGGCAAGGCAGGGCAGGGCAAGGCAAGGCAAGGCAAGGGCAAGGCAGTGGCAGGGCAAGGGCAAGGCAAGGCAGGGCAGGGGCAGGGCAAGGCAAGGCAGGGCAGTGGCAGGGCAAGGCAGAGCAAGGCAGGGCAGGGCAAGGCAGGGCAAGGCAGGGCAGGGCAAGGCAGGGCAAGGCAGGGCAAGGCAGGGCAGGGCAGGGCAAGGCAAGGGCAGGGCATGGCAGGGCAGGGCAAGGCAGGGCAGGGCAAGGCAGGGCAGGGCAGGGCAAGGCAGGGCAAGGCAGGGCAAGGCAGGGCAGGGCAGGGCAGGGCAAGGCAGGGCAAGGGGGCAGGGCAAGGCAGGGCAAGGCAGGGCAAGGCAGGGCAAGGCAAGGCAGGGCAGGGCAAGGCAGGGCAAGGCAGGGCAGGGCAGGGCAAGGCAAGGCAGGGCAGGGCAAGGCAAGGCAGGGCAGGGGGCAAGGCAAGGCAGGGCAGGGCAAGGCAAGGCAAGGCAAGGCAAGGCAGGGCAGGGCAAGGCAGGGCAAGGCAAGGCAAGGCAGGGCAAGGCAAGGCAGGGCAAGGCAAGGCAGGGCAGGGCAAGGCAAGGCAGGGCAGGGCAGGGCAAGGCAAGGCAAGGCAGGGCAGGGCAGGGCAAGGCAAGGCAAGGCAGGGCATGGCAAGGCAAGGCAGGGCAAGGCAGGGCAGGGCAAGGCAGGGCAGGGCAAGGCAGGGCAAGGGCAAGGCAGCAGGCAAAGGGCAAGGGGAAAGAGCAGGGCAAGGCAAGGAAAGGCAAAGGGGCAGGGCAAGGCAAGGCAAGGCAGGGCAAGGGGGCAGGGCAAGGCAAGGGGGCAGGGCAGGGCAAGGCAAGGCAGGGCAAGGCAAGGCAGGGCAAGGCAAGGCAAGGCAGGGGAAGGCAAGGCAAGGGAAGGGAAAGGCAAGGCAAGGCAAGGGCAAGGCAAGGGCAAGGCAAGGCAGGGCAGGGCAGGGGAAGGCAGGGCTAGGCAAGGCAGGGCAAGGCAAGGCAAGGGCAAGGGCAAGGCAGGAAAGGCAAGGGCAAGGCAAGGAAAGGAAGGGCAAGGCAGGGAAGGGAAGGGAAGGGAAGGGAAGGCAAGGCAAGGGCAAGGGAAGGGGAAAGGGAAGGGGAAGGGGAAGGAAGGAAGGGGAAGGGAAGGGAAGGGAAGGGAAGGGAAGGGGAAGGGAAGGGAAGGGGAAGGGAAGGGAAGGAAGGGAAGGGAAGGGAAGGGAAGGGAAGGAAGGAAGGGAAGGGAAGGGAAGGGAAGGGAAGGGAAAGGGAAGGGAAGGGAAGGGAAGGGAAGGGAAGGGAAGGGAAGGGAAGGGAAGGGAAGGGAAGGGAAGGGAAGGAAGGGAAGGGAAGGAAGGAAGGGAAGGAAGGGAAGGGAAGGGAAGGGAAGGGAAGGGAAGGGAAGGGAAGGGAAGGGAAGGGAAGGGAAGGGAAGGGAAGGGAAGGGAAGGGAAGGGAAGGGAAGGGAAGGGAAGGGAAGGGAAGGGAAGGGAAGGGAAGGGAAGGGAAGGGAAGGGAAGGGAAGGGAAGATGCTTTCCTGGTGGGTGGCCAATTCTTTGTTTATTCCAAATATCTGAATCACTCGTGGTGCCAGCCCTGTGCTTAGCACCATGCATATGTTGCAGGGGCTGTTTTAAGCCTTTGCTGCTGTCACCCACAGCTCTCTCAGACCAAGAATCAAGGAGTATTTATAGCTGTTCTGGCCTTGAGGGAGGAACAGAATGTCTAACAGGAGGGCCCATAAAAATAGCCACCCATTCTCACCCCTGCTCCAAGCTTCACTAGACAGACAGACACCTTTGGGGGGGTTTTCCCCTGCCTCCAGCAGTGGAGAGGGTCTCAGAAGTGTCAGACCAGCAGCACTACCAACTGCTAGTTCCAGCAGCTCCCTCATGGTGGTTTTCTCCCAGAGATGCTTTCTAGTAAGGATGAGACGAGCACCAAAAGATACAGAAGCCCAAAGCCTCTGCCCCGTCACACAGCCCCTGCCAGCAGCACTTCTGGGATCCATCTGGGAGGCAATGAGCCATGCCCCAGAGAGAGGAGGTACCAGGGCACAGCCTCCAGCCCTGCTGAAACCACAGCCCTTGGCAAACCTCACTCCAGAGCCCCTCTTGAACAAACTGGGTTTCAAAGCTGAAGGCTGTAAAAAGGCCTTCAGGCCCTGCCGGGAGCTCATCCTGCCTGCCCTGCACAAAGGTTGAGGCGTCACAGGATCACAGAATGCTCCAGGCCGGAAGGCAGCTCCAAAGCTCACCCAGGCCAACCCCTGCAGGCAGCAGGGACATCCCCACCTAGAGCAGGCTGCCCAGAGCCCCCTCCAGCCTCTCCTTGAGTATCTCCGGGGAGGGAGCCTCAACCACCTCCCTGGGCAACCCATTCCATGTTCCACCACCCTCCTGGTGCAGAACTTGTCCCTCACATCCAATCTAAACCTACTCTGCTCTCCTCCTCCATTGCCCCTGCTCCTGTCCCTGCAGACCTTTGCAAACAGTCTCTCTCCAACCTTCCTGTGGCCCCCTTCAGGTCCTGGCAGGCTGCTCTTAGGTCTCCCTGGAGCCTTCTCCAGGCTGAACATCCCCAGCTCGCTCAGCCTGGCCTCACAGCAGAGCTGCTCCAACCCCTGAGCGTTCTCTGTCCTCCTCTGGACCCTCTCCATCAGGTCCCTGTCCTTCCTGGGGACAGGCCTGTCCCTGGGCACCACTGAGCAGAGTCTGCCCCAGCCTCTTGCCCCCACAGCTCCTTTAGCTCTTGCTGAGCATTGCTCAGCTCCCCTCTGGGACTGCTCTTCTGCAGGCTCTCAGCCCCAGGGCTCTCAGCTCCTCATAGAGCTGCTCCAGGCCCCTCAGCAGCTTCCCAGCCTGCCCTGGGCTCTCTCCAGCAGTTCCCTGCCTCTGGAACTGGGGAGCTCAGAACTGGACTCTGGACTCTAGCTGTAACCTCAGTAGGGCAGAGAAGAGTGGGAGGAGAATCCCCCTCTCCCTGCTGCCCACACTCTTCAAGGCCCCATTCTCTTGCCCTCCACCCTTTAGCTCTTGGTGACAAATGTGAGCCAGTTTATCCCTAGGTGAGGTCTCACCAGAGCAGAGCCAAGTGGCAGAATCACCTCTCTGGCTCTGCTGGCAATGCTGCTCTGGATGCAGCCCAGGCTGGGATTTGCCTTCCGTGCTGCCAGCTCACCCTGCCTGCTCCTGGCCAGCTTCTCCCCCACCAGCACCCCCAAGGCCTTTCCCTCAGGGCTGCTCTCCATCCCCTCCTCCCCCAGTCTGCTATTGATAGTGAGGATTGTTCTGGCCCAGGTGCTGAGCCCTGCACTGATGATGTCATTCACAGTCATTGGGTTGGAAGGGACCCTTGAAGCTCATCCAGTCAAACCCCACTGCAGCCAGCAGGGACACCTCCAACTAGAGCAGGCTGCCCAAGGGCCACATCATTTTTCAGCAGTCCTGGCTCACTGGAGAGGTCCCAGAAGACTGGAAACTGCCAACGTGGTGCCCATCCACAAGCAGGGCAGGTTGGAGGAGCCAGGGAACGACAGGCCTGTCAGCCTGACCTCAGTGCCAGGCAAGGGTATGGAACAGGTCATCTTGAGTGCAGTCACACAGCACTTACAGGATGGCCAAGGGACCAGCCAGCATGGATATAGGAAGGACAGGTCCTGCCTGACCAACCTGATCTCCTTCCATGCCCAGGTGACTGCCTGCTGGATGTGGGGCAGGCTGTGGATGTGGTCTGCCTGGACCTCAGCAAGGCCTTTGACACCATCCCCCACAGCAAACTGCTGGCCAAGCTGTCAGCCCCTGGCTTGGGCAGCAGCACTCTGAGCTGGGTGAGGAACTGGCTGGAGGCTGAGCCCAGAGAGTGGTGGTGAATGGTGCCACAGCCAGCTGGCAGCCAGGCACCAGTGGTGTGCCCCAGGGGTCAGTGCTGGGCCCCATCGTGTTCAATATCTTTATTGATGATCTGGAGGAGGGGATTGAGTCCATCAGCAGTAAATTTGCAGATGACAGCAAGCTGGGGGCAGGAGTTGATCTGCTGGACAGGCTGGACAGATGGGCAGAGGCCAAGGGCAGGAGATTGAACACATCCAAGTGCCAGGGGCTGCACATTGGCCACAGCAACCCCAGGCAGTGCTACAGGCTGGGGTCAGAGTGGCTGAGAGCAGCCAGGCAGAGAGGGACCTGGGGGTGCTGGTTGATGGTAGGCTGAACATGAGCCTGCAGTGTGCCCAGGGGGCCAAGAAGGCAAATGGCATCCTGGCCTGCATCAGGAAGAGTGTGGCCAGCAGGAGCAGGGAGGTCATTCTGCCCCTGGACACTGCACTGGTTAGGCCACACCTTGAGTCCTGTGTCCAGTTCTGGGCCCCTCAGTTTAGGAAGGTTGAGATGCTGGAAGGTGTCCAGAGAAGGGCAACAAAGCTGGGGAGAGGCCTTGAGCACAGCCCTGTGAGGAGAGGCTGAGGGAGCTGGGGTTGCTTAGCCTGGAGAAGAGGAGGCTCAGGGGAGACCTTCTTGCTCTCTGCAACTCCCTGAAGGGAGGTTGTAGCCAGGTGGGGGTTGGTCTCTTCTCCCAGAGACCCAGCAATAGAACAAGAGGACACAGTCTCAAGCTGTGCCACGGGAGGTTTAGGCTGGAGGTTAGGAAGAAGTTCTATACAGAGAGAGTGATTGCCCATTGGAATGTGCTGCCCAGGGAGGTGGTGGAGTCACCATCACTGGAGGTGTTCAGGAGGAGACTTGATGGGGTGCTTGGTGCCATGGGTTAGTTGTTTAGGTGGGTTGGATTGGTTGATGGGTTGGACATGATGATCTTGAAGGTTTCTTTCAACCTGGTGTGTTGTATTGTATTGTATTATCAAGTCTGATCTTAAAAGTCTCCAGGGACAGGGCTTCACCCACCTCCCTGGGCAACCTGCTCCAGTGTTTTACCACTCTCATTATAAAGAGCTTCTTCCTTATGGCCAGCTTAAAGCTACCTGAGCTGAGCACTGAGCACAGCTTCCCCACTCACAGCAAACAGAGCGGTGGGAGGCTGTCAGGGCTGGCCAGAAGAGTTCTCCTGCTTGTGAATTTGCTTGTTCTGAGCAAACTACTCCTCCACATCTCTGGGCAACCTGTGGCAGTCTTTCACCACCCTCCTTGGGAAGGATTTCCTCCTAGGAGACTGTGATTTGTCAGCTGTGCCCAAGAGCCCACAGCTCTGAACTGAACCAGTATGTAAGGAAAGGATATTGATTTCCTGTGGGCTAAGTTATTGTCCTGTGATTGGTTTTGAAGGGGGCTGGAGGGGGAGGGAGTTACTGCTGTGTTTTCCCAGCTGGAACTGCCAACACTTACAAAGCCATTGCCATCTTCATCCAGGAATGGGTATGCCTGCAGCAGGGCACTGACCACCAGGTTGTACTGCTGGCTGTTGGGGTACCTGTGCAAACAGATGGAGAACTGTTGGTGTTCTGGACACTGTCAGGCACTGTCTGGAGCCTGCCCTGATTTACACTGAACTGACTGCAGTGATTCTCCCTTGGCTGAGCAAAGACAATCACAGACTGTTAGAGGAAGGGACCTCCAGAGATCATCCAGTCCAACCCCCCTGCCAGGGCAGGGCACACAGGAACACAGCCAGGTGGGGCTGGAAAGGCTCCAGAGCAGGAGACTCCACAACCTCTCTGGGCAGCCTGCTCCAGGGCTCAGCAGCCTCACACCAAAGAAGTTTCTCCTCATGTTGAGATGAAACCTTCTCTGTTCCAGTTTGTGTCCATTGTTCCTTGGCTTAGTGCTGTGCACCACCCTAAAGAGCCTGGCCCCCTCCAGCTGACCCCCAGCCCTCAGCTATTGATAGACATTGATCAGATCCCTCTCAGCCTTCTCTTCTCCAGACTGAACAGCCCCAGGGCTCTCAGTCTCTCTTCACAGGGGAGATGCTCAAGGCCCCTAAGCATCCTCCTGGCTCTCCCTTGGACTCTCTCCAGCAGGTCTCTGTCTCTCAGGAACTGGGGAGCCCAGAACTGGACACAGGATTGCAGCTGTGGTCTCAGCAGGGCAGAGCAGAGGGGGCAGAACCTCCCCAGCCCTGCTGGCCACACTTTGCTTGCTGCGCCCCAGGATGACAGCTTTAGGCTTTGCATGAAGCTTTCCTCCTGGCTTCATCAGATTTCAGGCCCTCAGCCTCCTCCAGTGCCAAGAGAACAGGTTTGCATGCAGCTCAGAATCTGCTTCTGCAGCCAACAGGCAGTGCCCCCAGGCAAATCTGATGCTGTTTACTCACAGGGATCCTTCCAGGTATTTTGTCATGTCTGCCTGTAAAAACTCCACGATCCTGATCCTCATGCTGTGCTCAGGGCATCTTTTTTCTGCCAGAGTGCACTTGACATCGTAAGGGAAGTCTGGCAAAGCATAGGAGCTTCTCCACTGCAGGGTGCTGCATCTTGCAACAAGTGACTTCAGATGTCTTCTGCAAAAAGACAGGAGGAGGTCATCACCATCGTGTCCTCCTCCTGCTGGAGCACGAGCAAGGAGGAAAGGAAAACACAGCCCACAGTTCAGCACAAAGGAAAGCTACTGCTAGGGAAACCTGAGCCCTGCACTCTTTGTTTCTACACAGGATCACAGAGCCCTCAGGGCTGGAAGGGACCTCAAGGCTCAGCCAGTCCCACCCCCCTGCCATGGGCAGGGACACCTCACACCACAGCAGGTTGCTCACAGCCACATCCAGCCTGGCTGCAAACACCTCCAGGCAGGAGGCTGCCACCACCTCCCTGGGCAGCCTGTGCCAGGCTCTCACCACCCTCCTGGGGAACAACTTCTTCCTCACAGCCAATCTCAATATCCCCATTGCTAGTTTTGCTCCATTCCCCCCAGTCCTATCCCCCCTGACACCCTCAAAAGTCCCTCCCCAGCTTGCTTGGAGCCCCCTGCAGATCCTGGAAGGGGAGAGGCATGGGGCACAGCCCTGTGAGGAGAGGCTGAGGGAGCTGGGGTTGCTTAGCCTGCAGAAGAGGAGGCTCAGGGGAGACCTTCTTGCTCTCTCCAGCTCACTGCAGGGAGGTTGTAGCCAGGTAGGGGTTGGTCTCTTCTGCCAGGCACCCAGCAGCAGAACAAGAGGACACAGTCTCAAGCTGTGCCAGGGGAGGTTTAGGCTGGAGGTGAGGAAGAAATTCTTCCCAGAGAGAGATATTGGCCTCTGGAAAGTGCTGCCCAGGGAGGTGGTGGAGTCCCCATCCCTGGAGGTGTTTAGGAAGAGCCTGGATGAGGCCCTTGGTGCCATGGTTGAGTTGATTAGATGGTGTTGGGTGATAGGTTGGACTTGATGATCTCTGAGGTCTTTTCCAACCTGGTTAAGTATATTCTATTCTGTTCTGTTCTATTCTATTCTATTCTATTCTATTCTATTCTATTCTATTCTATTCTATTCTATTCTATTCTATTCTATACCATGCCATGCCATGCCATGCCACTCCACACAAGGTTTTGCCCACCCCCTGCAGGCAGCAGGGACATCTCCAACTAGAGCAGGCTGCCCAGGGTCACATCCAGGCTGATCTTGAATGTCTCCAGGGACAGGGCTTCACCCACCTCCCTGGGCAGCCTGTTCCAGTGTTTTACCACTCTCATTATAAAGAGCTTCTTCCTTATGGCCAGCTTAAAGCTACCTGAGCTGAGCACTGAGAACAGCTTCCCCACTCACAGCAAACAGAGCAGTGGGAGGCTGTCAGGGCTGGCCAGAAGGATGTGTTTTTATCAGTGCTATAAAAAGAGGGATCCAGGCACCATCTGCAGGGTGCAGATGACAGCAAGCTGAGTGGTGCTGTCAACGTGGCAGACGGACAGGAGGGCATCCAGAGGGACCTGGGCAGACTGCAGAGGTGGTGCCCAGGTGAACCTCATGAGGCTCCACAAGAGCAAGTGCAGGATCCTGCACCTGGGCTGGAACCCTCCTCACTGTCAGTGCAGGCTGGGGGAGAAGGGGATGGAAAACAGCCCTGAGGAAAAGGCCTTGGGGGGGCTGGTGGGGGAGAAGCTGGCCAGGAGCAGGCAGGGTGAGCTGGCAGCACGGAAGGCAAATCCCAGCCTGGGCTGCATCCAGAGCAGTGTGACCAGAGATGGAGAGATAGGATCCTGCCCCTCTGCTCTGCTCTGGGGAGACCTCAACTGCAGGGCTGGGGCCAGCTCTGGGGCCCTCATGGGGGCTGATGGAGAGGGTCTGGAGGAGGCCACAAGAATGCTCAGGGGCTTGGAGCAGCTCTGCTGTGAGGCCAGGCTGAGGAAGCTGGGGGTGTGCAGCCTGGAGAAGAGAAGGCTCCAGGGAGACCTAAGAGCAGCCTGCCAGTGCCTGAAGGGGGCTACAGGAAGGATGGAGAGAGACTGTTTGCAGAGGCCTGCAGGGACAGGAGCAGGGGCAATGGAGGAGGAGAGCAGAGTAGGTTTAGATTGGATGTGAGGAACAAGTTCTGCACCAGGAGGGTGGTGGAACATGGAACAGGTTGCCCAGGGAGGTGGTTGAGGCTCCATCCCTGGAGATACTCAAGGTGAGGCTGGAGAGGGCTCTGGGCAACCTGATCTGGTTGGGGATGTCCCTGCTGCCTGCAGGGGTTGGACTGCATGAGCTTTGGAGCTCCCTTCCAGCCTGGACCATTCCATGATTCTTTGTTCTCCAGCTTGTGAACATAAGCTTGCTCTGAGCTCACTGCTTCAAGGCACTGAGGCAGTAAAGCTGTTGCACAGCACTCAGGAGCCAGAGGAGTCTTTCACAGAAGAATGAATGTGCAAATGAACCTGCCTCAGGGCATCCCTCCTGAAGGGCAGCAGCTGGACCGTCATAGTGGAAACAGGGGGAATGGGATGTGCTAGGGACATCATTTGATAAGCAAACACCTCGAGGAGAGGCAGACAGCAAACTGCTGGCCAAGCTGTCAGCCCCTGGCTTGGACAGCAGCACTCTGAGCTGGGTGAGGAACTGGCTGGAGGCTGAGCCCAGAGAGTGGTGGTGAATGGTGCCACAGCCAGCTGGCAGCCAGGCACCAGTGGTGTGCCCCAGGGATCAGTGCTGGGCCCCATCCTCTTCAATGTCTTCACTGACGATCTGGATGAGGGGATTGAGACAGTCATCAGCAAATGTGCAGATGACACCAAGTTGGGAGCAGATGTTGGGAGTCAGAGGGCAGAAGGGCTCTGCAGAGGGACCTTGCCAGGCTGGACAGATGGGCAGAGGCCAACAGGATGGAATTCAACAAATCCAAGTGCCAGGGGCTGCACTTTGGCCACAGCAACCCCAGGCAGAGCTACAGGCTGGGGTCAGAGTGGCTGAGAGCTGCCAGACAGAGAGGGACCTGGGGGAGTGGTTGACAGCAGCTGAACATGAGCCAGCAGTGTGCCCAGGGGGCCAAGAAGGCCAATGGCATCCTGGCCTGCATCAGGAGCAGTGTGGCCAGCAGGAGCAGGGAGGTCATTGTGCCCTGTGCTCAGCACTGCTGAGGCCACACCTTGAGTCCTGTGTCCAGTTCTGGGCTCCTCAGTTTAAGAAGGACATTGAGACACTTGAATGTGTCCAGAGAAGGGCAACAAGGCTGGGGAGGGGTCTGGAGCACAGCCCTGTGAGGAGAGGCTGAGGGAGCTGGGGTTGCTTAGCCTGCAGAAGAGGAGGCTCAGGGAGACCTTCTTGCTCTCTCCAACTACCTGAAGGGAGGTTGTAGCCAGGTGGGGGTTGGTCTCTTCTCCCTAGCAACCAGCCCCAGAACAAGAGGACACAGTCTCAAGCTGCACCAGGGGAGGTTTAGGCTGGAGATGAAGAGAAAGTTCTTCACTAAGAGAGTCATTTGTCATTGGGATGTGCTGCCCAGGGAGGTGGTGGAGTCACCATCCCTGGAGGTGTTCAAGAGGGGACTGGATGTGGCACTTGGTGCCATGGTCTAGTCATGGGGTCTGTGGGGACAGGTTGGACTCGATCTTCGAGGTCTCTTCCAACCTTGGTGATACTGTGAGACTGTGATCCTGTGACAGGAAGCAGGAAGCAGGCAGGGCAGTAAAAGGTTGGGTTCCCACAGCACTATCAGGACTGGCAGCCTCTGTCTTAGCAACAAGATAAACACCAGGCTGGCAGCAGGCTGCTGGTGCTGCCACAGGAAAGCAGGTAGAGGGGAAATGCATTTATTGAATCCTCCCCTGCAGCTCTCTGGCTGTCCTCCCAGAAGAGCCCCACTGCAAGATGCATCTGCCTGGGAGAGTCACAGTATTGCCTGCTCTGACTTGGGGAGCTACTAGCCCAAGTTCTTCCAATGGGGGAACCTCCAAAGCTCCTCTGGTTAAACACAGGCACAGCTTCCAGGCAAGGAAAATGGAATCATGGCTGCATCCACTCACTCTTTATCTCTGTGTCTAAACAATCTTTGATATTCACACAGGCACAGACTGTTGGGGCTTGGAAGGCACCTCCAGAGATCATCCAGTCCAACCCCCCTGCCAGGGCAGGGCACCCAGGGCAGGGCACCCAGAACACATCCAGCTGGGGCTGGAAAGGCTCCAGAGCAGGAGACTCCACAACCTCTCTGGGCAGCCTGCTCCAGGGCTCAGCAGCCTCACACCAAGCAAGTTTCTCCTCATGCTCCCTGGGTTCCAGTTTGTGTCCATTGCCTCTTGTCATGTCCCAGGACACCAATGCAAAGAGTCTGACCCCTTCTTCGTCACAGTCTCACAGTATCACCAAGGTTGGAAGTGACCTCAAAGCTCATCGAGTCCAACCTGTCACCACAGACCTCATGACTAGACCATGGCACCAAGTGCCACATCCAGTCCCCTCTTGAACACCTCCAGGGACGGCGACTCCACCACCTCCCTGGGCAGCACATTCCAGTGGCGAAGAACTTTCTCCTCACCTCCAGCCTAAACCTCCCCTGGCACAGCTTGAGACTGTTTCCTCCTGTTCTGGTGCTGGCTGCCTGGGAGAAGAGACCAACCCCCACCTGGCTACAACCTCCCTTCAGGGAGTTGGAGAGAGCAAGAAGGTCTCCCCTGAGCCTCCTCCTCTCCAGGCTAAGCAACCCCAGCTCCCTCAGCCTCTCCTCACAGGGCTGTGCTCCAGACCCCTCCCCAGCCTTGTTGCCCCTCTCTGGACACCTTCAAGTGTCTCAATGTCCTTCTTCAACTGAGGAGCCCAGAACTGGACACAGTGCTCAAGCAGTGCTGAGCACAGGGCACAATGACTTCCCTGCTCCTGCTGGCCACACTCTTCCTGATGCAGCCCAGGATGCCCTTGGCCTTCTTGGCTGCCTGGGCACACTGCTTGACACTCCCCTCAGATATTGATAGATATTGATCAGATCTCCTCTCAGCCTTCTCTTCTCCAGGCTCAACACCCCCAGGGCTCTCAGCCTTTCCCCCTCACACAGATGTTCCAGGCCCTGCAGCATCAAAACCAACCAACCAAATCCATCTTGCCTCCAGTTTTCAGAGAGACTCATTTCTCATTCTGATCACCCCCCCAAAAACGAGAGTTCAAACAGATCAGAGTCACAGAATGGGTTGGGTAGGAAAGGAACTTAAAGATCATCTAGTTCCAAGCCCCTGCCTTGGGCAGGGACACCTCACACTACAGCAGCTAGTACAGAATGGCTTGAGGTGGAAAGGACCTTCAGGATCATCCAGTTCCAACCCTCTCCCACAGGCAGGGACACCTCCCACCAGCACAGCTTGCTCAAGGCCTCATCCAGCCTGGCCTTGAGCACCTCCAGGCAGGGGACATCCACAGCCTCCCTGGGCAGCCTGTGCCAGGGTCTCACTGCAAAGAATTTCTTCCTCATTTCCAGTCTCAGTTCTTCCTCATCTCCAGTCTCAGCCTCTCCTCTCCCAGCTCTCAGCACATTTACCTTCCCAAGTGCTCCATATAAGATGCTTGAAGCAGACAATCCTACCCTGTGATCATTAACTCACCAAACTGCTGTTGAAAATACCTCTGCAAGCAACAACAACGGCAGCCAAACCTAAACAGCAACCAAGCCAAAACCAGCCAAAGGAATCCAACATGACAATCAGGCAAAGAAGGACAAATCTGAGATGTGCAGAAGTTAGCACATGAGACAGGGAGCGTGGGCTGAGGTTGGAAGGCAGGGGAAACACTGTTGGACTGCAGCAGTCAGTCAAGTCCCAGTTTATAAACAGATCTGGAGGCCCCTCAGCCTCCCCTACCCAGCATCACTTTTAATGGCCCAGAATCATGGAATTGTTTGGGGTGGAGGAGCCCTCCAAGGTCACCCAGTCCAACCACCAGCCCAACACCTCCATGGCCACTAAACCATGTACCCAGGTGCCATGGCCACAGGTTTCTTGAGCACCACCAGGGATGGGGACTCCACCAGGAGAAAGACTGAGCATGGATCATAGAATCATGGAATCATAGAACTCTTGAGGTTGGGAGAGACCTCTAAGACCACCAAGTCCAACCTCTCCCCAGAGCTCACAGCCCCAGCCCTGCTGCTGAGCCACTGCCCCTACCCCACAGCCCTCAGCACCACATCCATGCAGCTCTGAAACCCCTCCAGGGATGGGGACTGCAGCAGCTCCCTGGGCAGCCTGGGACAGGGCCTGAGAGCCCTTGCTGGGAAGAGATTGTTCCTGATCTCCAACCTCAACCTCCCCTGGCACAGCTTGGGGCTGTTTCCTCTTCTCCTGTCACTTGTTGTATGCAAGAAGAGACCAACCCCCACCTGGCTCTAACCTCCCTTGTGGTAGCTGTAGACAGTAATCAGCCTCCTCTTCTTCAGACCCTCAGGTCCCTCAGCTGCTCCTCCCCAGCCCTGTTCACCTTGAGTCCTGTGTCCAGTTCTGGACCTCTCAGTTTAATAAGGACATTGAGAGACTTGAAGGTGTCCAGAGAAGGGCAACAAGGCTGGGGAGGGGTCTGGAGCACAGCCCTGTGAGGAGAGGCTGAGGGAGCTGGGGTTGCTTAGCCTGCAGAAGAGGAGGCTCAGGGGAGACCTTCTTGCTCTCTGCAACTCCCTGAAGGGAGGTTGTAGCCAGGTGGGGGTTGGTCTCTTCTCCCAGAGACCCAGCAATAGAACAAGAGGACACAGTCTCAAGCTGTGCCAGGGGAAGTTTAGGCTGGAGGTGAGGAGAAAGTTCTTCCCAGCAAGAGAGATTAGCCCCTGGAATGTGCTGCCCAGGGAGGTGGTGGAGTCCCCATGCCCGGAGGTGTTCCAGAGGGGACTGGCTGTGGCTCTTGCAGCCATGGTTTAGTAGTCATGAGGTGTTGGGTGACAGGTTGGACTTGCTGATCTTTGAGGTCTTTTCTGACCTTATTGATTCTCTGATTCTATTCTCCAGACCCTTCACCTGCTTTGTTGCTCTGGATGTGCTGCAGTGGTGCAATGTCCTTCCTGGACAGTGCTGTATTTAGTCTTAACGACACACACTCCTGCTTATGCCCTGTTCAGAAGCTAAGGGAAGCTTAGTAAATGCAAGGGAAACTCACTTTTGCTTTAGCACTCTGTGGTCAATTAGTCCTCCTTCATTTTCAGGCAAGCAGAGAGATTTGTTCTGTTCCACAAGAGCAGAGGAATGTAACAGTGGTCTGTCAGCAGCCCTGGAACCAAGGGGGGGGGGGAGAAGAGGGGGAGAGAGGGGGGAAAAAAAGAAGAGGGGGAGAGAGGGGGGAAAAAAGAAGAGGGGGAGAGGGGGGGGAAAAAAAGAAGAGGGGGAGGGGGGAAAGAAGAGGGGGAAAAAGAAGAGGGGGAGAGGGGGGAAAGAAGAGGGGGAGAGGGGGGAAAGAAGAGGGGGAGAGAGAAGGGGGGAAAAAAAGAAGAGGGGGAGAGGGGGAAAAAGAAGAGGGGGAGAGGGGGGGAAAAAGAAGAGGGGGAGAGGGGGGAAAAAGAAGAGGGGGAGAGGGGGGGAAAAAGAAGAGGGGGAGAGGGGGGGAAAAAGAAGAGGGGGAGGGGGGGAAAAAGAAGAGGGGGAGAGGGGGGAGAGGGGGGAAAAAGAAGAGGGGGAGAGGGGGGGGGGGGGGAAAAAGAAGAGGGGGAGAGGGGGGGGAAAAGAAGAGGGGAGAGGGGGGAAAAAGAGAGGGGGAAAAAGAGGGGGGAGAGGGGGGAAAAAGAAGAGGGGGAGAGGGGGGGGAAAAAGAAGAGGGGGAGAGGGGGGGAAAAAAGAAGAGGGGGAGAGGGGGGAAAAAGAAGAGGGGGAGAGGGGGGAAAAAGAAGAGGGGGAGAGGGGGGGAAAAAGAAGAGGGGGAGAGGGGGGGAAAAAGAAGAGGGGGAGAGAGGGGGGAAAAAGAAGAGGGGAGAGGGGGGAAAAAGAAGAGGGGGAGGGGGGGGAAAAGAAGAGGGGGAGAGGGGGGAAAAAGAAGAGGGGGAGAGGGGGGAAAAAGAAGAGGGGGAGAGGGGGGAAAAAGAAGAGGGGGAGAGGGGGGAAAAAGAAGAGGGGGAGAGGGGGGAAAAAGAAGAGGGGGAGAGGGGGGAAAAAGAAGAGGGGGAGAGGGGGGGGGAAAGAAGAGGGGGAGAGGGGGAAAAGAAGAGGGGGAGAGGGGGGGGGAAAAAGAAGAGGGGGAGAGGGGGGAAAAGAAGAGGGGGAGAGGGGGAAAAAGAAGAGGGGGAGAGGGGGAAAAAGAAGAGGGGGAGAGGGGGAAAAAGAAGAGGGGGAGAGGGGGGGGAAAAGAAGAGGGGGAGAGGGGGGAAAAAGAAGAGGGGGAGAGGGGGGAAAAAGAAAAGAGGGGGGAAAAAAAGAAGAGGGGGAGAGGGGGGAAAAGAAGAGGGGGAGAGGGGGGAAAAAGAAGAGGGGGAGAGGGGGAAAAGAAGAGGGGGAGAGGGGGGAAAAGAAGAGGGGGAGAGGGGGAAAAAGAAGAGGGGGAGAGGGGGAAAAAGAAGAGGGGGAGAGGGGGAAAAAGAAGAGGGGGAGAGGGGGGAAAAGAAGAGGGGGAGAGGGGGAAAAAGAAGAGGGGGAGAGGGGGAAAAAGAAGAGGGGGAGAGGGGGGAAAAAGAAGAGGGGGTGAGGGGGGAAAAAGAAGAGGGGGAGAGGGGGGGGAAAGAAGAGGGGGGGGGGGGGGGAAAGAAGAGGGGGAGAGGGGGGGAAAGAAGAGGGGGAGAGGGGGGGGAAAGAAGAGGGGGAAAGAAGAGGGGGAGAGGGGGGGAAAGAAGAGGGGGAGAGGGGGGGAAAGAAGAGGGGGAGAACATTTCCCTGTCAGGTGTTGTGCAGCTTATAGACAAGAGGTATTTTAGGGGTCTAAGATATCAGTGAAGCAAACAGAGAAGTTCCATACTGAACAGCCATGAGCTTCTCTGATGCTGATGGCTCTGATCATCAGCTGATGATGCTGATGGATTAATCTCAGCTCATTTAACAAACTCTGACAAGTTCCAAGGGAATCTGTAAACAGTGCTGCCCAGTGCTGGCTCAGATTGCACCAACCCAGGGGCAGGACCTTGCATTTGGTCTTGCTGAACCTCATGAGGGTGGCTTGGGCCCAGCTCTGCAGCCTGTCCAGCTCCCTGTACACCACTTGTAGACCATGTCCCCAGGCTCCTCATCCAAAGGTCTTTTGAGCACCTCCAGGAATGGTGACTCCAGCAGAACTGGGGTTTGTCACCTGTTCTGTTCCTCTGGAGCAAAGCAGCTTACAAAGGAAAGAATTGTCCTGCACTACTCCAGAAGCCTGTCCCATGCACTGCACTCTAATCAATGTCCCATACACTGCACTCTAATCAATGCCCATCAGTATCTGAGAGCTGGGGGTCAGGATGAAGGGACAGGGACAGGCTCTGCTCACTGTGCCCTGGCATAGGCCAAGGGGCAGGGGATGGAAACTGCAGCACAGGAGGTTCCACTTCAACAGGAGGAGGAACTTCTGCACTGTGAGGGTCCCAGAGGCCTGGAGCAGGCTGCCCAGAGAGGTTGTGGAGTCTCCTTCTCTGGAGCCTTCCCAGCCCTGTCTGGATGTGTTCCTGTGTGCCCTGTGCTGGATTCTCTGCTCCTGCTCTGGCAGAGGGTTGGACTGGAAGCTCTCCAGAGGTCCCTTCCAGCCCCTAAGATCCTGGGAGCCTGTGAAAGCAGAGCAGTTTAAATTAATTGATAGCATTGTGCAGGGATCTTTTGGAGAGCCTGGCACAAAGCACAAGCTGATAACCTCATTTGGCATTTCCCATGCAGTTAGAGCCACTCAAGGTGTAAGAACCAGTCCCAGGTGAACCTCTGAAGAGACAGTAAATGCCAGTTTAGAATGCCAAGAGCCCAGCTCTACCCAGACTGGTATCCTCTGGGCCATGGAGAGACTCACCCACTGAGGGCCTCTGGAAGCTTTGGAGAAGCTGTTTCACAGCAGCAGGCTCCCAGGCCACGTTTTTGCTGCTGGTATTTGTTGATCAGGTCCATCAGCACTGCCTGGTGCCCAATCTTCTTCACCAGCTGCTGCACCATGCGGTCATTGAGAGCCAGGAGAGCTGCTCCACTCACTTCTTCCTCTGCAGATTGAAGGGGATTAGAGAGTGACTGGACAACAGCTACAGCAACCCTCCTTGTGACTGAGCAGCTGCTGCTGGGGGCTCTTGCTCACAGGCAAGAATCACAGTCACAGAATGTTGGGGCTTGGAAGGGACCTCCAGAGATCAACCAGCCCAAGCCCCTGCCAGAGCAGCATCACCCAGGGCAGGGCACCCAGAACACATCCAGCTGGGGCTGGAAAGGCTCCAGAGCAGGAGACTCCACAACCTCTCTGGGCAGCCTGCTCCAGGGCTCAGCAGCCTCACACCAAGCAAGTTTCTCCTCATGCTGAGGTGGAACCTCCTGAGTTCCAGGTTGTGTCCATTGCCTCTTGTCCTATCCCAGGACACCACTGCACAGAGCCTGGCCCCTGCCTGCCCCCCACCCCTCAGGTATTGATCAGATCTCCTCTCAGCCTTCTCTTCTCCAGGCTGAACACCCCCAGGGCTCTCAGCCCTTCCTCCTCACACAGATGTTCCAGGCCCTGCAGCATCAAAACCAACCAACCAAATCCATCTTGCCTCCAGTTTTCAGAGAGACTCATTTCTCATTCTGATACCTCAAAAAATGAGAGTTCAAATAGCTCAGAGAGTCACAGACTGATCAGCTGCTGCTGGGGGACAGCTCACAGGCAAGAATCACAGAGTCACAAAACATTAGGGGTTGGAAGGGACCTCCAAAGATCATCCAGTCCAACCCCCTGCCAGAGCAGGGTCACCCAGGAACACATCCAGGTGGGGCTGGAAGGTCTCCAGAGCAGGAGACTCCACAACCTCTCTGGGCAGCCTGCTCCAGGCCTCCAGCAGCCTCACAGCAAAGAAGTTTCTCCTCAGGTTGGGGTGGAATTTCCTGTGATCAAGTTGATGTCCATTGCCCCTCTCCCATCGCCTGATGTCCTTTGCCTGGCTCCATCCTCCTGACAGCCATCCTTCAGATATTTGTAGACACTGATAAGGTTCCCTCTCAGCCTTCTCCAGACTAAACAGCCCCAGGTCCCTCAGCCCTTTCTCATAGAGAGAAGTTCCAGAGCCTTAGCCAGTCTCATGGCCTCTGTTGAGCTCTCTTAAGCAGTGCTCTGTCCCTCTTGAACTGGGGAGCTCAGAACTGGACACAATCCTCCAGATGTGGTCTCACCAGGGCTGGGCAGAGGAGGAGAAGGATGATTTCTACTGCTGATAGTCTTTTTCAAGTGCAAAACCGATGATGGTTTAGCTGCTGTCCCTTCCCAAGCAGTGCCAGGAGTGCTGGGCACTGGCCAGAGCCCCTCCAGTGGTAAAAAGCCAAGTCTGAAACACTCAAAAGCAGAGAGCTGACTGTTTTCGTGCTTTCAGTCAGGCCTGGCCCAGACCACAGCAGGCTGGGACTTGGTGAATGAAGGAAAGCAAACTCTGTAAGAATCATAGAACTGTTTCATTTGGAAAAGACCTCTGGGATCATCCAGCCCAAACATCGACCACCATGGCCACCAAACCCTGCCCCCAGCTGCCATGGCCACAGGTTTCTTGAGCACCTCCAGGGATGGGGACTCCACCACCTCCCTGGGCAGCCTCTGCCAGTCCCTGACCACTCTGGCAGCAAAGGAATTTTTCCTCATCTCCAACCTCACCCTCCCCTGGCACCATTTCAGGCCATTTCCTCTCCTCCTATCACTTGCTACCAGGGAGCACACCACAAACTGCCTGCTCACACAACAGCTTCTCATGCACTCCTTTACCTAGGAGCATACAAACACTCTACAAAGCATCTGCACACTACAGTGACATTATCACAGGATCTTAGGGCTTGGAAGGGACCTCTGGAGATCCAGAGAATGGCCACGAGGAGGAGCAGAGGGCTGGAGCACCTCTCCTATGAGGACAGACTGAAGGAGTTGGGGCTGTTCAGTCTGGACAAGAGAAGGCTCCCAGGTGACCTCATTGTGGCCTTCCAGGATCTGAAGGGGGCTACAGGAAGGCTGGGGAGGGACTGCTCAGGATCTCAGGGAGTGATAGGACTAGGGGGAATGGAATGAAGCTGGAGGTGGGGAGATTCAGGCTGGAGGGGAGGAGGAAGTTCTTCCCCCTGAGAGTGGTGAAGCCCTGGAATGGGTTGTGCAGGGAGGTGGTTGAGGCCCCGTCCCTGGAGGTGTTTAAGCCCAGGCTGGATGAGGCTGTGGCCAGGCTGATCTAGTGTGGGGTGTCCCTGCCCATGGCAGGGGGGTTGGAACTGGATGATCCTTGTGGTCCCTTCCAACCCTGACTGATTCTATGATTCTGTGATTCTATGATCCAGTCCAACCCCCTGCCAGAGCAGGAGTATAGGATCCAGCATAGGTCACACAGGAACACATCCAGACAGGGCTGGGAAGGCTCCAGAGAAGGAGACTCCACAACCTCTCTGGGCAGCCTGCTCCAGGGCTCTGGGACCCTCACAGTGAAGATTAGCTCAGGTTTATCCAGCATAAAGCAGGCCCTGCCCAGCCTGTTAGACTGCCAGCTCTGCTCCGAGGTGCACCTAATCAGGTTCAGGCTTAATATCCTCCCCCAGCAGCACTTCTCAGAGACACAACAAGCCTCCACACCCCTTAGAGCAGCTCTCTGCCAGCTCTCACCCTCTCTGTGAAGTCTGAATTTAGCATATCTACAGAAGCCCCCAGACAAGGTAGGGTAGGGCTGTGCCAGGGAAAGGCAGAGAGAGAAATATTAAGCACCCCCCGACCCCCCCCGACCCCCCCTCATGCAACAGAAGTGCTTACCACGGAACTTGGGAACAAGTTCTCCTAAATCCCTCTGTCTCAACCAGTTGCAGACTTGATCCACTGTCCAGTTTTCCATCTTCAGCTGTTGCAATGCTTGAAATTTTCTCTGTGAAACCAAAAGAGAGCATTATCTTGGTGCTGAGTTCTAAGGTTTCATGGGGGGGGGGGGGGAAGAATGCACTTAGCAAATAAAGTCACATTTACATGCCCTGAATACAGAGAGTTCAAAACAACCCAGCTGATGCCTGCTGAAAGCAGCAGCTCCCCTGGATCCCTTCCTTCACCTCCTCTCCCTCTCCTGCTTTCCCTCTGCTCTAAGAGACAGCCTCATTGCTTATGAGGAAGGAAGGACCTGCTCCAGTGCCATTAACACCCAGGTTGCCACACAGAGAAGCAAAAGGTGTGAAATTCGCCACCAGCAGCTCGTCAGGAAACGGCTGACGTCTCACAGAGAGGAAAAAAAGCCCCAAGCAGCACCAGACCAGGCTTTGGCACAGCGATGCTGATAGTAAATCAAGCCCCTTAACCCTCCCTGCACCACCCAGCAGCTTCCCCGGCAAACAATAACCCTCAAGTAGCAACAATTAGGGCCAATAAAGCCCCTGGAAGGTGTAAGGGGGAAGGGACTAGTCCCTGTGATGTTTGCTTGTCCAATCCTTCAGGCTCCAGCCCTCCCTAGGACGATGTGGTGGCTGCCCTGGGAAGGAGCAGCTCCAGGAGCACTTCGCTGCCCCTCCTGAAGGATTGGTTTGGATCTCCTCAGGAGGAGATTAGAATCACAGAACTGTCAGGGTTGGAAGGGACCTCAAGGATCAGCCAGTCCCAACCCCCTGCCATGGGCAGGGACACCTCACACCACAGCAGGTTGCTCACAGCCACATCCAGCCTGGCTGCAAACACCTCCAGGCAGGAGGCTGCCACCACCTCCCTGGGTAGCCTGTGTCAGGCTCTCACCACCCTCCTGGGCAACAACTTCTTCCTCACAGCCAATCTCAATCAACCCATTTCTAGTTTTGCTTCATCCCCCCAGTCCTATCCCTCCCTGACACCCTCAAAAGTCCCTCCCCAGCTTGCTTGGAGCCCCCTGCAGATCCTGGAAGGCCACAATGAGGTCTCCTGGGAGCCTTCTCCTCTCCAGCCTGCACAACCCCAACTCCCTCAGTCTGTCCTCACAGCAGAGCAGCTCCAGCCCTCTGCTCCTCCTCGTGGCCCTTCTCTGGACACCTTCCAGCCCCTCCAGATCCTTCCTGGCACAGAGGCTCCAGAACTGGACCCAGAGCTCCAGCTGAGATCTTTAAGGTCCCTTCCAACTCGAGCCATTCTGTTCTTCATCAGCTTAAAAGAGTTAAGTTGAGGAACTTCTGTCTGAGTGACACCAGTGGATTTAATTTGATATGACAACAGTAGCCATACAACTCCTCCCCCAGGCTAAGCAGCAATAACAGGGTGTGAAAAGTCATTATTTATTGAGAACTCTGGTGTAAATTAAAAATCACACCTTCCTGTCACACTTCTTACTGCCTTGCAAAGAGTAGGGTGAAAAAAAAAGGGAGGAGAAAAGAGAAGAAAAAGAAGAAGAAGGGGGGGAAAAAAGGCTCCCACAACTTAAGATGTAAAACTGAAGGCAAAGCAGAAAGATATTTGCCTTATCAAGCCAGCACTGGATACATCAACATGGAAATGCCACTGCCTCATCCTGTGAGCAGAGCAGCAGCCTAGAACAGGAGATAAACTCCAGCACAGGAGGTTCCACCTCAACAGGAGCAGGAACTTCTGCACTGTGAGGGTCCCAGAGCCCTGGAGCAGGCTGCCCAGAGAGGTTGTGGAGTCTCCTTCTCTGGAGCCTTCCCAGCCCTGTCTGGATGTGTTCCTGTGTGCCCTGTGCTGGATTCTCTGCTCCTGCTCTGGCAGGGGTTGGACTGGATGATCTCTCTGGGTCCCTTCCAACCCCTGACATCCTGTGAGCCTGTGTACAAAATATGCAATATTTACATATATATATATATACAATCCATAAACAGCACAAGAACCCCCTTGGGCAAGACCAGGGGGCTACCAAGAGCTTCCCCCTCCCGGCTCCCTTCTCCTCTGTACACAGGGCAAGAGAAGATAGAAGAGCAGAGAGTTGTTTTTTGGTACTTAACCACAAGAAAAATGCATTCAAGGTCAGCACAGCCAGCAGAAGCCAGAGCTGGTGGCTGCTGGAGTGAAGGAGTTTAGCCTGGAGAAGAGGAGGCTCAGGGGAGACCTTATTGCTCTCTACAACTCCCTGAAGGGAGTTTGGAGCTAGGTGGAGCTTTGCCTCTTCTCACATGCAACAAGTGACAGGGCTAGAGGAAAGAGCCTCAAGCTGTGCCAGGGGAGGTTCAGGTTGGAGATGAGGAACAATCTCTTCCCAGCAAGGGCTCTCAGGCCCTGTCCCAGGCTGCCCAGGGAGCTGCTGCAGTCCCCATCCCTGGAGGGGTTTCAGAGCTGCGTGGATGTGGTGCTGAGGGCTGTGGGGTTGTGGCAGTGGCTCAGCAGCAGGGCTGGGGCTGTGAGCTCTGGGGGAGAGGTTGGACTTGGTGGTCTCAGAGGTCTCTTCCAACCGCAAGAGTTCTATGGTTCCATGATTCTATGATCCATGCTCAGTCTTTGTCCTTGCCACACAAATGCTACCAGAAGACCTCTGTGCTCCTTTCCCACCTCCTTTATGGTGTAAGCAAGTGAAATCCCTTTGGAGATGCATTTCAAAGCTCTTGAGTGTAGTGACCCTTGGATGTTAGGAACAAGTTCTGCACCGTGAGCGTGGTGGAACAGTGGGACAAGTTGCCAGGGGGGTTATTGAGGCCCCATCCCTGGACATCATGGAGTCATAGAATTGTCAGGGCTGGAAGGGACCTCAAGGATCAGCCAGTTCCAACCTCCCTGGTTCCATGGGATTACAGGGCCAGGGACACCTCACACTACAGCAGGTTGCTCAGAGCCTGGCTGCAAACACCTCCAGGCAGGAGGCTGCCACCACCTCCCTGGGCAACCTGTGCCAGGTGCTCACCACCCTCATGGGGAAGATATTCAAAGTGAGGCAGGACAGGGCTCTGGGCAACCTGATCTAGTGGAGGATGTCCCTGCTGAATGCAGGGAGATTGGACTGGAAGAGGTTTGGAGGTCCCTTCCAACCCAGACCATTCTATGACTCTATGACTGTTCAACCACACAGCATGATTGCTTTAAGCAGCTTCAGAAGTGCCACCACTTCCTCCCTGCATTTCCTTGTGCCAGTGGAGGTGTTGCTGCAGAGCTGCAGAGGGCTGAAGGTGCAGATTGCTGTCCAGGGCTAAGGGTGCAGATTGCTGTCCAGGGCTGAAGGTGCAGATTGCTGTCCAGGGAGGGCTGAAGGTGCAGATTGCTGTCCAGGGCTGAAGGTGCAGATTGCTGTCCAGGGCTAAGGGTGCAGATTGCTGTCCAGGGCTGAAGGTGCAGATTGCTGTCCAGGGCTGAAGGGTGCAGATTGCTGTCCAGGGCTGAAGGGTGCAGATTGCTGTCCAGGGCTAAAGCTGCAGATTGCTGTCCAGGGCTGAAGCTGCAGATTGCTGTCCAGGGCTGAAGGCAGATTGCTGTCCAGGGCTGAAGCTGCAGATTGCTGTCCAGGGCTAAAGCTGCAGATTGCTGTCCAGGGCTGAAGGTGCAGATTGCTGTCCAGGGCTTAAAGCTGCAGATTGCTGTCCAGGGCTGAAGGTGCAGATTGCTGTCCAGGGCTTAGGGTGCAGATTGCTGTCCAGGGCTAAGGAAGCAGATTGCTGTCCAGGGCTAAAGCTGCAGATTGCTGTCCAGGGCTGAAGGTGCAGATTGCTGTCCAGGGCTAAGGGTGCAGATTGCTGTCCAGGGCTGAAGGTGCAGATTGCTGTCCAGGGCTGAAGGTGCAGATTGCTGTCCAGGGTTAAAGCTGCAGATTGCTATCTAGGGCTGAAGGTGCAGATTGCTGTCCAGGGCTGAAGGTGCAGATTGCTGTCCAGGGCTGAAGGTGCAGATTGCTGTCCAGGGTTAAAGCTGCAGATTGCTGTCCAGGGCTGAAGGTGCAGATTGCTGTCCAGGGCTGAAGGTGCAGATTGCTGTCCAGGGCTGAAGGTGCAGATTGCTGTCCAGGGCTGTCCAGGAAGGTGCAGATTGCTGTCCAGGGCTGAAGGTGCAGATTGCTGTCCAGGGCTAAGGGTGCAGATTGCTGTCCAGGGCTGAAGGTGCAGATTGCTGTCCAGGGCTGAAGGTGCAGATTGCTGTCCAGGGCTAAAGGTGCAGATTGCTGTCCAGGGGAAGGTGCTGAAGGTGCAGATTGCTGTCCAGGGCTGAGATTGCTGTCCAGGGCTGAAGGTGCAGATTGCTGTCCAGGGCTGAAGGTGCAGATTGCTGTCCAGGGCTGAAGGGCTGCAGATTGCTGTCCAGGGCTGAAGGTGCAGATTGCTGTCCAGGGCTGAAGGTGCAGATTGCTGTCCAGGGCTGCAGATTGCTGCTCCAGGGCTAAGGTGCAGATTGCTGTCCAGGGCTAAGGGTGCAGGCTGTCCAGGGCTGAAGGTGCAGATTGCTGTCCAGGGCTGAAGGTGCAGATTGCTGTCCAGGGCTGAAGGTGCAGATTGCTGTCCAGGGCTAAGGGTGCAGATTGCTGTCCAGGGCTGAAGGTGCAGATTGCTGTCCAGGGCTGAAGGTGCAGATTGCTGTCCAGGGTTAAAGCTGCAGATTGCTATCTAGGGCTGAAGGTGCAGATTGCTGTCCAGGGCTGAAGGTGCAGATTGCTGTCCAGGGTTAAAGGTGCAGATTGCTATCTAGGGCTGAAGGTGCAGATTGCTGTCCAGGGCTGAAGGTGCAGATTGCTGTCCAGGGCTGAAGGTGCAGATTGCTGTCCAGGGCTGGTGCAGATTGCTGTCCAGGGCTGAAGGTGCAGATTGCTGTCCAGGGCTGAAGGTGCAGATTGCTGTCCAGGGCTGAAGGTGCAGATTGCTGTCAGATTGCTGTCAGGGCTGAAGGTGCAGATTGCTGTCCAGGGCTGAAGGTGCAGATTGCTGTCCAGGGCTGAAGGTGCAGATTGCTGTCCAGGGCTGAAGGTGCAGATTGCTGTCCAGGGCTGAAGGTGCAGATTGCTGTCCAGGGCTAAAGGTGCAGATTGCTGTCCAGGGCTGAAGGTGCAGATTGCTGTCAGATTGCTGTCCAGGGCTGAAGGTGCAGATGTCCAGGGCTGAAGGTGCAGGGCTGAAGGTGCAGATTGCTGTCCAGGGCTGAAGGTGCAGATTGCTGTCCAGGGCTGAAGGTGCAGATTGCTGTCCAGGGCTGAAGGTGCAGATTGCTGTCCAGGGCTGATGCAGATTGCTGTCCAGGGCTGAAGGTGCAGATTGCTGTCCAGGGCTGAAGGTGCAGATTGCTGTCCAGGGCTGAAGGGTGCAGATTGCTGTCCAGGGCTGAAGGTGCAGATTGCTGTCCAGGGCTGAAGGTGCAGATTGCTGTCCAGGGCTGAAGGTGCAGATTGCTGTCCAGGGCTGAAGGTGCAGATTGCTGTCCAGGGCTGAAGGTGCAGATTGCTGTCCAGGGCTGAAGGTGCAGATTGCTGTCCAGGGCTGAAGGTGCAGATTGCTGTCCAGGGCTGAAGGGTGCAGATTGCTGTCCAGGGCTGAAGGTGCAGATTGCTGTCCAGGGCTGAAGGTGCAGATTGCTGTCCAGGGCTGAAGGTGCAGATTGCTGTCCAGGGCTGAAGGGTGCAGATTGCTGTCCAGGGCTGAAGGTGCAGATTGCTGTCCAGGGCTGAAGGTGCAGATTGCTGTCCAGGGCTGAAGGTGCAGATTGCTGTCCAGGGCTAAAGGTGCAGATTGCTGTCCAGGGCTGAAGGTGCAGATTGCTGTCCAGGGCTAAAGAGATTGCTGTCCAGGGCTGAAGGTGCAGATTGCTGTCCAGGGCTGAAGGTGCAGATTGCTGTCCAGGGCTAAAGGTGCAGATTGCTGTCCAGGGCTGAAGGTGCAGATTGCTGTCCAGGGCTGAAGGTGCAGATTGCTGTCCAGGGCTAAAGCTGCAGATTGCTGTCCAGGGCTGAAGGTGCAGATTGCTGTCCAGGGCTGAAGGTGCAGATTGCTGTCCAGGGCTGAAGGTGCAGATTGCTGTCAGGGCTAAAGGTGCAGATTGCTGTCCAGGGCTGAAGGTGCAGATTGCTGTCCAGGGCTAAGGGTGCAGATTGCTGTCCAGGGCTGAAGGTGCAGATTGCTGTCCAGGGCTGAAGGTGCAGATTGCTGTCCAGGGCTGAAGGTGCAGATTGCTGTCCAGGGCTAAAGGTGCAGATTGCTGTCCAGGGCTAAGGGCAGATTGCTGTCCAGGGCTAAGGGTGCAGATTGCTGTCCAGGGCTGAAGGTGCAGATTGCTGTCCAGGGCAGAGATTGCTGTCCAGGGCTGAAGGTGCAGATTGCTGTCCAGGGCTAAGGGTGCAGATTGCTGTCCAGGGCTAAGGAAGCAGATTGCTGTCCAGGGCTGAAGGTGCAGATTGCTGTCCAGGGCTGAAGGTGCAGATTGCTGTCCAGGGCTAAGGAAGCAGATTGCTGTCCAGGGCTGAAGGTGCAGATTGCTGTCCAGGGCTAAAGGTGCAGATTGCTGTCCAGGGCTGAAGGTGCAGATTGCTGTCCAGGGCTGAAGGTGCAGATTTCTGTCCAGGGCTGAAGGTGCAGATTGCTGTCCAGGGCTGAAGCTGCAGATTGCTGTCCAGGGCTGAAGGTGCAGATTGCTGTCCAGGGCTGAAGGTGCAGATTGCTGTCCAGGGCTGAAGGTGCAGATTGCTGTCCAGGGCTAATTGGGTGCAGATTGCTGTCCAGGGCTGAAGGTGCAGATTGCTGTCCAGGGCTGAAGGTGCAGATTGCTGTCCAGGGCTGAAGGTGCAGATTGCTGTCCAGGGCTAAGGGTGCAGATTGCTGTCCAGGGCTGAAGGTGCAGATTGCTGTCCAGGGCTTAGGGTGCAGATTGCTGTCCAGGGCTGAAGGTGCAGATTGCTGTCCAGGGCTGAAGGTGCAGATTGCTGTCCAGGGCTGAAGGTGCAGATTGCTGTCCAGGGCTAAAGGTGCAGATTGCTGTCCAGGGCTGAAGGTGCAGATTGCTGTCCAGGGCTGAAGGTGCAGATTGCTGTCCAGGGCTGAAGGTGCAGATTGCTGTCCAGGGCTAAGGGTGCAGATTGCTGTCCAGGGCTGAAGGTGCAGATTGCTGTCCAGGCCTAAAGCTGCAGATTGCTGTCCAGGGCTGAAGGTGCAGATTGCTGTCCAGGGCTGAAGGTGCAGATTGCTGTCCAGGGCTAAGGGTGCAGATTGCTGTCCAGGGCTGAAGGTGCAGATTGCTGTCCAGGGCTGAAGGTGCAGATTGCTGTCCAGGGCTAAAGGTGCAGATTGCTGTCCAGGGCTGGAGGTGCAGATTGCTGTCCAGGGCTGAAGGTGCAGATTGCTGTCCAGGGCTGAAGGTGCAGATTGCTGTCCAGGGATAAGGGTGCAGATTGCTGTCCAGGGCTGAAGGTGCAGATTGCTGTCCAGGGCTAAGGGTGCAGATTGCTGTCCAGGGCTAAGGGTGCAGATTGCTGTCCAGGGCTGAAGGTGCAGATTGCTGTCCAGGGCTGAAGGTGCAGATTGCTGTCCAGGGCTAAGGGTGCAGATTGCTGTCCAGGGCTAAAGCTGCAGATTGCTGTCCAGGGCTATATCTGCAGATTGCTGTCCAGGGCTAAAGCTGCAGATTGCTGTCCAGGGCTATATCTGCAGATTGCTGTCCAGGGCTGAAGGTGCAGATTGCTGTCCAGGGCTGAAGGTGCAGATTGCTGTCCAGGGCTGAAGGTGCAGATTGCTGTCCAGGGCTGAAGGTGCAGATTGCTGTCCAGGGCTGAAGGTGCAGATTGCTGTCCAGGGCTAAAGGTGCAGATTGCTGTCCAGGGCTGAAGGTGCAGATTGCTGTCCAGGGCTGAAGGTGCAGATTGCTGTCCAGGGCTGAAGGTGCAGATTGCTGTCCAGGGCTGAAGGTGCAGATTGCTGTCCAGGGCTAAAGGTGCAGATTGCTGTCCAGGGCTGAAGGTGCAGATTGCTGTCCAGGGCTGAAGGTGCAGATTGCTGTCCAGGGCTGAAGGTGCAGATTGCTGTCCAGGGCTGCTGTCCAGGGCTAAGGGTGCAGATTGCTGTCCAGGGCTGAAGGTGCAGATTGCTGTCCAGGGCTAAGGGTGCAGATTGCTGTCCAGGGCTGAAGGTGCAGATTGCTGTCCAGGGCTGAAGGGTGCAGATTGCTGTCCAGGGCTGAAGGTGCAGATTGCTGTCCAGGGCTGAAGGTGCAGATTGCTGTCCAGGGCTGAAGGTGCAGATTGCTGTCCAGGGCTGAAGGTGCAGATTGCTGTCCAGGGCTGAAGGTGCAGATTGCTGTCCAGGGCTAAGGGTGCAGATTGCTGTCCAGGGCTGAAGGTGCAGATTGCTGTCCAGGGCTGAAGGTGCAGATTGCTGTCCAGGGCTGAAGGTGCAGATTGCTGTCCAGGGCTGAAGGTGCAGATTGCTGTCCAGGGCTGAAGGTGCAGATTGCTGTCCAGGGCTGAAGGTGCAGATTGCTGTCCAGGGCTGAAGGTGCAGATTGCTGTCCAGGGCTGAAGGTGCAGATTGCTGTCCAGGGCTAAAGGTGCAGATTGCTGTCCAGGGCTGAAGGTGCAGATTGCTGTCCAGGGCTGAAGGTGCAGATTGCTGTCCAGGGCTAAGGGTGCAGATTGCTGTCCAGGGCTGAAGGTGCAGATTGCTGTCCAGGGCTGAAGGTGCAGATTGCTGTCCAGGGCTGAAGGGATTGCTGTCCAGGGCTGAAGGTGCAGATTGCTGTCCAGGGCTGAAGGTGCAGATTGCTGTCCAGGGCTGAAGGTGCAGATTGCTGTCCAGGGCTGAAGGTGCAGATTGCTGTCCAGGGCTGAAGGTGCAGATTGCTGTCCAGGGCTGAAGGTGCAGATTGCTGTCCAGGGCTGAAGGTGCAGATTGCTGTCCAGGGCTGAAGGTGCAGATTGCTGTCCAGGGCTGAAGGTGCAGATTGCTGTCCAGGGCTAAGGGTGCAGATTGCTGTCCAGGGCTGAAGGTGCAGATTGCTGTCCAGGGCTGAAGGTGCAGATTGCTGTCCAGGGCTGAAGGTGCAGATTGCTGTCCAGGGCTGAAGGTGCAGATTGCTGTCCAGGGCTGAAGGTGCAGATTGCTGTCCAGGGCTGAAGGTGCAGATTGCTGTCCAGGGCTGAAGCTGCAGATTGCTGTCCAGGGCTAAGGGTGCAGATTGCTGTCCAGGGCTAAGGGTGCAGATTGCTGTCCAGGGCTGAAGGTGCAGATTGCTGTCCAGGGCTGAAGGTGCAGATTGCTGTCCAGGGCTGAAGGTGCAGATTGCTGTCCAGGGCTAAAGCTGCAGATTGCTGTCCAGGGCTGAAGGTGCAGATTGCTGTCCAGGGCTGAAGGTGCAGATTGCTGTCCAGGGCTGAAGGTGCAGATTGCTGTCCAGGGCTGAAGGTGCAGATTGCTGTCCAGGGCTAAAGCTGCAGATTGCTGTCCAGGGCTGAAGGTGCAGATTGCTGTCCAGGGCTAAAGCTGCAGATTGCTGTCCAGGGCTGAAGGTGCAGATTGCTGTCCAGGGCTGAAGGTGCAGATTGCTGTCCAGGGCTAAGGGTGCAGATTGCTGTCCAGGGCTGAAGGTGCAGATTGCTGTCCAGGGCTGAAGGTGCAGATTGCTGTCCAGGGCTAAAGCTGCAGATTGCTGTCCAGGGCTGAAGGTGCAGATTGCTGTCCAGGGCTGAAGGTGCAGATTGCTGTCCAGGGCTAAAGGTGCAGATTGCTGTCCAGGGCTGAAGGTGATTGCTGTCCAGGGCTAAAGGTGCAGATTGCTGTCCAGGGCTGAAGGTGCAGATTGCTGTCCAGGGCTAAGGTGCAGGTGCAGATTGCTGTCCAGGGCTGAAGGTGCAGATTGCTGTCCAGGGCTGAAGGTGCAGATTGCTGTCCAGGGCTGAAGGTGCAGATTGCTGTCCAGGGCTAAGGGTGCAGATTGCTGTCCAGGGCTGAAGGGTGCAGATTGCTGTCCAGGGCTGAAGCTGCAGATTGCTGTCCAGGGCTAAGGGTGCAGATTGCTGTCCAGGGCTAAGGGTGCAGATTGCTGTCCAGGGCTGAAGGTGCAGATTGCTGTCCAGGGCTGAAGGTGCAGATTGCTGTCCAGGGCTAAGGGTGCAGATTGCTGTCCAGGGCTAAAGCTGCAGATTGCTGTCCAGGGCTAAAGCTGCAGATTGCTGTCCAGGGCTATATCTGCAGATTGCTGTCCAGGGCTAAAGCTGCAGATTGCTGTCCAGGGCTAAAGCTGCAGATTGCTGTCCAGGGCTATATCTGCAGATTGCTGTCCAGGGCTGAAGGTGCAGATTGCTGTCCAGGGCTGAAGGTGCAGATTGCTGTCCAGGGCTGAAGGTGCAGATTGCTGTCCAGGGCTAAAGCTGCAGATTGCTGTCCAGGGCTGAAGGTGCAGATTGCTGTCCAGGGCTAAAGGTGCAGATTGCTGTCCAGGGCTGAAGGTGCAGATTGCTGTCCAGGGCTGAAGGTGCAGATTGCTGTCCAGGGCTGAAGGTGCAGATTGCTGTCCAGGGCTGAAGGTGCAGATTGCTGTCCAGGGCTGAAGGTGCAGATTGCTGTCCAGGGCTGAAGGTGCAGATTGCTGTCCAGGGCTGAAGGTGCAGATTGCTGTCCAGGGCTGAAGGTGCAGATTGCTGTCAGGGCTGAAGGTGCAGATTGCTGTCCAGGGCTGAAGGTGCAGATTGCTGTCCAGGGCTAAGGGTGCAGATTGCTGTCCAGGGCTGAAGGTGCAGATTGCTGTCCAGGGCTAAGGGTGCAGATTGCTGTCCAGGGCTGAAGGTGCAGATTGCTGTCCAGGGCTTAAAGGTGCAGATTGCTGTCCAGGGCTGAAGGTGCAGATTGCTGTCCAGGGCTGAAGGTGCAGATTGCTGTCCAGGGCTGAGATTGCTGTCCAGGGCAGATTGCTGTCCAGGGCTGAAGGTGCAGATTGCTGTCCAGGGCTGAAGGTGCAGATTGCTGTCCAGGGCTGAAGGTGCAGATTGCTGTCCAGGGCTGAAGGGGCTGCAGATTGCTGTCCAGGGCTGATAAGGGTGCAGATTGCTGTCCAGGGCTGAAGGTGCAGATTGCTGTCCAGGGCTGAAGGTGCAGATTGCTGTCCAGGGCTGAAGGTGCAGATTGCTGTCCAGGGCTAAGGGTGCAGATTGCTGTCCAGGGCTGAAGGTGCAGATTGCTGTCCAGGCCTAAAGCTGCAGATTGCTGTCCAGGGCTGAAGGTGCAGATTGCTGTCCAGGGCTGAAGGTGCAGATTGCTGTCCAGGGCTAAGGGTGCAGATTGCTGTCCAGGGCTGAAGGTGCAGATTGCTGTCCAGGCCTAAAGCTGCAGATTGCTGTCCAGGGCTGAAGGTGCAGATTGCTGTCCAGGGCTAAAGCTGCAGATTGCTGTCCAGGGCTGGAGGTGCAGATTGCTGTCCAGGGCTGAAGGTGCAGATTGCTGTCCAGGGCTGAAGCTGCAGATTGCTGTCCAGGGCTGAAGGGTGCAGATTGCTGTCCAGGGCTAAGGGTGCAGATTGCTGTCCAGGGCTGAAGGTGCAGATTGCTGTCCAGGGCTGAAGGTGCAGATTGCTGTCCAGGGCTGAAGGGTGCTGTCCAGATTTGCTGTCCAGGGCTAAGGAATCAGATTGCTGTCCAGGGCTAAGGGTGCAGATTGCTGTCCAGGGCTGAAGGTGCAGATTGCTGTCCAGGGCTAAGGAAGCAGATTGCTGTCCAGGGCTGAAGGTGCAGATTGCTGTCCAGGGCTAAGGGTGCAGATTGCTGTCCAGGGCTAAGGAAGCAGATTGCTGTCCAGGGCTGAAGGTGCAGATTGCTGTCCAGGGCTGAAGGTGCAGATTGCTGTCCAGGGCTAAGGAAGCAGATTGCTGTCCAGGGCTGAAGGTGCAGATTGCTGTCCAGGGCTAAGGGTGCAGATTGCTGTCCAGGGCTGAAGGTGCAGATTGCTGTCCAGGGCTGAAGGTGCAGATTGCTGTCCAGGGCTGAAGGTGCAGATTGCTGTCCAGGGCTAAGCTGCAGATTGCTGTCCAGGGCTGAAGGTGCAGATTGCTGTCAGGGCTGAAGGTGCAGATTGCTGTCCAGGGCTGAAGGTGCAGATTGCTGTCCAGGGCTGAAGGTGCAGATTGCTGTCCAGGGCTAAGGGTGCAGATTGCTGTCCAGGGCTAAGGGTGCAGATTGCTGTCCAGGGCTGAAGGTGCAGATTGCTGTCCAGGGATAAGGGTGCAGATTGCTGTCCAGGGCTGGAGGTGCAGATTGCTGTCCAGGGCTGAAGGTGCAGATTGCTGTCCAGGGCTGAAGGTGCAGATTGCTGTCCAGGGATAAGGGTGCAGATTGCTGTCCAGGGCTGAAGGTGCAGATTGCTGTCCAGGGCTAAGGGTGCAGATTGCTGTCCAGGGCTGAAGGTGCAGATTGCTGTCCAGGGCTGAAGGTGCAGATTGCTGTCCAGGGCTAAGGGTGCAGATTGCTGTCCAGGGCTAAAGCTGCAGATTGCTGTCCAGGGCTATATCTGCAGATTGCTGTCCAGGGCTAAAGCTGCAGATTGCTGTCCAGGGCTATATCTGCAGATTGCTGTCCAGGGCTGAAGGTGCAGATTGCTGTCCAGGGCTGAAGGTGCAGATTGCTGTCCAGGGCTGAAGGTGCAGATTGCTGTCCAGGGCTAAAGCTGCAGATTGCTGTCCAGGGCTGAAGGTGCAGATTGCTGTCCAGGGCTGAAGGTGCAGATTGCTGTCCAGGGCTGAAGGTGCAGATTGCTGTCCAGGGCTAAGGGTGCAGATTGCTGTCCAGGGCTGAAGGTGCAGATTGCTGTCCAGGGCTAAGGGTGCAGATTGCTGTCCAGGGCTAAAGCTGCAGATTGCTGTCCAGGGCTAAGGGTGCAGATTGCTGTCCAGGGCTGAAGGTGCAGATTGCTGTCCAGGGCTGAAGGTGCAGATTGCTGTCCAGGGCTAAAGCTGCAGATTGCTGTCCAGGGCTAAGGGTGCAGATTGCTGTCCAGGGCTGAAGGTGCAGATTGCTGTCCAGGGCTGAAGGTGCAGATTGCTGTCCAGGGATAAGGGTGCAGATTGCTGTCCAGGGCTGAAGCTGCAGATTGCTGTCCAGGGCTAAGGGTGCAGATTGCTGTCCAGGGCTAAGGGTGCAGATTGCTGTCCAGGGCTGAAGGTGCAGATTGCTGTCCAGGGCTAAGGGTGCAGATTGCTGTCCAGGGCTAAAGCTGCAGATTGCTGTCCAGGGCTATATCTGCAGATTGCTGTCCAGGGCTAAAGCTGCAGATTGCTGTCCAGGGCTATATCTGCAGATTGCTGTCCAGGGCTGAAGGTGCAGATTGCTGTCCAGGGCTGAAGGTGCAGATTGCTGTCCAGGGCTGAAGGTGCAGATTGCTGTCCAGGGCTAAAGCTGCAGATTGCTGTCCAGGGCTGAAGGTGCAGATTGCTGTCCAGGGCTAAAGCTGCAGATTGCTGTCCAGGGCTGAAGGTGCAGATTGCTGTCCAGGGCTGAAGGTGCAGATTGCTGTCCATTGCTAAGGCTGCAGATTGCTGTCCAGGGCTGAAGGTGCAGATTGCTGTCCAGGGCTGAAGGTGCAGATTGCTGTCCAGGGCTGAAGGTGCAGATTGCTGTCCAGGGCTGAAGGTGCAGATTGCTGTCCAGGGCTGAAGGTGCAGATTGCTGTCCAGGGCTGAAGGTGCAGATTGCTGTCCAGGGCTAAAGCTGCAGATTGCTGTCCAGGGCTAAGGGTGCAGATTGCTGTCCAGGGCTGAAGGTGCAGATTGCTGTCCAGGGCTGAAGGTGCAGATTGCTGTCCAGGGCTAAGGGTGCAGATTGCTGTCCAGGGCTGAAGGTGCAGATTGCTGTCCAGGGCTGAAGGTGCAGATTGCTGTCCAGGGCTAAAGCTGCAGATTGCTATCCAGGGCTGAAGGTGCAGATTGCTGTCCAGGGCTAAAGCTGCAGATTGCTGTCCAGGGCTGAAGGTGCAGATTGCTGTCCAGGGCTGAAGGTGCAGATTGCTGTCCAGGGCTGAAGGTGCAGATTGCTGTCCAGGGCTAAAGCTGCAGATTGCTGTCCAGGGCTAAGGGTGCAGATTGCTGTCCAGGGCTGAAGGTGCAGATTGCTGTCCAGGGCTGAAGCTGCAGATTGCTGTCCAGGGCTAAGGGTGCAGATTGCTGTCCAGGGCTAAGGGTGCAGATTGCTGTCCAGGGCTGAAGGTGCAGATTGCTGTCCAGGGCTAAGGGTGCAGATTGCTGTCCAGGGCTAAAGCTGCAGATTGCTGTCCAGGGCTGAAGGTGCAGATTGCTGTCCAGGGCTGGAGGTGCAGATTGCTGTCCAGGGCTAAAGGTGCAGATTGCTGTCCAGGGCTGAAGGTGCAGATTGCTGTCCAGGGCTGAAGGTGCAGATTGCTGTCCAGGGCTAAGGGTGCAGATTGCTGTCCAGGGCTGAAGGTGCAGATTGCTGTCCAGGGCTGAAGGTGCAGATTGCTGTCCAGGGCTAAGGGTGCAGATTGCTGTCCAGGGATAAAGCTGCAGATTGCTGTCCAGGGCTGAAGGTGCAGATTGCTGTCCAGGGCTAAGGGTGCAGATTGCTGTCCAGGGCTAAAGCTGCAGATTGCTGTCCAGGGCTGAAGGTGCAGATTGCTGTCCAGGGCTAAGGGTGCAGATTGCTATCCAGGCCTAAAGCTGCAGATTGCTGTCCAGGGCTGAAGGTGCAGATTGCTGTCCAGGTCTGTGGTTCCCTTTTTTCCCCTCTGTGAAATGTTGGTGTCTGCCCATCTGCTTCAGCAGGATCACAGGATCTTAGGGTTTGGAAGGGACCTCTGGACTTCTTCCAGTCCAACCCTCTGCCAGAGCAGGAGCAGAGAATCCAGCACAGGGCCCACAGGAATACATCCAGACAGGGCTGGGAAGGCTCCAGAGAAGGAGACCCCACAACCTCTCTGGGCAGCCTGCTCCAGGTCTCTGGGACCCTCACAGTGCAGAAGTTCCTCCTCCTGTTGAGGTGGAACCTCCTGTGCTGCAGTTTCCATCCCCTGCCCCTTGGCCTATGCCAGGGCACAATTGAGCAGTCCCTTCCTCCCTGAGCCCCAGCCCTCAGCTATTGATTGACATTCACCATAGACATTTGTTGTTGAGTTGATCTGACTTACACATTCATTGCATTTCCTATCCAGATAGCAGTTTTGCTTGCAGACACAGCTCCATTTGCTTTCCAGCTGAGCTGGTTTGGCAATTTTATGTTGGGGGTTGTAAATTCAGCCCCACAGCTCCTCAGCAGGAGCTCAGATTTATTTTGGGAATCCCTGAGCCAAGGAGCAGGGCACTGGGCAGCAGCAGCAGGCAGCTCCTGTCTCCTTCAGCAGGACTGAGGATTGATGGATGATAGGGAGCCTGCCCACTGCTGCCAGTCCTCCTCCAGCCTGCCCACCTCAGCAGGGGAAGGCAGGGCTGGATAAGGAAGTTTTGAAACATTGCACAGTGCACATGTTCTGTTTTGCTCTATTTATTGACAGGGACAGATGCAGTCAGTCACAGGCTGGGTGTGAAGGGCTTGTGTGGGTGTAGGCAGCCAGGTGAGGGGGGAGGACTGAGCTAGACTGCAGAGACAAACCAGACTGTGTCACAGGCCTGCTGGATGTGCTAGAAGAGAATAGAATGGAATGGAATAGAATAGAATAGAATAGAATAGAATAGAATAGAATAGAATAGAATAGAATAGAATAGAATGGAACGGAACGGAACAGAATAGAATGGAATGGAATGGAATGGAATGGAATGGAATGGAATGGAATGGAATGGAATGGAATGGAATGGAATGGAATGGAATGGAATAGAACAGGTTGGAAGAGACCTTTGAGATCATTGTGTCCAACCTGAGGTGGGGTTGGTCTCTTCTCCCTAGTACCAGGTTACAGGATGAGAGGCAATGGCCTGAAATGGTGCCAGGGGAGGGTCAGGTTGGAGATGAGGGAAATTTCTGTGCTGCAAGAGTGGTCAGGGATTGGCACAGTCTGCCCAGAGAGGTTGTGGAGTCTCCTTCTCTGGAGCCTTCCCAGCCCTGTCTGGATGTGTTCCTGTGTGCCCTGTGCTGGATTCTATGCTCCTGCTCTGGCAGGGGGGTTGGACTTGATGATCTCCAGAGGTCCCTTCCAAGCCCTAAGATCCTGTGATAATGTCACTGTAGTGTGCAGATGCTTTGTAGAGTGTTTGTATGCTCCTAGGTAAAGGAGTTCATGAGAAGCTGTTGTGTGAGCAGGCAGTTTGTGGTGTGCTCCCTCCTAGCAAATGATAGGAGGAGAGGAAATGGCCTGAAATGGTGCCAGGGGAGGGTGAGGTTGGAGATGAGGAAAAATTCCTTTGCTGCCAGAGTGGTCAGGGACTGGCACAGGCTGCCCAGGGAGGTGGTGGTGTCCCCATCCCTGGAGGTGCTCAAGAAACCTGTGGCCGTGGCAGTTGGGGGCAGGGTTTGGTGGCCATGGTGGGGTTGGGTTGGTGGCTGGGCTGGATCAGCTGAGAGGCCTCTTCCAACCAAAACAAGTCTATGGTTCTGTGATGTGGGAATATGCCTTACAGCTTCAGGCTGCCAACCATTACAGCCTTGGAATAGAATAGAATGGAATGGAATGGAATGTGGGGTTGAGGATAGAATGGAATAGAGTAGAGTAGAGCAATGAGTAGAGTAGAATAGAATAGAATAGAATAGAATAGAATAGAATGGAATAGATGGAATGGAATGGAATGGAATGGAATGGAATGGAATAGAATAGAATAGAATAGAATAGAATAGAATAGAATAGAATAGAATATAATAGAATGAATAGAATGAATAGAATGGAATGGAATGGAATGGAATGGAATGGAATGGAATGGAATGGAATGGAATAGAATAGAATAGAATAGAATAGAATAGAATAGAATAGAATAGAATAGAATAGAATAGAATAGATGGAATGGAATGGAATGGAATGGAATGGAATGGAATGGAATGGAATGGAATGGAATAGAATAGAATAGAATAGAATAGAATAGAATAGAATAGAATAGAATAGAATAGACCAGGTTGGAAGAGACCTTCAAGATCATCAAGTCCAACCTATCACCCAACACCACCTAATCAACTAACCCATGGCACCAAGCACCCCAGCAAGTCTCCTCCTGAACACCTCAGTGATGGATGACAGGCAAGGCTTGGCCTCAGCTGAAGCACCTTATCTAGGAGAGGAGCAAGGGCTAAGGATCTCAAGGGAAAGTCCACGCCGTGCTCCAGGCAGATCCAGAGCATTCAGAACAGCCACAAGTGGTCATTTTTAGCTTCTATGTGAAAATCTGCAGCCAGCAGGGCAGCAGAGGGGATTCTGCCCCTTGGCTCTGCTCTGCTCAGACCTCAATCCTGCCTCCAGCTCTGGTGTCCCCAGCACGACACAGAGCTGCTGGAGTGAGGCCAGAGGAGGCCACAAAGGTGATCCAAGGGCTGGAGCAGCTCTGCTGGGAGCACAGGCTGAGGGAGCTGGGGCTGTGCAGCCTGCAGAGGAGAAGGCTCCAGGGGGACCTCAGAGCTGCTGCCAGGTCCAGAAGAGATCCTGCAGGAAGGCTGCAGAGAGACTTCTGAGAGTGTCTGGAGACAGGACAGGGGGAATGGTTTGAAGCTGAGGCAGAGCAGGGTGAGTCTGGAGCTTAGGGAGAAGTTCTTCAGTCTGGGGCTGCTGAGACTCTGGCACAGGCTGCCCAGGAGGCTGTGGCTGCCTCTTCCCTGGGGGTGTGCAAGGCCAGGCTGGATGAGTTTAGTTGCGAGGTGTCCTTGCCCATGGCAGGAGGGTTGGGGTTAATCTCTGAGGTCCCTTCCAACCTCAGCCACTCTCTGATTCCAGGAGTTAAGCAGGTTAAAACTGTTTTCCAAAACAGCCCAAAGAAGTCAGCTCTGTGATCCAGCCTCAGGCAGGTGCAGTGCATGAGGGAAGAGGGAAGGCTTCCCTCCCCGATGGAGCTTTGTGTCACTCATCCTGTGGCTCCTAAACCTACACACTTTATAAATAACTCCTCTCTGACTGCAGGTCCTGAGTGCACTGCAGACAGTCAGACTGAAGCACTGCACCACCCAAAGAGCTGAGAAATTCTCCTGGATGAGTCCTGAACAGACTGCTAATGGCAGAGCAGCATTTTGGTGTCAAAATGCTAATAAATGCTAAGCCAAAGCACCCCCAGGCAGCTGCACACACTGCAGGTTGTGTGTGGCCAAAGACAGAACTGACTTTCAGAGTATCACCAAGGTTGGAAGAGAACCCAAAGATCATCAAGTCCAACCTGTCACCACAGACCTCATGACTACACCATGGCACCAAGTGCCACATCCAGTCCCCTCTTGAACACCTCCAGGGATGGTGACTCCACCACCTCCCTGGGCAGCACATTCCAATGGCCAATGACTCTCTCGGTGAAGAACTTTCATAGAATCATAGAATCATAGAATCAGTCAGGGTTGGAAGGGACCACAAGGATCAGCTAGTTCCAACCCCCTGCCATGGGCAGGGACACCCTACACTAGATCACGCTGGCCAGAGCCTCGTCCAGCCTGGTCTTAAACACCTCCAGGGACTGGGCCTCAACCACCTCCCTGGACAACCCATTCCAGGGCCTCACCACTCTCATGGTAAAGAACTTCCTCCTCACATCCAGCCTGAATCTCCCCATTTCCAGCTTCATTCCATTCCCCCTAGTCCTATCACTACCTGAGATCCTGAGCAGTCCCTCCCCAGCCTTCCTGTAGCCCCCTTCAGATACTGGAAAGCCACAATGAGGTCACCTGGGAGCCTTCTCTTCTCCAGACTGAACAGCCCCAACTCCTTCAGTCTGTCCTCATAGGAGAGGTGCTCCAGCCCTCTGCTCATCCTCGTGGCCCTGCTCTGGACACGCTCCAGCACGTCCACATCTCTCCTGTAATATGGGCTCCAGAACTGGAGGCAGTACTCCAGGTGGGGTCTCACCAGAGCTGAGTAGAGGGGGAGAAGCACCTCCCTTGACCTGCTGGTCACACTTCTCCTGCTGCAGCCCAGGATCTGATTGGCTTTCCGGGCTGCAAGCGCACATTGAGAGCTCATGTCGAGCTTCTCGTCCACCAGCACCCCCAAGTCTCTCTCCTCAGGGCTGCTCTCCAGCCAGTCACTGCCCAGCCTGTATTTGTGCCTGGGATTGCCTCGACCCAGATGCAGGACCCTGCACTTGGTCTTGTTGAAGCTCATGAGGTTGGCTTGTGCCCACCTCTCCAGCCTGTCCAGGTCCCTCTGGATGGCATCCCTTCCCTCCAGGGTGTCCACTGCACCACACAGCTTGGTGTCATCAGCAAACTTGCTGAGGGTGCACTCGATGCCACTGTCCATGTCACCCACAAAGATGTTGAACAAGCCTGGTCCCAGGACTGATCCCTGAGGGACTCTGCTTGTCACTGGCCTCCATTGGGGCATGGACCCATTGACAGCCACTCTTTGGGTGCGGCCATGAAGCCAGTTCTGTATCCATCTAGTGGTCCATCCATCAAACCCATGTGTCGCCAGCTTGGAGACCAGGAGGTGGTGCGGGACAGTGTCGAAGGCTTTGCTCAAATCCAGGTAAACGACATCAGTTGCTCGCCCCTCATCTATTAATGCTGTCACCTGATCATAGAAGGCCACCAGGTTTGTCAGGCAGGATTTGCCCTTGGCAAAGCCATGCTATTCCCAATCACCTCTTCACTATTCTTCTGAGTCATTAGTGCCTCCAGGAGGATCTGCTCCATGATCTTCCCGGGCACAGAGGTGAGACTGCCTGGCCTGGAGTTCCCTGGTTCCTCCTTCTTGCCCTTTTTGAAAATGGGAGTAATGTTTCCCCTTTTCCAGTCTGTGGGGACTGCCCCAGGCTGCCATGACTTCTGGAATATAATAGAGAGGGGCTTGGCAACCTCATCTGCCAGTTCTCTCAGCACCCGTGGGTGTATCCCGTCGGGTCCCATGGACTTGAACACTTTCAGGTTCTTCAGGTGATCACCAACCTGAGCTTCACTTATGATGGGCAATTCTTCCTCCCCGTCCCTGGCATCGTCTGCCATGACACCAGGAGTGTGGCTGGAGGCCCTTGCAGTGAAGACTGAGGTAAAGAAGTGATTGAGTACCTCAGCCTTTGCCACATCACTTGTGACCAATTCACCACTTTCCTTTCTGAGGGGGCCCACACCTTCCCTGGTCTTCTTCTTGCCATTAATATACCTATAGAAATTCTTAGTGTTCCCTTTAACCCCCCTGGCTAGATTCAGTTCAAACTCTGCTTTGGCTTTCCTAACCAGGCCTCTTGCTGCTCGGGCAGCTTCCTTATATACCCCCTGTTCTATCTGTCCTTCCTTCCACTTCCTGTAGAGTTTCTTTTTAAGTGACAGTGTGTCCAGCAGCTCCTTATTCATCCAGGCAGGCCTCCTAGCATTCCTTCCTGCTTTTCTCCTTGTAGGTATACATAGCTCCTGGACACAGAGGAGGTGGTCCTTGAATACTGACCAGCTGTCCTGGGTCCCTCTTCCCTCCAGGGCTTCATCCCACGACACTTTGGCTAGCAGCTCCCTGCAGCGATCGAAGTCTGCACGCCTAAAGTCTAGGGTCGTAAGCTTAGAATATGTCCTCCTGATTGCCCTGAGGAGATTAAATTCAACTGCTTCATGGTCACTGCAGCCAAGGCTGTCTCTGAGCCTCACATTTGTTACCAGCCCTTCCCTGTTGGTGAGAACAAGGTCCAGCGTAGCACCTTTTCTTGTTGGTTCCTCTACCATTTGGAGGAGGAAGTTGTCTTCTATGCAGTCCAGGAACATCCTGGATTGCTGGTGCCTTGCTGTGTTGTCCCTCCAACAGATGTCAGGGTGGTTGAAATCCCCCATGAGGACCAGGGCTTGTGACCTGGAAGCCGCTTCTATTTGCCTGTGCAGAGCCTCATCTGCTTGGTTCTGCTGGTCAGGTGGCCTGTAGGAGACCCCCACAGTAATATCTCCTTCCCCTGTCTTGCCTTTAATTCTAACCCATAAACTTTCAACCGACTCATCAAGCCTCCCCAGGTGGAGTTCTGCTGATTCCAGCTGGTTGTTGACATAGACATAGGTTGTTGACAACTTTCTCCTCACCTCCAGCCTGAACCTCCCCTGGCACAGCTTGAGACTGTGTCCTCTTGTTCTGCTGCTGGCTTCCTGGGAGAAGAGACCAACCCCCACCTGGCTACAACCTCCCTGCAGGGAGTTGCAGAGAGCAAGAAGGTCTCCCCTGAGCCTCCTCTTCTGCAGGCTAAGCAAGCCCAGCTCCCTCAGCCTCTCCTCACAGGGCTGTGCTCCAGACCCCTCCCCAGCTTTGTTGCCCTTCTCTGGACACCTTCAAGTCTCTCAATGTCCTTCTTCAACTGAGGAGCCCAGAATTGGACACAGGACTCAAGGTGTGGCCTAAGCAGTGCTGAGCACAGGGCACAATGACCTCCCTGCTCCTGCTGGCCACACTCTTCCTGCTGCAGGCCAGGATGCCATTGGCCTTCTTGGCCCCCTGGGCACACTGCAGGCTCATGTTCAGCCTACTCTCAACCAGTACCCCCAGGTCCCTCTCTGCCTGGCTGCTCTCCAGCCACTCTGACCTTTGGAATTTGCAGCTGCAGCACTGGATCTCTGGGGAATTATCAGTGGAACTCATTGCTGCTGCTGCTGCCGCTGCAAGGACCTTGCTGTGGATGCATTCTGCAGGACCTCCTCCTCAGCTGAGGGAGCAGCAAACACCACCTCGCTTGAGCTCTCTGCCTGCTGCTGCTGCTGCTAATTAAGAGCTTTTCAAAGTGCAAAAGTGCTTGCAAAGTCTCTCTGAAGTGGCAGGTCGGGTGTCGTGCTGCAGGAGATCATTACAAGCCATGACAATGGTTCAGAGGGTGGCTCACAATCCCACATTTAGGATTACATGCCACGTTCTGCTCCTGACGTGGCAGAAAGGAAAGCAGCTAATTGCCTGTTGGGAAGTGGCAGGGCTGGGGGAGCTTGCACTGCCTAATGAAGCTGCCCAAAGCCTCTGACAAACCCAAGAATTGCCTAACTGCTCCCTGAGTCTCTCTGATTCTCCTGTTCCTGTTTTCAGCTACCTCGAATAGAAGCCAGCAGCCTTTGTTCCCAGGAGCCTTTCTTCGATACCCCACAGCTGCTTCTGAACAGAGAGAAGATGAAAACTACCTCCACCAGTTGATGCCTTTGTCAGGATGAAAGGCAGGACATGGCCATTAGTGACAGCTCCTGCAAAGAATGAGCTGCACAGGACTTTAAAGGCTACAAGTTCATCCTGGCTTGCATCAGGAATGGTGTGGCCAGCAGGTCTGGGGCTGGGATTGTCCTCCTCTACTCGGCACTGCTGAGGCCACACCTTGGGTCCTGGGCTCAGGTTTGGACCCCTCACTGCAAGAGATGCTGGAGAGTGTCCAGAGGAGGGCACCTAAGCTGGAGATGGACCTTGGACATAAGTCCTGTGGGGAAGGGCTGAGGGTTTGGAGCACAGCCCTGTGAGGAGAGGCTGAGGGAGCTGGGGTTGCTTAGCCTGGAGAAGAGGAGGCTCAGGGAGACCTCATTGCTCTCTCCAACTCCCTGCAGGGAGGTTGTAGCCAGGTGGGGGTTGGTCTCTTCTCCCAGGCAAGCAGCAGCAGAACAAGAGGACACAGTCTCAAGCTGTGCCAGGGGAGGTTTAGGCTGGAGGTTAAGAAGAAGTTCTACAGAGAGAAAATGATTGGCCATTGGAATGTGCTGCCCAGGGAGGTGGTGGAGTCACCCTGCCTGGAGGTGTTCAGGAGGAGCCTGGATGAGGCCCTTGGTGCCATTGTTTAGTTGATTAGATGGTGCTGGGTGAGAGGTTGGACTTGATGATCTCAAAGGTCTTTCCAACCTGGTTAATTCTATTCTATTCTATTCTATTCTATTCTATTCTATTCTATTCTATTCTTCTATTCTATTCTATTCTATTCTATTCTACTCTACTCTATTCTATTCTATTCTAACAGAGGTTGTTTAGTCTTCAGAAGAGGAGGCTGATAGGAGACCTCATCACCCTCTACATCTCCCTGAAAGGAGGCTGGGGTGAGCTGGCCTTGGTCCCTCTTCACATGCAAGAAGTGACAGGAGAAGGGGAAACAGCCTCAAGCCGTGCCAGAGAAGGTTCAGTTTTCTTCCCTTTTCCTTCCCTCTCTCCTCCCAGGAGGACACACAGGCTTGGGGGAGGGCTGGTGTCAGCCTTGGCAGTGCTGCCAGTTAGTCCTAGAGCTGCCTGTCTGGGGCCTGGAGCTGCCAAGATGAATTTTAGCTGTGTCCCAGCGGTGTGGTGTGGTGTGGAGGGCAGAGAGGCATGGAGGGGCAGGGGGTGCAAGGTGGAGACAAGGCTTGGGTTTGTTGACCTGGATTAAAGGGTCATTTGTGTGGAGCATTGGCTTAATGGGGCTCTGTGTTAAGCCCAGACTATGGATTTTGTGTGTTTTGTCTGTTTTGTACTGTTTTATGTAGTTATGAACAGCCTTTCCAGCTGAACTTTCCACTCCTATCCAATCTTTGTGTGAGCAATTTACTTCTACCCCTTTTGGCAGAGGTCAAAGAGTCAATCTGTCTCTCTCTAAACTGTGAGAGGGAAGTGGGAAACTTTGGATGATGACTTTTGGGGCTCTGATGTTGGAGTTGTGTTGACCCTTGTGGGGTGCTCCTAGAAAAGAAGAGCATTCAGTGGTTAACAACAGTGACCAAGCTTGGGGCATGGGCATTTTGCAGCAGCTCTGTCTGGCTATTTGGAATCCAAGTGTAAAGGAAAGTCTTAGAATCATGGAATTGTCAGGGCTGGAAGGGACCTCAAGGCTCAGCCAGTCCCAACCCTCCTGCCACGGGCAGGGACACCTCACACCGCAGCAGGTTGCTCACAGCCACCTCCAGCCTGGCTGCAAACACCTCCAGGCAGGAGGCTGCCACCACCTCCCTGGGCAGCCTGTGCCAGGCTCTCACCACCCTCCTGGGGAACAACTTCTTCCTCACAGCCAATCTCAATCTCCCCACTTCTAGTTTTGCTCCATCCCCCCAGTCCTATCCCTCCCTGACACCCTCAAAAGTCCCTCCCCAGCTTTCTTGTAGCCCCCTGCAGATCCTGGAAGGCCACAATTAGGTCTCCTTGGAGCCTTCTCCTCTCCAGCTTGCACAACCCCAGCTCCCTCAGCCTGTCCTCACAGCAGAGCAGCTCCAGCCCTTTAATCTCCTACCCTTCAGAGCTGTCCAGCCTCTTATTTTCCAGAAGCACTTCTTGAAACAGGTTTTCCCTGGTTTTCCTTCTTTTCTGAAGACAAGTGTGGCCAGAGTGCCAGGACAGCTTCACTAGGTGGCAGCATGGTTGGGAACTGCCTGGAAAATCCACCTTACACTCCCTGTGGCTCTGAAGCACTTTTGGCCAAGCTGGAGATAAAAACAAGGTTGAAAAATAGCTTCTTGGAAGGCTAATATTAATAAAAGAGAATCAACCAAACCAAACTAAACTGAAAGAGACTAAACCAAACCAAACTGAACTAAATCAAACCAAACTAAACCAAACCAAACTGAACTAAACCAAACCAAACTGAACTAAATCAAACCAAGCTAAACTAAGCCAAACCAAACCAAACTGAACTAAATCAAACCAAACTAAGCCAAACCAAGCTAAACTAAACTAAACTAAATCAAACCAAACTAAGCCAAACCAAGCTAAACTAAACTAAACTGCACTAAATCAAACAGTATCACAGTATCACAGTATCACAGCATAACCAAGGTTGGAAGAGACCCCAAGGATCATCAAGTCCAACCTGTCCCAACAGACCTCACAACTAGACCATGGCACCAAGTGCCATGTCCAATCTCCCCTTGAACACCCCCAGGGACGGCGACTCCACCACCTCCCCGGGCAGCACATTCCAATGATGAATGACTGTCTCAGTGAAGAACTTCCTCCTCACCTCGAGTCTAAACCTCCCCTGGCACAGCTTGAGACTGTGTCCCCTTGTTCTGGTGCTGGTTGCCTGGGAGAAGAGGCCAACCCCTTCCTGTCTACAACCACCCTTCAGGTAGTTGTAGAGGGCAATGAGGTCACCCCTGATCCTTCTCTTCTCCAGGCTAAACAACCCCAGCTCCCTCAGCCTCTCCTCACAGGGCTGTGCTCCAGACCCCTCCCCAGCTTTGTTGCCCTTCTCTGGACACCTTCAAGTGTCTCGATGTCCTTCTTCAACTGAGGGGCCCAGAACTGGACACAGGACTCAAGGTGTGGCCTAACCAATGCAGAGTACAGGGGCACAATGACCTCCCTGCTCCTGCTGGCCACACTCTTCCTAATACAGGCCAGGATGCCATTGGCCCTCTTGGCCCCCTGGGCACACTGCTGGCTCATGTTCAGGCAGCTGTCGATCAGCACCCCCAGGTCCCTCTCTGCCTGGCTGCTCTCAGCCACTCTGACCCCAGCCTGTAGCTCTGCCTGGGGTTGCTGTGGCCAAAGTGCAGCACCTGGCACTTGGACTTGTTGAATGCCATGCCATTAGACTGTGCCCATCTGTCCAGTCGGTCGAGGTCCCTCTGCAGAGCCTTTCTGCCCTCTAACTGACTAACATCTGTTCCCAACTTGGTGTCAAACCAAACCAACCTAAATGAAACCAAACCAAACTAAACCAAACCAAACTAAACTAAACTAAATCAAACCAAACTGAACCAAACCAAAGCAAACTAAACTAAAGCAAACTAAACCAAACCAACCTAAATTAAACCAAACCAAACTAAACTAAACTAAACTAAACCAAACCAAACCAAACTGAACTAAATCAAAACAAAGCCAAACCAAAGCAATCCAAACTAAACCAAACCAAAGCAAACCAAACTAAACTAAACCAAACCAAACTGAACTAAACCAAACCAAACTAAGCCAAACTAAGCTAAACTAAACCAAACTGAACCAAACCAACCTAAATTAAACCAAGCTAGACTAAAGCAAACCAAACCAAACCAAACTAAACTAAACCAAACCAAACCAAACTGAACTAAATCAAAACAAACTAAGCCAAACTAAGCTAAACTAAACAAAACTAAATGAAACCAAACTAAACTGAGCCAAACCAAACCAACCTAAATTTAATCAAACCAAACTAACCCAAACCAAACTAGACTAAACCAAACCAAACCAAACTGAACTAAATCAAACCAAACTAAGCCAAACCAAGCTGAACTAAACTAAACTAAATCAAACCAAACTAAACTAAACTAAACTGAACTAAATCAAACCAAATTAAGCTAAACTAAAGGAAACCAAACTAAACTAAGACAATCTAAACCAAACTAAACCAAACCAAACTAAACCAAATTAAACCAAACCAAATCAAACTCAACTAAACCAACCTAAATTAAATCAAACCAAACCAAACTAAACTAAACCAAACTAAACCAACCTAAATTAAACCAAACCAAACCAAACTAAACTAAACCAAACAAAGCTAAACTAAAGCAGGAAGTGGGCAGATTTAAACTGGGGTCCCCAAGATGAGAAGGAGATGGAACTGTTGGAGCAGGTCCAGGGGAGGCCACAAAGATGATCAGAGGGCTGGAAAGGCTTCCCTGTGGGGACAGGCTGGGAGAGTTTGGGTTGTTCAGCCTGGAGAAGAGAAGGCTCCAGGGATGCTTCCAACCCAGCCCAGTGGTTTGGGTTGGAAGGGACCTTCAAGATCCTCCAGTTCCAACCTCCCTGCCATGGGCAGGGACACCTCCCACCAGCCCAGCTTGCTCAAAGCCTCATCCTGTCACTCCCAGCCCTTGTCAAAAGCCCCTCCCCGGCTCTCCTGGAGCCTCTCTCCCTGGGTTTTGTGGCTGTGTAGTAAGTGGAACATCACAGGGCAGCGTTGTTCAGTTTTACTTTGAACTTGTCAGAGTCTGCCAATTGAACTCAGAGACTGATTAGAGACATCAGCAGCAGGGAATGTCATGACTGCAGTCCCCACAGCTGCAGCATCTCCAGGACCCCCTGCACCATCTTACCCACTTTCTGCTGTTCACTTAGGACATGTGCTGCTTGTCAACGAGCCATTGTGGCCAAGAAGGCCAATGGCATCCTGGGGTGCATGAAGATGAGTGTGACCAGCAGATTGAGGGAGGGTCTCCTCCCCCTCTACTCTGCTCTGCTGAAACCACACCTGGAGTATGGTGTCCAGCTCTGGGCTCTGGGCTTCAAAGACCCAGATGGACTGAATGGTTCTGACCCACATACAGCCCTCACAATCAACCAGCAGATGGATGATGATGAGCAGGGAAGTCGTTGTGCCCTGTGCTCAGCACTGCTGAGGCCACACCTTGAGTCCTGTGTCCAGTTCTGGGCATTAAGGAGGACATTGAGAGACTTGAAGGTGTCCAGAGAAGGGCAACAAGGCTGGGGAGGGGTCTGGAGCACAGCCCTGTGAGGAGAGGCTGAGGGAGCTGGGGTTGCTTAGCCTGCAAAAGAGGAGGCTCAGGGGAGACCTTCTTGCTCTCTGCAACTCCCTGAAGGGAGGTTGTAGCCAGGAAGGGGTTGGTCTCTTCTCCCAGGCACCCAGCACCAGAACAAGAGGACACAGTCTCAAGCTGTGCCATGGGAAGTTTAGGCTGGAGGAGAGGAGAAAATTCTTCCCAGAAAGAGTAATTGGCCATTGGAATGTGCTGCCCAGGGAGGTGGTGGAGTCACCATCCCTGGAGGTGTTTGAAAAGAGCCTGGATGAGGCCCTTGGAGCCATGGTTTAGTTGTCAGGAGGTGTTGGGTGACAGGTTGGACTTGATGATCTCTGAGGTCTTTTCCAACCTGGTTGATTCTGTGATGGTGTAAGGTGTAGTGCAAGCAAGCTCTTTCCTGGTAGATCCTGAGGTGACCATGCAGCAGTCTCTGCCCTGCAGGCTGCTCTCAGCCACGTCCTGTGTGTTGGCAGTGCCACTGCTGCTCCCTCATGAGGAACCCAATGTGCACCACTCGGTTGGGCAACTTCTTCTTGGTCTAGTTTGCCTTCATTCATGACTCTGAGATGGATTACACTTCAGCCCTCAGGACTAACCCTTGCTGACTCTTTCCTCTCACCAGTTTCTGAGGCAACTTTCCAGCGTGGCTGTTTCTTGTGGCTTTGGCAACCCTTTATTTCCCCTGGGAAAGGAAGCAGCATGGTGCCTGACAGACTGCAACACATCCTCAGCTAACTGCCAGTCCTTCTATTTAATCCCAGGGCCTGGCTACCATCCAAACTCTTTGAGCTGTGCACTTGCTGTGCAGCATCTCAGCATCATCCCCTGGTGAAATTACAGTGGGGTTCAATCAGGACTGTCACATTCTCTAGCCTCTTGCTGAGCAGAAGGCCTCTGGCTTAGAGAACACAGAATCACAGATTAGCTTAGGCTGGAAAAAGCCTTTGAGATCATCGAGTCCAACAGAATGGAGGAGGCTGCAGTCCCCCCAGCTGCACCTGTACCTTCTTACCCACTTTCTGCTGCTCATTTAGGACATGTGCTGCTCAGCAATGTGCCCTTGTGGCCAAGCAGGCCAATCATATTCTGGGATGTATTAAGAAGAGTGTGGCCAAAAGCTCAAGGCAGGTTCTCCTCCCTCTCTATTCTGCCCTGGTGAGGCCACATCTGGAGTATTGTGTCCAGTTCTGGGCTCCCCAGTTCAAGAGGAACAGAGAACTGCTAGTGAGAATCCTTGGGAGATGCTGAAGGGCCTGGAGCATCTGTGTGAGGAGGAAAGGCTGAGAGCCCTGGGGGTGTTGAGCCTGGAGAAGAGAAGGCTGAGAGGGGATCTGATTGGTGTCTACAAATACCTGAGGGTGGGTGTCAAGAAGAAGGGGCTAGGCTCTTGGCAGTGGTGCCCAGTGACAGGACAAAGAACAATGGATAAGAAACTTCTTTGGTGTGAGGCTGCTGAGCCCTGGAGCAGGCTGCCCAGAGAGGTTGTGGAGTCTCCTGCTCTGGAGCCTTTCCAGCCCCACCTGGATGTGTTCCTGTGTGCCCTGCCCTGGGTGCCCTGCTCTGGCAGGGGGTTGGACTGGATGGTCTCTGGAGGTCCCTTCCAACCCCTATGATTCAGTGAGGCTCTGATTTTCATTGCACTTGGAGAAATGATTATGGAATGGAATGGAATGGAATGGAATGGAATGGAATGGAATGGAATGGAATGGAATGGAATGGAATAGAATAGAATAGAATGGAATGGAATGGAATGGAATGGAATGGAATAGAATAGAATAGAATAGAATAGAATAGAATAGAATAGAATAGAATAGAATAGACCAGACCAGGTTGGAAGAGACCTTCAAGATTATCTACTCTTTCTTTTTTCAAGTCAGGCTGTAGGGAAGTATGAAAGGATTAAGTCACATCAGCATTTTAAATATAGTTGACAGCTTGCAAATCCTTTGGAAGCAGAAATTTCTGTCTGGATTCTCCCCAGCTCCAGCAACTGTTCAAGGTGTAGCCCAAGCCAATAAATCATAGAATGGCTCAGGTTGGAAGGGACATTAGAGATCATCTACCCCAACCTCCGTGCCGTGGGCAGGGGCACCTCTCAACTAGCCCAGGCTGCTCAAAGCCTCACCCAGCCTGGCCTAGAACACCTCCAAGGAGAGGCCATCCAGAGCCTTCCTGGGCAGCCTGTTCCAGAAACTCCCCACCTTGAAAATGAAGAACTTGTTCCTCAGCCCCGGTCTCACCCTGCTCTGCCTCAGCTCCAGTCTCACCCTGCTCTCCCTCAGCTCTACTCTCACCCTGCTCTCCCTCAGCTCCAGTCTCACCGTGCTCTCCCTCAGCCCCACTCTCACCCTGCTCTCCCTCAGCTCTACTCTCACCCTGCTCTCCCTCAGCCCCGGTCTCACCCTGCTCTCCCTCAGCCCCGGTCTCACCCTGCTCTCCCTCAGCTCCAGTCTCACCCTGCTCTCCCTCAGCCCCGGTCTCACCCTGCTCTGCCTCAGCTCCGGTCTCACCCTGCTCTCCCTCAGCTCTACTCTCACCCTGCTCTCCCTCAGCTCCGGTCTCACCCTGCTCTCCCTCAGCTCTACTCTCACCCTGCTCTCCCTCAGCTACGGTCTCACCCTGCTCTCCCTCAGCCCCGGTCTCACCCTGCTCTCCCTCAGCTCCGGTCTCACCCTGCTCTCCCTCAGCCCCGGTCTCACCCTGCTCTCCCTCAGCTCCGGTCTCACCCTGCTCTGCCTCAGCCCCGGTCTCACCCTGCTCTCCCTCAGCCCCAGTCTCACCCTGCTCTCCCTTAGCTCCGGTCTCACCCTGCTCTCCCTCAGCTCCGGTCTCACCCTGCTCTCCCTCAGCTCTACTCTCACCCTGCTCTCCCTCAGCTCCGGTCTCACCCTGCTCTCCCTCAGCTCTACTCTCACCCTGCTCTGCCTCAGCTCCAGTCTCACCCTGCTCTCCCTCAGCTCCGGTCTCACCCTGCTCTCCCTCAGCCCCGGTCTCACCCTGCTCTCCCTCAGCTCCGGTCTCACCCTGCTCTGCCTCAGCCCCGGTCTCACCCTGCTCTCCCTCAGCTCCAGTCTCACCCTGCTCTGCCTCAGCCCCGGTCTCACCCTGCTCTCCCTCAGCTCCGGTCTCACCCTGCTCTGCCTCAGCCCCGGTCTCACCCTGCTCTCCCTCAGCTCCAGTCTCACCCTGCTCTCCCTCAGCCCCGGTCTCACCCTGCTCTCCCTCAGCTCCAGTCTCACCCTGCTCTCCCTCAGCCCCGGTCTCACCCTGCTCTCCCTCAGCTCCGGTCTCACCCTGCTCTGCCTCAGCCCCGGTCTCACCCTGCTCTCCCTCAGCTCCAGTCTCACCCTGCTCTCCCTCAGCCCCGGTCTCACCCTGCTCTCCCTCAGCTCCGGTCTCACCCTGCTCTCCCTCAGCCCCGGCTCTCCCTCAGCTCCAGTCTCACCCTGCTCTGCCTCAGCCCCGGTCTCACCCTGCTCTCCCTCAGCCCCAGGTCTCACCCTGCTCTCCCTCAGCCCCGGTCTCACCCTGCTCTGCCTCAGCTCCAGTCTCACCCTGCTCTCCCTCAGCTCCAGTCTCACCCTGCTCTCCCTCAGCCCCGGTCTCACCCTGCTCTCCCTCAGCTACGGTCTCACCCTGCTCTGCCTCAGCCCCGGTCTCACCCTGCTCTGCCTCAGCCCCGGTCTCACCCTGCTCTCCCTCAGCCCCGGTCTCACCCTGCTCTCCCTCAGCCCCAGTCTCACCCTGCTCTCCCTCAGCTACGGTCTCACCTGCTCTCCCTCAGCCCCGGTCTCACCCTGCTCTCCCTCAGCCCCGGTCTCACCTGCTCTCCCTCAGCCCCGGTCTCACCCTGCTCTGCCTCAGCCCCAGTCTCACCCTGCTCTGCCTCAGCTACGGTCTCACCCTGCTCTCCCTCAGCCCCGGTCTCACCCTGCTCTGCCTCAGCCCCGGTCTCACCCTGCTCTCCCTCAGCCCCGGTCTCACCCTGCTCTCCCTCAGCCCCACTCTCACCCTGCTCTCCCTCAGCTCCCACTCCCTCACCCCGCTCCAGTCTCACCCTGCTCTCCCTCAGCCCCGGTCTCACCCTGCTCTCCCTCAGCCCCGGTCTCACCCTGCTCTCCCTCAGCTCCAGTCTCACCCTGCTCTCCCTCAGCTCCCGGTCTCACCCTGCTCTCCCTCAGCCCCTCACCCTGGTCTCACCCTGCTCTCCCTCAGCTCCACTCTCACCCTGCTCTCCCTCAGCTCCAGTCTCACCCTGCTCTCCCTCAGCTCCAGTCTCACCCTGCTCTCCCTCAGCCCCAGTCTCACCCTGCTCTCCCTCAGCCCCGGTCTCACCCTGCTCTCCCTCAGCCCCGGTCTCACCCTGCTCTCCCTCAGCCCCACTCTCACCCTGCTCTCCCTCAGCTCCAGTCTCACCCTGCTCTGCCTCAGCTCCAGTCTCACCCTGCTCTCCCTCAGCTCCACCCTGCTCTCCCTCAGCTCCAGTCTCACCCTGCTCTCCCTCAGCCCCAGTCTCACCCTGCTCTCCCTCAGCTCCAGTCTCACCCTGCTCTCCCTCAGCCCCGGTCTCACCCTGCTCTCCCTCAGCCCCACTCACACCCTGCTCTCCCTCAGCTCCACTCTCACCCTGCTCTCCCTCAGCCCCGGTCTCACCCTGCTCTGCCTCAGCTCCAGTCTCACCCTGCTCTGCCTCAGCTCCAGTCTCACCCTGCTCTCCCTCAGCTCCGGTCTCACCCTGCTCTCCCTCAGCTACGGTCTCACCCTGCTCTCCCTCAGCCCTGGTCTCACCCTGCTCTCCCTCAGCTACGGTCTCACCCTGCTCTCCCTCAGCCCCGGTCTCACCCTGCTCTCCCTCAGCTCCAGTCTCACCCTGCTCTGCCTCAGCCCCAGTCTCACCCTGCTCTCCCTCAGCTCAAGTCTCACCCTGCTCTGCCTCAGCTCCAGTCTCACCCTGCTCTCCCTCAGCCCCGGTCTCACCCTGCTCTCCCTCAGCTCCAGTCTCACCCTACTCTCCCTCAGCCCCAGTCTCACCCTGCTCTGCCTCAGCTCCAGTCTCACCCTGCTCTCCCTCAGCCCCAGTCTCACCCTGCTCTCCCTCAGCCCCACTCTCACCCTGCTCTGCCTCAGCTCCAGTCTCACCCTGCTCTCCCTCAGCCCCATTCTCACCCTGCTCTGCCTCAGCTCCAGTCTCACCCTGCTCTCCCTCAGCCCCGGTCTCACCCTGCTCTCCCTCAGCCCCACTCTCACCCTGCTCTGCCTCAGCCCCGGTCTCACCCTGCTCTCCCTCAGCCCCAGTCTCACCCTGCTCTCCCTCAGCTCCGGTCTCACCCTGCTCTCCCTCAGCTCCGGTCTCACCCTGCTCTCCCTCAGCTCCAGTCTCACCCTGCTCTGCCTCAGCCCCAGTCTCACCCTGCTCTCCCTCAGCTCCAGTCTCACCCTGCTCTGCCTCAGCTCCACTCTCACCCTGCTCTCCCTCAGCCCCGGTCTCACCCTGCTCTCCCTCAGCTCCAGTCTCACCCTGCTCTGCCTCAGCTCTACTCTCACCCTGCTCTCCCTCATCTCCAGTCTCACCCTGCTCTCCCTCAGCCCCACTCTCACCCTGCTCTCCCTCAGCTCCAGTCTCACCCTGCTCTCCCTCAGCTCCAGTCTCACCCTGCTCTGCCTGAGCTCCACTCTCACCCTGCTCTCCCTCAGCTCCAGTCTCACCCTGCTCTCCCTCAGCTCCAGTCTCACCCTGCTCTGCCTGAGCTCCACTCTCACCCTGCTCTCCCTCAGCTCCAGTCTCACCCTGCTCTGCCTCAGCTCCACTCTCACCCTGCTCTCCCTCAGCTCCAGTCTCACCCTGCTCTCCCTCAGCTCCAGTCTCACCCTGCTCTGCCTGAGCTCCACTCTCACCCTGCTCTCCCTCAGCTCCAGTCTCACCCTGCTCTCCCTCAGCTCCAGTCTCACCCTGCTCTGCCTCAGCTCCACTCTCACCCTGCTCTCCCTCAGCCCCGGTCTCACCCTGCTCTCCCTCAGCTCCAGTCTCACCCTGCTCTGCCTCAGCTCCACTCTCACCCTGCTCTCCCTCAGCTCCAGTCTCACCCTGCTCTCCCTCAGCTCCAGTCTCACCCTGCTCTGCCTCAGCTCCAGTGCTCTCCCTCAGCTCCAGTCTCACCCTGCTCTGCCTCAGCTCCACTCTCACCCTGCTCTCCCTCAGCTCCAGTCTCACCCTGCTCTCCCTCAGCCCCAGTCTCACCCTGCTCTGCCTCAGCTCCAGTCTCACCCTGCTCTCCCTCAGCTCCAAACCATTCCCCCTCGGCCTGTCTGCAGACACCCTCAGGAAAAGTCTCTCTGTAGGCCTCCTGTAGGATCCCTTCAGGTACTGGAAGGCAGCTCTAAGGACCCCCTCAGTTTTGTCTTCTCCAGGCTGCACACCCCCAGCTCCTCAGCCTGGCCTCACAGCAGAGCTGCTCCAGCCCTTGGGTCATAGACTCATAGAATCAACCAGGTTGAATAAGACCTCAGAGATCATCAAGTCCAACCTGTTACCTAACACCTCCTGTCATCTTTGTGGCCTCCTCTGGACTCACTCCAACCGTTCCATGCCCTTCTTGTGGTGGGGACACCAGAAGTGGAGGCAGTAAATGTCAAATGACACAATATGCCATGCTGTCTAAGAACTGTTGTTAAGATAAATAGGGCCCCATGCCAGGCTCAGACTCTGATGTTTTCCTAGGTTCTGTGTTTCTCATCTCACATTGAGTGAATGACAGAATGACAGAAGGCATGGGGTTGGAAGGGACCTTTGAAGGTCATCCAGTCCAACCCCCCTGCAGGCAGCAGGGACAACTCTCAGCATTTGGTACTCCTCTGCAGCCCAAGTTTTGCCCCAGCAGGAAGATACCAACCCCACAGCTCTTAGCTCCTTTGCTGACAACACCTGATCACTTTTCTCCCTATACTGAGTATGAGACAGGGTGAGGAGAGCTCCAGGAGTCACTCCTGGCCCAGGGAACCCCAGCTCAGCTCAGGCTGCAGCCAGCAGGCTGGCACAAGCAGGAAGTCTCTGGCACTGTGGGAAGGGCTCCCAGCCCCTCACAGCTTGCAGCAGCAGCTCTCCCCGAGGCAGCAGCAGCAGCACTGCTGAGTCCTCACCAAATAGTTGCTGTCACCAAATAGCTGCACCAGAATTCTGCTGAAGGCAGTCCCCCTGATTTCTCCTGGTGGTGTACAGGAGCAAACCAAAAAGATGCTATCTGCCATGAGGAGCTCCCTGCTGAGTAAGTACAGGGAGTAACAGATCAGCACCAGGAGCAGAAGTGGCTGGCCTGGCAGCCAGTGATGTTGGCTTTGCAGCAGCCCTAGCTGCCCAGAGAGGTTGTGGAGTCTCCTTCTCTGGAGACTCTCCAGCCCCATCTGCATGTGTTCCTCTGTGCTCCTGCTCTGGCAAGGGGGTTGGATTCAACCTCCAGAGGTCTCTTCCAGCCCCTACCATTCTCTGATTCTCCTTACCTTGTACTCAGCCCAAAATCACAATCCATTGCTGTGCCTCCTGCTGGTTGCTCTCCTGCTGGTTGTTCTCCTGCTGGTTGCTCTCCTGCTGGTTGCTCTCCTGCTTTATGCAGCTCTGTGGTGGGTTGAAAACTCCACCACCACCACCCCCCCAACATAAAATTGCCAGACCAGCCCAGCTGGAAGCAAATGAAGCTGTATTTACAAGCACAACTACAATCTACAATGAAATGCAACGAATATGTACAAAATACACAGGATTTGCATGTATATACAATTTACAAGCAGCAGCAGAACCCCCTGGACAAACCAGGGGGCTACTACTAGCTTCCCCTTCCCAGCTTCCCCTTCCCTGCTCCCCTCCCTAGCCCCCTGTACACGGGGTAAGAGAAAGAGCAGAGAGCTGCTGTTAGTTACTTAACCACAACAGGAATGCATCCAAGGGCAGCAAAGCCAGCAGCAGCCTGCAGTTAGCATCTGCTAGAGCAAGGAAGACAAAAAGAGAGAAAATTAGCTCACCAAACTAACTTCAGTGGTAGCTGTCTGACCAGTGGTGATTTGCTTGCATTCCATCACCTTCTGGTCAAGATCTGTGGAGAATTTTCTAGGCACAGCCTAAAAGTACCACAAAGTCCTTCAAACAAAGGCTTGCAGAATAGAATAGAGAGTACAGAATTAACCAGGTTGGGAAAGACCTCAGAGATCATCAAGTCCAACCTATCACCCAGCACCATCTCATCAACTCAACTATGGCACCAAGGGCCTCATCCAGGCTCTTCCAAAACACCTCCAGTGATGGTGACTCCACCACCTCCCTGGGCAGCACATCCCAACGGCCAATCTCTCTTGCTGGGAAGAGTTTCTTCCTCACCTCCAGCCTAAACCTCCCCTGGCACAGCTTGAGACTGTGTCCCCTTGTTCTGGTGCTGGGTGCCTGGGAGAAGAGACCAACCCCCACCTGGCTACAACCTCCCTGCAGGGAGTTGGAGAGAGCAAGAAGGTCTCCCCTGAGCCTCCTCTTCTCCAGGCTAAGCAACCCCAGCTCCCTCAGCCTCTCCTCACAGGGCTGTGCTCCAGACCCCTCCCCAGCTTTCTTGCCCTTCTCTGGACACCTTCAAGTCTCTCAATGTCCTTCTTGAACTGAGGAGCCCAGAGCTGGACACAGGACTCAAGGTGTGGCCTAAGCAGTGCTGAGCACAGGGCAGAATGACCTCCCTGCTCCTGCTGGCCACACTCTGTTCACTACAGGTTTATGGTGCTCTGAGTGTTATCTGGCCATGGGTTGGACTTGATGATCTCTGGAGGTCCCTTCCCACCCCTACCACTCTGTGATTCTGTGACTCTGTGCAGGAAGCTCTTCTGGACCTCTGACGGTGAGGAGCTGTGGCGTTTGTTTGCAGAGGCAGAGAGCGGTAGGCAGCGACAGTCACCCACGAAAACAACCACCTCCGTGGCATCACTCTGCTCTGATAATGATTTCACTGCCTCAGCTGAAGGCAAAATACAGCAAAGCATCCAAGGGGAATTTGGTGTGCTCTGGAGGTAAATTACAGAAATATCTACATTGTTAGCTCCATTTCCTGCTGGAAAACATTGAGGATGATTCAGCTCTCTTGCGACTGCATTTCGGTGACTCGCTTCTACCTCCTGATTGCTTGCAGCAGGCTTCTGATTGAATATTTAGAAGCTGTTTAAGTCTTTGATTGCTCAAGCACCTTCTCCTGTGCAGATTGAAGGTCTTAGGTTTTGTACTTGGGAAGTTGTTCCCCAGGAGGGTGGTGAGAGCCTGGCACAGGCTGTCCAGGGAGGTGGTGGCAGCCTCCTGCCTGGAGGTGTTTGCAGCCAGGCTGGATGTGGCTGTGAGCAACCTGCTGTAGTCTGAGGTGTCCCTGCCCATGGCAGGGGGTTTGGGACTGGATGATCCTTGAGGTCCCTTCCAACCCTGACAATTCTGTGATTCTATGATACTTCCAGGGGCAGAAAGCAGTCATCAGGCCAAGGACCTCAATATACTTTCATAGACTCATAGAATCAACAAGGTTGGAAAACACCTCAAAGATCATCAAGTCCAACCTGTCACCCAACACCTCCTGACAACTAAACCCTGGGTCCACGTGCCACATCCAATCCCCTCTTGAACACCTCCAGGGATGGGGACTCCACCACCTCCCTGGGCAGCACATTCCAGTGGCCAATTCCTCTTGCTGGGAAGAACTTTCTCCTCACCTCCAGCCTAAACCTCCCCTGGCACAGCCTGAGACTGTGTCCTCTTGTTCTGCTGCTGGGTGCCTGGCAGAAAAGACCAACCCCTACCTGGATACAACCTCCCTTCAGGGAGTTGGAGAGAGCAAGAAGGTCTCCCCTGAGCCTCCTCTTCTCCAGGCTAAGCAACCCCAGCTCCCTCAGCCTCTCCTCCCAGGGCTGTGCTCCAGACCCCTCCCCAGCTCTATGTTAATGTTCACTAAGTAACATGTAATTTATTCTCACCACGGAGCTTTTGATGCCATTATTCACTTTATTGTCACTGATTACACTGTGGGGGAAAAAAAAAACCCACAACACAAAAGGAAGCATAAACAAACCAGGGTGAACAAATGATGGACAGAAGATTTATTTCATGTCTTAAGCTCAGTTAAAGAGATGGCTTTAGGCTATTGTTTTACTGGGATAGAATGTGGAAAGTAAGCTGTGCAAGAGAAGTGAATCACATTAAATAACAGACAAACATAGTGTGGTTAATTCTCACCCTGCTGGTCTAGGCTTGACTACAGCTCTTCACCTCTGGTGGGGCTCCTTCAAGCCCCCTCCAGAAATCTGCTCCAGAAGTATCACAGTATCACTGTATAACAAGGTTGGAAGAGAGCTCAAAGATCATCAAGTCCAACCTGTCACCACAGACCTCATGACTAAACCATGGCACCAAGTGCCACATCCAATCCCCCTTGAACACCTCCAGGGACTGGGACTCCACCACCTCCCTGGGCAGCATTCTAACATCCAATCTCAATCTCCCCATTTCTAGTTTTGCTCCATCCCCCCAGTCCTATCCCTCCCCGACACCCTCAAAAGTCCCTCCCCAGCTTGCTTGGAGCCCCCTGCAGATACTGCAAGGCCACAATTAGCTCTCCTCAGAGCCTTCTCCAGCCTGCACAACCCCAACTCCCTCAGTCTGTCTTCACAGCAGAGCAGCTCCAGCCCTCTGCTCATCCCCATGGCTCTTCTCTGGACACCTTCCTCCAGACTGCTCTCCAGAAGTCCAGTCTGCTTGTGCCTTGGGTGGGTGGATGCTTTGTTGGGTTAAGGACTGGCTTTATGGTCAGGCTTAAAGAGTGGTGGGTAATGGAGCTACATCCAATTGCTGTCTGGTTGCAAGTGTTGTTCCCCAGGGCTCAGCACTCTTTAATGTCTTTATCAATGACACAGGGGGTCAAGACACCCTCAGCAGGCTTGCAGATGACACTAAATTGGGTGGGAATATTGACATGCTAGAGGGTAGGAAGGCTCTCCAAAGAGATCTGGAGAGGCTGGCTGGAGGGGCTGAGGCCAGTGGGATGAGGCTTAACAAGGCCAAGAGCCGAGTCCTTCACTTGGGTCACAACAGCCCCTTGAATGCTCCAGGCTTGGGGCAAAGCAACTGGAAGCTCCCCAGCAGAGAAAGCCCCGGGAGTGCTGAGTGACAGCAGCTGGACATGAGCCAGGATGTGCCCAGGATGGCCAAGAGGCCACCAGCAGCCTGGCCTGGATCAGCAACGGTGTGGCCAGCAGGAGCAGGGCAGGGACTGTCCCCCGGTACTGGGCCTGGTGAAGGCCACACCTTGAATACAGTTTTGGGGTCTTCACTGCAAGAAGGACATTGAGGAGCTGGAGCAGGTTCAGAGAAGTGCAACCAAGCTGGGGAAGGGTCTGGAGAACAGGGCTGGGGAGGAGCAGCTGAGGGGGCTGGGGGTGTTCAGTGTGGAGAAGATGAGGCTGAGGGAGACCTCATCGCTCTCTGCAGCTCCCTGAGAGGAGGCTGCAGTGAGGTGGGGGTTGAGCTCTGCTCCCTAGTCTCAGGTGACAGAGGGAGAGGACATGGCCTGAAATTGTGCCAGGGGAGGAGGAAAAATGTCTTTGCTGCAGGAGTGGTCAGGGATTGGCACAGGCAGCCCAGGGAGGTGGTGGAGTCCCCATCCCTGGAGGTGTTCAAGAAACAAGTAGATGTGGCACTTGGTGGTCATGGAGGTGTGAGACAGAAGGTTGGACTTGATGATCTTAGTGGCCTTTTCCAACCTTCATGAACCTATGATTCTATGAGTCATTTTAAATGCCAGCACTGCCGAAGGGACACAAAGGACCTGAGGAACATCACACAGCGTGAAAGTGTGTGCGGAGATGTGCTGATACTGTGCCTGCCCCAGGGCTGGAGGGAACCCACAGCTCTGCAGCAGGACCTGTACAGATGATTTTCTTGGTAGATTTTCAAGCCCCAGGCTTTCCAGAGAGAGTGCAGGAGCAGTGCTGACACTGGCACTGGCTCACACCACACTCATCTACTGACAGCACAGGAGAGTGAGTAGGATAGGATAGGATAGGATAGGATAGGATAGGATAGGATAGGATAGGATAGGGTAGGGTAGGATAAAATTAGCCAGGTTGGAAAAGACCTTTGGGATCATCAAGTCCAACCTATCACCCAACACCATCTAATCAACTCAACCATGGCACCAAGCACCCCATCAAGTCTCTTCCTAAACACCTCCAGTGATGGTGACTCCACCACCTCCCTGGGCAGCACATTCCAGTGGCCAATCTCTCTTGCTGGGAAGAATTTATCCTCACCTCCAGCCTAAACCTTCCTGGTGCAGCTTGAGACTGTGTCCTCTTGTTCTGCTGCTGGGTGCCTGGGAGAAGAGAGAGCAATGAGGTCTCCCCTGAGCCTCCTCTTCTGCAGGCTAAGCAACCCCAGCTCCCTCAGCCTCTCCTCACAGGGCTGTGCTCCAGACCCCTCCCCAGCCTTGTTGCCCTTCTCTGGACACCTTCCAGCATCTCAACATCTTTCCTAACCTGAGGAGCCCAGAACTGGACACAGGACTCAAGGTGTGGCCTAAGCAGTGCTGAGCACAGGGCACAATGACTTCCCTGCTCCTGCTGGCCACACTGTTCCTGATGCAGGCCAGGATGCCATTGGCCTTCTTGGCCACCTGGGCACACTGCTGGCTCCTGTTCAGTTGCTGTCAACCACTACCCCCAGGTCCCTCTCTGCCTGGCTGCTCTCAGCCACTCTGCCCCCAGCCTGTAGCACTGCCTGGGGTTGTTGTGGCCAGTGTGTAGAACCTGGCACTTGGATGTGTTCAATCTCCTGCCCTTGGCCTCTGCCCATCTATCCAGCCTGGCAAGGTCCCTCTGCAGAGCTCTCCTACCCTCTAACAGATCAACTCCTGCCCCCAGCTTGCTGTCAGCTGCAAATTTACTATGATAGACTCAATCCCCTCCTGCAGATGATCAATAATGGTATTGGACAGGATGGGGCCCAGCACTGATCCCTGGGGGACACCACTGGTGCCTGGCTGCCAGCTGGCTGTGGCACCACTCACCACCACTCTCTGGGCTCAGCCTCCAGCCAGTTCCTAAGCCAGCTCAGAGTGCTGCTGTCCAGGTGAGGTTTCCAGGTCTCTTCCACAGTGGCATTCTCCATCCATTCTAGAGAAAACTTCTGGGGTTTTTGACTTGCAGAGACATTGCATGCAAAAGAGATGAGGTGGGCATATCTGACCCTTTCATTCATCCTCTCTGAGCTGTACAGCTGGGTCTTACACACGGTGAGGCCTCTGAAGCACACACAGTGAGCTGCAGACCTGTCCTCACCAGCTGAAATAGAGTGGGCAGGCACAAACCAAACTACAGACCCAGTGCCAGCTGAACAAACAGACAGAAACCTGACACTCAGGAGGGATTCTTGGCTCCTTGAATCAAAGAGCAAAGCAGCTGGCAAGGCAGTGTTTCACCTCCTGAGGAATGTTGCTCTTCTCTTTGCTCATTCAGGGTGGCTGGCACGTGGCATGGGTGTCCCTGTGCCAGGGAGAATAAGGTGATCAATTTAACGTGGAAGCCACTGCAGTCCTTGGACAGGAGTACAGTCACAGATTCACAGAATGGTTTGGGTTGGAAGGGACCCTAAAGCTCATCCAGGTCCAACCCTCTGCCATGGGCAGGGACACCTCACACAAGCCCAGCTTGCTCAAGGCCTCATCCAGCCTGGCCTTGAACACCTCCAGGGAGGAGGCAGCCACAGCCTCCCTGGGCAGCCTGTGCCAGTCTCTCACCACCCTCACTCTCAAGAATTTCTTCACCCTCTCCACTCTCAATCTCCCCTCTCCCAGCTCAAAGCCATTGTCCCTTGTCCTGTCAGTCCCAGCCCTTGTCCAAAGTCCCTCCCCAGCTCTCCTGGAGCCCCTTCAGGTACTGGAAGGCTGCTTTAAGTTCTCCCTGGAGCCTTCTCTTCTCCACGCTGAACTCTCTTGCCTGTGCCCACAGGGGAGGTTCTCCAGCCCCGATCATCTTGGTGGCCTCCTCTGGACCCTCTCCAGCAGCTCCTGGTCCTCCTTGTGTTGGGAACACCAGAACTGGATGCAGTGCTCCAACTGGGGTCTCATGAGAGCATAGAGGAGCAGAATCCCCTCCCGTGCTGCTGCTCCCCTGCTGTGGATGCAGCTCAGCACACAGCTGGATCTGGGCTGCCAGCTCACTTTCAACACTTATCAACCGACACCTCCAAATCCTTCTCCTCCAGACTGCTCTTGAGCCATTCTCCACCCAGCCTGGATTTGTGCTTGAGATTGCCCTGACCCAGGCGCAGGACCTTGCACGGGGCCATGTTGAACTCCATGAGGTTGTCTTGGGCCCAGCTCTGCAGCCTGTCCAGGTCCCTCTGGATGGGGTAATAACTCTGAAGTGTATGCTGAGAACTGTCAGCACACTATACAGCCACAGAGGCAGTGCAGTCAGGACTGGAAGTGCTATTGCAGGGTGGCTGGAAGCTCCTGAATCACCACCTCTCTTGAAGGGAGTGCTACCTGAGGTAATTTCTGATACACGATTCACCATTCTTCTCTTTTGGGATGATGCATGAGGTAGAATTGTGGCAAGTCACATGAAAGGCAGTGATAATGTAGTGTCAAACACGAAGCCAGCTGCCAACTCAGCAGAAGTGCAGCTTAGGTTTTTTCAGTCCAAACACAGCCATTCCCCCGTGCAGGCTGGTCTGCCCCTCTCCCAAGCCCATCTTCTGCATTACCTGCCCTGAGAGGTGACAGCGGCAGGCAGTGCAGCTCTGCCATCCCTGGCCAGACACGGTGGGGGAAGGTCACAAAAACCCCCAACGAACCCAAACCAACCCGAAACCCCAAAACCCCCCAAGACCCCAAACCGAAACAAAAAAGAGGGGCTGATTCATAAACGCATCATTGTCGCTGAGGTAACCCCTCCGGGGAGCGGTGAGTCACTCCGCGCTCCCACGATGTCGCTCCGGCTTTCACCCGGGAAAGAGGGCAGGCACCCGCTGGCAGAACCCGCGCCTCCGCCGCCCGCTGCCCGCCAGGGAAAGGTCTCCCGCACCGCCAGCCCGGAACTGCCAGTCTAGAGATGCCAGTGCAAGGGTGCCAGCCCGGGGCTGGCAGGCTGGAGCTGCCAGTCCGGGGCCGGCAGTCTGGAGCTGCCAGTTCGCGGCTGCCAGTCCGGGGTCGGCAGGCTGGAGCTGCCAGTCTGGAGCTGCCAGTCCGGGGCCGGCAGGCTGGAGCTGCCAGTCTGGAGCTGCCAGTCCGAGGTCGGCAGGCTGGAGCTGCCAGTCCGCGGCTGCCAGTCCGGGGCCGGCAGTCCTTACACCGCCTCCGCAGCCCCGCCAGCGGCGGACCCACCCCCTCCTCCTCCCCGGTGCCAGCCCCGCCGCTGACTCCTCCCTCGCGGCCGCGGCCCCTCAGCCCTGCGGGGCGGAACCGGTTGCCCTACAAATGCGCCGCTCCGGCGGAACTAGCGGCAGAGAGGTGTCGGAAGGGTTTGCGGTTGTTACGGTCCGGTGGTGTGGAGTGGGGACGCAGCTGTCGGCGGCTCGCCGCGCTCTGCCCTGGGGACAGGGGAAACTTCCCCGGCGGGCGGGAGGAGGCGAAGGAGCCGCGTCCCCGGCTCTGCCTTCTCTTCTGTCCGGGCGGCCTCGGGGTTCCCCGTCTCGGTCTCCGCCCGTCTGGCCCCTCCTGGCTGGTCCCGGGAGCCCCTCGGGGCGCCGGCTGCCGCCCGCCGTCCTCCTCCACCACGTCTCGGCCGCATCCCGCGGGGAGCGGTGGAAAATGGAGGGGTCGTTTCTATGGAGACGGGGCCGCAGCCGGGAGGTTTCGAAGTGAAACTTTGCGGCGGGGGCCGCGGGCGGGGCTGCCCGGCCCCGGCAGCGCCAAGGGGAGCGGGCGGGACCCTGCGGCCGAGGGTCTCCCAGGGGGCGGCGGCGAGCGGCGCCCGGGCAGCGCCCGGAGCAGCCGGGAAAGTTTTGCGGCGCGGAGCCGCCGCCCACCCCTTAGCCCTTCGCGGGCTGCTTGAGGCCGATCCCCCTCCGCAGCTCCCGGCGGCCCCCGAAGCCCGCTGCTATGGCAGCCGCCCGTCGCCGCGGGGCGAGCAGGGGAGGCCGCCTCCGGCTGACCGTGCGGCGACGGCGGGGGCGCGCAGCCCCCGGTCGGCGGGCGTCCTCCTCCGGCCGGCAGTGACCGCCCCGGCCCCGCTGCCTCCCTGCCTGCTCGCCATGCCTTTCCCCGCCCGCGTCTCGCCGAGGACCGTGCCGGGGAAGGGCGAGGGGAGCCCCCGCCCTGTCACTCCCTGAGCCAGCCGCCGCCTCCCCGGAGCAGCCCCATGTCGCCCGGCCGCCGCGCAGCCCCGCAGCCCGCCGCGCCCTGAGGGCGGTGGACGCCTCGCACTTCCCCACAGGTAAGCGGCGGGGCACAGCGGGGTGCTCGTGGCCAGGGTCTCCCCTTCGCCCCCAGACTTCAACCCGCCCGGAGCCCTTACCCGTCCCGGGCAGCGGCCGGGCCGGGCCGGGACCGTTGCGGGCGGGGGCGCGCCCCTGCCCTCGGCGGCGGGGGGGCAGGTCGGGAGCCGGGACGGGCGGGAGCGTTGTTAACACCCTGCCAGCAATGGACTTTCTCCTCCGGAGCGGAGCGGGCTGGCGAGGCGGCGGCTGCCGCGCTCCGAGCGTGCCACACAGCCTCTTTTGTCTGCTCTCTGCTCCCCGGCACTTTCGGTGCTGCTGCCGCCGCCGGCCCGCAGCCTGCCCGGCCGCCGGGCTCCTGCCGCCTCTCCTCTCCTCTGCTCTCCGCTCCTGCCCCGCGGAGCGCCCGCCCCGCCAGCCTCCCCCTTCGCCTGTTATTTCCACACAAGTTGGGCTTTCCTTCACCTTTGTTTGAGGTAAAAATGGTGGTTCTCTGGAAGGATGAGCGGCAGATGAGGGCGACGCGGAGGGGGTTGCCCTCTTCCCTTGCGTGCAAACACAACTCGCTGCTGGGTAAATCGCTCCTCGGGTAGGCAGAGGCTTACTCGTGGGGTCGGCTTTGAATCCGGTGTACCGCAGACCGCTTGGGTGTGCGGTAAATCCTCCTCCTGTCTCCCTGACGTGCCCATTGTGCGTGCAGCTGTTCCCGGGGTCTGGAATTGCAATAGCTGTGGCTGCTTGACACTCCGGGATGTAACTGTCTTTAGCCACTGCCGGGCTGTTTCCTGTGGTGGCTGTGAAAAATAAACCCAGTTTTGATGCTTAAAGGCACGAAAAGGCTGCAGGCAGGAGTCTGCCTTTCTATGTGAGGTGAACTACAAAATAACCTGTAGCAGGCTGGTGGGGCTTGCACTTCATACAGCTTTTTAGGACGTGAGGGTTGGATTGTTCATCAAAATCCTGCCACCAGAATGCTTTGTCTTTGGTGCTGGATCAATACCTTAGCAACTGTTCTGTTCTTTGAACGGGTGTTTCCAATCCAGGTGGAAATCAAGTGTCCAGGTAGAAGGAAACAGTGCTTCCCCCTCCTCGCCCCCTGTAGCTGTTGCTGCTTAGAAAATGGGGAGGAAAAAAAAGAAGAAGAAGAAAAAAAAAGGCCCATTAGAGTAGAAAATTGTATTTCAGTTGAATGAGTAACTTAAATTAGTTGATAATGAAGCCAAAGGGTCTTTGAAGTGTGGAACATCTTAATGTACTTCTCGTGTTGCCAGTGACTGTACTCCTAGCAAAATACTTGTTAGAAGATAATTATAGGACAATTTAGTAATTTGAGGAAGGAGTCAGAGTTGCAGTTTTGTCCTGAGCACAGCCACTCTCTTGGGGGGGGGAAGGGAAGAGATCTGTGGAGCTTGTGTGTGGTTTTATTTTCCAGATTACTGCTTAATTTCCATTTTGTTGACCTCAGAACCTGTTTTGTTTGTTGCTCCTGTGTCGGATTGCAAGGAGGGTCCAAATCAAGGTAGCGAAGGAGTAGTGCAACGAGAGTTCAGCATGGTAGAAGTGTTCTATGCCACGTACAGAAGTGGTTTTGCCCGATGCAACCTTGCAGGACTGGGAGCAGAGCTCCATTTTTATGGCAGCTCTGGAATCGGGTTATAAGAGGTGGGCTGTCTGAATGTAACCCTGTGAAGTACGGAGTGAGCAAGCCCTGCCCTGACAAGGCACTGAAAGGTGTGATGGCCTTCAGACAGGCAGGCAGTTCCAACCCTGGTCCCTAGTGATCACTCAGTTCATAGCACATAACAGTAGGTCCTAGTGCCTTCAGGCATGGAATCACAGAACTGTCAGGGCTGGAAGGGACCTCAAGGCTCAGCCAGTCCCACCCCCCTGCCATGGGCATGGACACCTCACACTACAGCAGGTTGCTCAGAGTCCCACCAGTCATACTGTTGTCTGGTGCTCTGCTGGACCCTTCCTGGGCCAAGTCCTCTTTCATTGCTTTTTGCTTGCATTTCCTCAAATGCTGGGCAGAGGACACAAAATAACCTGTGCCACACACGAGTGCTTGCCTCAGCCATGTCTCAGGGGTTGTGTATTCTTAACTGACTCCTACATACTGCCAGCAGCACCAGGGAAGTGATCTCACCCCTGTGCTTGACGCTGGTGAGACCACACCTTGAATACTGGGGACAGTTTTGGGCCCCCTTCCACAGGAAGGACATTGAGGGGCTGGAGTGTGTCCAGAGAAGGGCAACAAAGCTGGGGAAGAGTCTGGAGAACAGGGCTGGGGAGGAGCAGTTGAGGCATCTAGGGTTGGTCAGTCTGGAGAAGAGGAGGCTGAGGGGAGACCTCATTGCTCCCTACAGCTCCCTGAAAAGAGGTTGCTGTGAGGTGGGGGCTGGCCTCTTCTCCCAGGTAACAAGTGACAGAATGAGTGGCATTAAGTTGCAGCAGGGGAGATTCAGGTTGGACACGAGGGAAAATTTCTTCACCGAAAGGGTCATCAGGCACTGGCACAGGCTGCCCAGGGAGGTGGTGGAATCCTCGTCCTTGGAGGTGTTTAAAAGATGTTTGGATGAGGAGCTTAGGGGCATGGTCTAAGAGCTGCGTACAGGGAGCTGTTATGGTTGAACTTGATCATCTTAAGGACTTTTCCAGCCAGGCAATTCCAATTCTCTCTGTGGGTGAAAGGGGAAAATGAGAAGGGAAGATTGGCTAAGGAGTAAAGTACATGTCTGGAACAGCAGGAGGAGACTGTGACTTCTTGTGCCTCACTCAAGGATATTTTAGGAGCCAACAATCTGAAACGCTGAAAAAAAATCCATGCAAACTCCCACTAAAATTCCTGAAAGCAGACAAAGATATGAGACAAAAAATGTGAAACCTGAAGGCTGCTGTCAGATTCCTTTTACAGAAGAATGCTGCTGAAGCCAGGCTGTGAGAGTGCTGGAGGATGCAGTGGAAACAAGACACCCCAGCTAGTGATGATGCCTCAGCTTGCTTTGGTGCCATCGTGCTCTCTGAACATCAGCTGCTCTTAGCCTACGTGTTTGATCTTCTTGTGCTGAAATACAGGGGAAACTGCAAACCATTTTGTAGTGTCCAAGATTAGGGACTGAAAGTAGGGATTGATTTGTCAAAAGGTGGGCATCTTGTGCCAATGCTGGCACCTGAGGTGTTTCAGACCTCTGCATGAGGCTCTGCAGAGGGACCTCGACAGGCTGGACAGATGGGCAGAGGCCAAGGGCAGGAGATTGAACACATCCAAGTGCCAGGTGCTGCACATTGGCCACAGCAACCCCAGGCAGTGCTACAGGCTGGGGGCAGAGTGGCTGAGAGCAGCCAGGCAGAGAGGGACCTGGGGGTAGTGGTTGATTGTAGGCTGAACATGAGCCTGCAGTGTGCCCAGGCAGCCAAGAAGGCCAATGGCATCCTGGCCTGCATCAGGAAGAGTGTGGCCAGCAGGAGCAGGGAGGTCATTGTGCCCCTGTGCTCAGCACTGCTTAGGCCACACCTTGAGTCCTGTGTCCAGTTCTGGGCTCCTCAGTTTAGGAAAGATGTTGACTTGCTGGAAGGTGTCCAGAGAAGGGCAATGAGGTTGGTGAGGGGTTTGGAACACAGCCCTGTGAGGAGAGGCTGAGGGAGCTGGGGTTGCTTAGCCTGGAGAAGAGGAGGCTCAGGGGTGTCCTTGTTGCTCTCTACAACTCCCTGAAGGGAGGTTGTAGCCAGGCAGAGGTTGGTCTCTTCTCCCAGGCAGCCAGGCAGAGGTTGGTCTCTTCTCCCAGGCAGCCAGGCAGAGGTTGGTCTCTTCTCCCAGGCAGCCAGGCAGAGGTTGGTCTCTTCTCCCAGGCAGCCAGGCAGAGGTTGGTCTCTTCTCCCAGGCAGCCAGGCAGAGGTTGGTCTCTTCTCCCAGGCAGCCAGGCAGAGGTTGGTCTCTTCTCCCAGGCAGCCAGGCAGAGGTTGGTCTCTTCTCCCAGGCAGCCAGGCAGAGGTTGGTCTCTTCTCCCAGGCACCCAGCACCAGAACAAGAGGACACAGGCTCAGGCTGCACCAGGGGAGGTTTAGGCTGGATGTTAGGAAGAAGTTCTACACAGAGAGAGTGATTGCCCATTGGAATGGGCTGCCCAGGGAGGTGGTGGAGTCACCATCCCTGGAGGTGTTCAGGAGGAGACTTGATGGGGTGCTTGGTGCCATGGGTTAGTTGTTTAGGTGGGTTGGATTGGTTGATGAGTTGGATGCAATGATCTTGAAGGTCTCTTTCAACCTGGTGTATTGTATTGTATTAAATGAGCCTGTAAGACAGGGTCTAAGGAGAGCCTGGACAGGCTCTGAAAGGCAGCTGAAAAACCAGGTGGAGCATCCTGTTAGGTAATGTTTGTACCACAGTTCTACACAAAAGCCCTTTCAGAGGAGTTGAATCTGTTCACCTAAAGCTTGTCATTAAGACTTCTGATGCTGCAGTGTGATGGGTCTGGGAAGGCATCCTAAATATCCCAAATTCTTGACAGTGAGGGTGGGGAGACACTGGAACAGATTGCCCAGGGATGTTGTGGATGCCTCCTGCCTTGAGGTGTTCAAGGCCAGGTTGGGTGAAGCCTTGAGCCACCTGGGCTGGTGGGAGGTGTCCCTGCTCATGGCAGGGAGTCGGAACTGGGTGATCTCAAAGGTCCCTTCTGTGAATCTGTGAAGTTTAAACCACAGCTCTGTACACTCTCCGAGCTCTCTGGAAATAGAAGGAAGCAGCAGGCAGTGTTGGGTTAGTGCTTCACTCTTAGTTACTACTTTGGCTTTAAGGAAAAGTTTCTGCTTTTCTTCTTTGCTTGGTAACACAACTCACACTCTCTGGGTCATTAGGCTCTGAATAACTGGACTGTCAGTGCATGGAGAGGTGAAATGCTGACAAAAGCAGTGAATTAAACTGCGGAGCAGATGTTATGCACAGCTGTTACCTTACCCACTGCTTTTACTGACTCCTGGGTGTCCAATTTGTGTGGAGTCCATGAGGAAAAAATGCTGTTCTAGACCTCCATGGAAGGACTTTATTAGATGAAACTTCTTCACAGAAAGGATTCTCAAATACTGGATGTGACAGGCTGCCCAGGGAGGAGCTTGAATCCCCCCATCCCTGGAGGTGTTCAGAGAGGCAGAGATGTGGTGCTGAGGGAGGTGGGTTTGCACCAGGCTTGGCAGAGTTGGAGAATGCTTGGATTTGATGATCTGAAAAGACTTTTCCAGCCAAAATGTTTCTATGGCTTCAGTCTAAGCCTGCAGCAAGAAGCTGCTGCTCTGTCCCACAGTGCAGCATGTGCACACAGCACGGTTCAGTACCAGCTGTACGTAACTGCTTCCCACAGAGGTGAGCTGTGTGAGCAGCAGCGAGTGGTGACTGCGCTTAGCAATGAAATACTCAGCTTACACTGCTCCTGGCATAAATGGGCTGCAGAGGTGCTGAGAGGACTGGAACATCTCTGATGAGGAATGACTGAGAGAACTGGGACTTCTTAGGCTGGAAAAGAGAAGACTGAGAGGAGAATCTCAAATACTTAAAGGGTGGCTGTCGGGAGGATGGGAGTAGCTTTGTTTGGTGGTGCCCAGTGGCAGTAAAAGGGGTAACAGACACAGACTTGAACATAAGTTCCATCTGAACATGAGGAGAAACTTCTTCAAGGGTGGCAGAGTCCTGGAGCAGGCTGCCCAGAGAGGTTGTGGAGTTTCCTTCTCTGCAGACATTCCAAACCCACCTGGATGTGATCCTGCCTTGACAGGGGTTTGGACTCAGTGATCTCCACAGGTCCCTTCTGACTCCTACCACACTGAATCTGTGGAATTCCACGTTCCTTCCCAAACTTCAGTAGAGGATCAGTGATTTTAAGCTTCAAAGGCCTGGGTGTCCCTTCTTCAAGATCCAGTTTTCCCTTGCACAGCTGGCCAGATGAGGTGGAGATCCTGTGACAGAGCTACCTGAAGCCCTTTATCTGCAGCAGCAGCAGAACGTGTTTGTGTCACTCCTGTTTCTTATTTGGGTGACAAAAACAGTGCAGAGAGCTCTTGGTGTCTTCTGACAACAGTTCAGTGACCTGAGAAGGAAGGCTGGTTTTCCTCAGTCACCTCCTCTGCTGAGGAAGATTATTGCATCTTGCTATTCCACAGTCAAAACAAGCAGGGGGTTTAAAAGAACAACAAAAAAAAACAGCCCACACCAAAACCTGCAGAAATGAGGTCTGCCAGGAATGGATGGAACTGAACTGGTGGATGGTAAGTGGGCAGCAAGTTCTGCTTGGGACAGCAGTGTGCCCTGGGGGCCAAGAAAGCCAGTGGGATCCCGGGGTGCATTGAGAGGAGTGAGTCCAGCAGAGCCAGGAAGGTTCTCCTTCCCCTCTGCTCTGCCCTGGTGAGGCCCCACTTGGAGTATTGCATCCAGCTCTGGGCTCCCCAGTTCAAGAGGGGCAGGGATTTGCTGGAGAGAGCCCAAGAGAGGCTACAAGGATGCTGAAGGGACTGCAGCTCTGCCTGGGGAGGAGAGGCTGAGAGCCCTGGGGCTGTTTAGTCTGGAGAGGAGAAAGCTGAGAAGGGATTAATAAAGGTTTATAAATATCTGAGGGCTGGGGGTCAAGAGGGAGGGGACAGGCTCTGCTCACTTGCTCCCTGGGATAGGTCAAGGGGCAGTGGATAGAAACTCCAGCTCAGGAGATTCCACCTCAACATAGGGAGGATGTAAGGGTCCCAGAGCCCTGGAGCAGGCTGCCCAGAGAGCTTGTGGAGTCTCCTTCTCTGGAGCCTTTCCAGCCCCATCTGGATGCCTTCCTGTGTGACCTGTGCTGGATTCTGTAGCCTTGCTCTAGCAGGGGTGTGTGTGGAATCAAAGATTTCCAGAGGTGCCTTCCAACCCCTAACATCCTGTGGGTGTGAGAGTTGCCTGCATGGCCAAAACTGGGCTTGTGTGGAGTCTTGTCAGAGATGTGCTGATGTAGCAGAGACATCCAGGACAACAGAGTGGTGGAAAATGAATCCCTTTTGTCTGTAGAGTCTCTAAAAAGTCTTCTGAGGACTGTGTGACAGTTGTCACTTCACTCTGTGTCTATTTATATCAACATCTCATTATTTATATCCCAGGGGGACTGTAGTCAGTTGTGCCTTTTGTTGGAAGTGTGACCATTTTCCCTGCAATTAGAGTCAGTCCAAACAAAGGACATTTTCCTGCATTGTTTGTTGGTTCTACCCCCAGAGCTGAATGATGAGACTAGTGCTGGCTCAGGGACACCAGGATTTTCTCACTTCAGTGAAACAGACTTTAGCCGCAGACAATAACCAAAGAGGTTATAAAAAACCACATGCTGCATTTCACATCTCTGAGTTTATTTGTCATAGGCAGTTAAAAGACAAAGAACTGGAGAGGAAGAGGGCAGAAAGCTCTTTTCCTATGACTTTATTTTTTGCTGTTTCACAAAGACAGCTGGATTGAGCATTCACAGAATGCAGAGAGTTGGAAGGGCCCCTCAAAGATCATCTTGTCCAGCTCCCTTGCAGTCAGCAGGGACATCTCCAATTAGATCAGGCTGCCCAGGGCCATGTCAAGGCTGATGTTGAGGGTCTCCAGGGATGGGGTTTCAGCCACATCCCTGGGCAACCTGTTCCTTCTAATGCCCAACCTAAATCTCCTGCTTCATTTTCAAACCACAGCCCCTCATCCTATCCCCACAGGCCCTTCTGTACAGTCCCTCCCCAGCCTGCCTGGATACTATTCCAGGGTCTCCCTGGAGCCCCAAACCTTCCAGGTACTGAAATATTACTCTGAAGTCTTCACTTCTCCAGGCTGAACAGCCCCAGCTCCCTCAGCCTGTCCCCATAAAAGAGGTTCTCCAGCCGTCTGATCATCTTTGTGGCCCACTCTGGTCCTGCTCTCTGGGTCTCCCTTGTGTTGGGATCCTCAGAGCTGGACACAGCCACAGCTGGACACGGATCATCTTTGTGACCCCCTCTGGACCGGCTCTCTTGGGTCTCTCTTGTTGGGATCCTCAGAGCTGGACACACATCATCATTGTGGCCCCCTCTAGACCTTCTCTCTTGGGTCTCCCTTGTGTTGGGATCCTCAGAGCTGGACACAGCCACAGCTGGACACAGCTTCATCTTTGTGGCCCCCTCTGGACCTGCTCTCTTGGGTCTCTCTTGTTGGGATCCTCAGAGCTGGACACAGATCATCTTTGTGGCCCCCTCTGGACCTGCTCTCTTGGGTCTCTCTTGTGTTGGGATCCTCAGCTGGACACCGATCATCTTTGTGGCCCCCTCTGGACCTGCTCTCTTGGGTCTCTCTTGTTGGGATCCTCAGAGCTGGACACAGCCACAGCTGGACACAGATCATTATTGTGGCCCTCTCTGGATCTGCTTTCTGGGTCTCTCTTGTTGGGATCCTCAGAGCTGGACACAGATCATCTTTGTGGCCCCCTCTAGACCTGCTTTCTGGGTCTCTCCTGTGTTGGGATCCTCAGAGCTGGACACAGCCACAGCTGGACACGGATCATCTTTGTGGCCTCCTCTGGACCTGCTCTCTTGGGTCTCTCTTGTGTTGGGATCCTCAGAGCTGGACACAGTGCTCCAGGTGAGGTCTCACCAGAGTTGAGGGTCAGAACCACTTCTCTCAAGTTGCTGGGGTTTTAAAACCCATCAACAGAGAGTCCTGAATTTGAGCCTGTGGAACTTGCATGCTTGTGTTTTACAGAATACAGAATGAACCAGGTTGGAAAAGACCTTCAAGGTCATCAAGTCCAACCTATCGCCCAGCACCAAACCATGGCACCAAGGGTCTCACCCATCTCTTTTTAAACACTTCCAGTTGTCCACTCTGGCCATCCAATAGGACATTCTCCCCAAAGCACTGGCACAGTTGGGTGCTGAGGGCCTGTGGGTTCTGCAAGTGGTTAGTGGCACTTGATTCTTTAACTGGAAGTAGTAGAGGTTTGTGCTTTGCTGCCTGTGACCTGCGCTGGGATCTGCAGCATTAGCTGAGAAGGTGGATGTGAAATCAATGCCACCTTGTAGAGCTTTCCAAGGGCAGCCACCCTGCTTTCTTCCAAGAAAGGGGCATTCCAAAAGGCCTGGCAGTTGCTGGTAGTTCAGGCAATCATCAAATAGCTTAATTAGGAAGCAGCTTAAAAGCGTCATTGACATTGGTTTTGATATAATAGTGGCAACAGTAACAGAGTTTGATTTTAGTGCTTATTTTAACCTTTTTCCTTACACTTTCCCCCCATACTCCAGCTCAACCTGCCTGAATGAATACCTCTGCCTCTGTGTCCAGTTCTGGGCTCCTCAGTTCAAGAAGGACATCGAGACACTTGAAGGTGTCCAGAGAAGGGCAACAAGGCTGGGGAGGGGTCTGGAGCACAGCCCTGTGAGGAGAGGCTGAGGGAGCTGGGGTTGCTTAGCCTGGAGAAGAGGAGGCTCAGGGGCGACCTCATTGCTCTCTACAACTACCTGAAAGGTGGTTGTAGCCAGGAAGGGGTTGGCCTCTTCTCCCTAGCAACCAGCAGCAGAACAAGAGGACACAGTCTCAAGCTGTGCCAGGGGAAGTTTAGGCTGGAGGTGAGGAGAAAGTTGTTCACCGAGAGAGTGATTTGCCATTGGGATGTGCTGCCCGGGGAGGTGGTGGAGTCACCGTCCCTGGAGGTGTTCAAGAGGGGACTGGATGTGGCACTTGGTGCCATGGTCTAGTCATGAGGTCTGTGGTGACAGGTTGGACTCGATGATCTTCGAGGTCTCTTCCAACCTTAGTAATACTGTGATACTGTGTCATTAGCTGCCTGTTGTTGAACAACCTAGTGTCAGGGGACAGAAGGAGGGGAAATGGCCTGGAATTGTGCCAGGGGAGGGTGAGGTTGGAGATGAGGAACAATTTCTTTGCTGCCAGAGTGGTCAGGGATTGGCACAGGCTGCCCAGGGAGGTGCTGGAGTCCCCATCCCTGGAGGGGTTCCAGAAACCTGTGGCCACAGCACTTGGGGCCAGGGTTTGGTGGCCATGGTGGGGTTGGGTTGGTGGCTGGGCTGGATGATCCTAGAGGGCTTCTCCAACCCAAACAATTCTGTGGTTCTGTGACCAAGTTTGTGGTGAATCACAGCTCTTGATTTGCAGTGCATTAGGTGCCAGAACAAGAGGTGTCAGAACAAGAGGACACAGTCTCAGCCTGTGCCAGGGGACGTTTAGACTGGATGTTAGGAAGAAGTTCTACACAGAGAGAGTGATTGCCCATTGGAATGGTCTGCCCAGGGAGGTGGTGGAGTCACCATCATTGGAGGTGTTTAGGAAGAGACTTGATGGGGTGCTTGGTGCCATGGTCTAGTTATTTAGGTGGGTTGGATTGGTTGATAGGTTGGACACAATGATCTTGAAGGTCTCTTCCAACCTGGTGTATTGTATTGCCAGGGATCAGTGCTGCCACTTCTGCAGCTGTCTAGCTGCATGTGTGAAAGTGCAGCTCCAAGCACTGGAGTTTTTCTCTCTGCTGTGTGCATTTCAAAGGAACAAAGCCACATCACTGTTCAAACACAGAGGCTGTGCACAGGACAAAATGCTGTAATTGGAACAAAGTCCCAGTGCCTCCAGTTTTGTTTGTCACTGCTGAAAATCTTACAAGTATTTGTTGGAATTCAGTGTGAGAGACACTCCAGATAAATTAACAGCTCTTGAGCAGTTAGGGTATTAAACCATTTTTCTGTGTGCTGTGACATGGACCTGCTGGAGAGGTCATGAATATCATCAGAGGGCTGGAGCACCTCTGCTACGGGGACAGGCTGAGAGAGTTGGGGCTGTGCAGCCTGGAGAAGAGGAGGCTCCAGGGAGACCTTAGAGCAGCCTTCCAGTACCTGAAGGGCTCCAGGAGAGCTGGGGAGGGACTTCTGACAAGGGCTGGGACTGATAGGACAAGAGACAATGGCTTTGAGTTGGGAGAGGGGAGACTGAGACTGGAGATGAGGAAGAAATTGTTGAGACTGAGGGTGATTCACAGAAAACATCTCTGACATTTTGGGGCCATGTAAGAGCCATCATTAGGCCCAGGAGTAGCCAACGTACCGAAGGCAATCCTAACCTTGTCGAATCGCCTGGGGCTGTTCAGCCTGGAGAAGGCTCCAGGGAGACCTTAGAGCAGCCTTCCAGTGCCTGAAGGGCTCCAGGAGATCTGGGGAGGAACTTCTGACAAGGGCTGGGACTGATGGGACAAGAGACAATGGCTTTAAGTTGGGAGAGGGGAGACTGACTGGAGATGAGGAAGAAATTGTTTCCAGTGAGGGTGGTGAGACCCTGGCACAGGCTGCCCAGGGAGGCTGTGGCTGCCTCCTCCCTGGAGGTGTTCAGGGCCAGGCTGGATGAGGCCTTGAGCAGTCTGCTGGAGTGTGAGGTGTCCCTGCCCATGGCAGGGGGCTGGGGCTGCATGACCTTTAAGGTCCCTTCCAACCTAAACCATTCTGTGAATCCATGCTCAAGGATTGTGGTGTGCAGGTAGTGCTTACCCTTCTCCATGCAAGGTGTCAGGAGTCCCAGGGAAGCCTGTTCAAGCCTAGCAATCGACCATTGCCTGCATTTTTCGACAGGTTCCTCTCTCTGCACAGACACTTTCTGTGTCTCTTGCTCAGATAAGCAGTGTGGCATGTGTTGACATTTCCTCTGATGAGGAGAGGCTGAGAGAATTGGAGCTGGAGAAGAGCAGCCTGACAGGGATCTCATCAATGCTGATCAATAATTAAAGGGTCTGTCTCAGGAGCATGGGACCAGGTTTGTTTAGTGGTGCCCAGTGACAGGACAAGGGGTAATGAGCACAAACCTGAACATAAGAAGTTCCACCTGAACATGAGAAGGGACTTTGATGAGGGCGACAGAGCGGTGGAGCAGGCTGCCCAGAGAGGTGGTGGAGTCTCTGTCCCTGGAAGCATTCAGAACCCATCTGCACGTGTTTGTGTGTGGCCTGCCCTGTGTGACCCTGCCTTGGCAGGGGGGTTGCACTCCCTGATCTCCAGAGGTCCCTTCCAACCCCTACCATTGCGTGCTTCTGCCCATTCAACACAGTCCTTCACAAAGAGGTTTGAGAGCAGCACCCTGTCTCAGGGCAGAAGCTTTCCTCAGGAGGTGCTCCCTGGAGCATGCTGGGGGGCAGGAGCCGGCTGCTGTAGCTTCTCTCTTTTCATACACTCACAGAATGCTTTGGATTGGAAGGGAACTTAAAGATCATCCAGTCCCACCCCCTGCCATGGGCAGGGACACCTCCCACCAGCCCAGGCTGCTCAAGGCCTCATCCAGCCTGGCCTTGAACACCTCCAGGGTGGAGGCAGCCACAGCCTCCCTGGGCAACCTGTGCCAGTGTCTCACCACCCTCACCAAAATAATTCCTTAATCTCCAGTCTTAATCTCTCCTCTTCCACCTCAAAGCCATTGTCCCTCGTTCTGTCACTCCCAGCCCCTGGCAAAAGTCCCTCCCCAGCTCTTCTTGTCCAACAGAAGGGCTCTCCAGAGGGACCTCGACAGGCTGGAGGGTGGGCAGAGGCCAATGGGATGGCCTTCAACAAGTCCAAGTGCCAGGTGCTGAACTTTGCCACAACAACCCCAGGCAGTGCTGCAGGCTGGGGTCAGAGTGGCTGAGAGCAGCCAGGCAGAGAGGGACCTGGGGGTACTGCTTGACAGTAGCTGAAGAGGAGCCTGCAGTGTGCCCAGGGGGCCAAGAAGGCCAAGGGCATCCTGGCCTGCAGCAGGAGGAGTGTGGCCAGCAGGAGCAGGGAGGTCATTGTGCCCTGTGCTCAGCACTGCTTAGGCCACACCTTAAGTCCTGTGTCCAGTTCTGGGCTCCTCAGTTTCAGAAGGACATTGAGAGACTTGAAGGTGTCCAGAGAAGGGCACCAAGGCTGGGGAGGGGTCTGGAGCACAGCCCTGTGAGGAGAGGCTGAGGGAGCTGGGGTTGCTTAGCCTGCAGAAGAGGAGGCTCAGGGGAGACTTCATTGCTCTCTGCAACTCCCTGCAGGGAGGTTGTAGCCAGGTGGGGGTTGGTCTCTTCTCCCAGGCACCCAGCAGCAGAACAAGAGGACACAGTCTCAAGCTGTGCCAGGGGAGGTTTAGGCTGGAGGTGAGGAGAAAGTTCTTCCCAGAGAGAGTTGTTAGCCATTGGGATGTGCTGCCCAGGGAGGTGGTGGAGTCACTGTCCCTGGAGGTGTTCAAGAGGGGATTGGATATGGCCCCTGGTGCCATGGTCTCGTAGTCATGAGGTGTTGGGTGACAGGTTGGACTTGATGATCTTTGAGGTCTTTTCCAACCTTACTGTTTCTATGATTCTATGAACTTGGCTTTGAACCCCTCCAGGGAGGAGGCATCCCCAGCCTCCCTGGGCGACCTGTGCCAGTGTCTCCCCACCCTCACTGGAATGAAATTGTTCCTTTTTGCCCATTCCTGTGCTGGATGTTCCTGGCACATAAGGTATGAGGCACATGCTGGACTCTCTTGAGATGCACTGTGGCCCTGTGCCGCTGTGGGCATGTGGTAGGGTCTCATGGTAGGGTAGTTGGAGGCCAGCTAAATAAGCCTGCTGGCGTGTCTGAGGCTGAACAGCTGTGTACCTCTTGCTATAAATGGCTGTGTATTTAACAGTTGGCTTCTTTCACCTGAGGAATGTCTGCATTTCTGTAGTTAAGTGACAGCAGGCAAAATAAAAGGCAGGGATGCAAGCAGGGGTGAAGGGAAGTGTGTGGGGGGGAAACAGAGCCAATGGCAAGAGAAATATTGAAGGGAGAAGAAAAATGAAGGCAGAACAAAATCAAGATGTAGTAATTTGGAGGTTTTAAAGATGAGTGATGCTGCATCCAGTGTTACAAACAGAAACAAACCCAAGCAATGAACAGAAAAGGAAGGACAGAAGATAAGCTGGGGTCTCTTTTTTTTTTTTTGGAGCAGTCCCCATCTTTTGGCTCTGGAATATGAACAGATTAAATTCTTATCTCCCTCAGCTGCATTCTGAATGCTTTGTCTGTGTTGTGTCTCAGAGCTTGATGCTGTGCAAAACTGAGCTTAAAACACTTCTTACAGAAGCTCTGCTGTGAGCAACTCAGCTCAGCCAGGCAGGGGGAAGGAAAGGGAGCTGGGGAGGGTACTTTTGCCCATGCAGAGGGAAACTGCAGCCTGAATAACTTGCAGAATAGATGAACTGTGTTTTCCATTTCAAAGAGACTCTGAATACTGCAAACACTGTCTGCAGACAGGCAGTACTCTGAACCCTAAAGACACCACCAAGCAGACCTGTGTAACCCTGTCATTGTCTCACCTTCCAGCACCTCCAGAGCCTTCCTGGCACAGAGGCTCCAGAACTGGACCCAGAGCTGCAGCTGTGGTCTCAGCAGAGTGGAGCAGAGGGGCAGAATCCCCTCCCTGGCCCTTCTGGCCACACTTCTCTTGCTGCAGCCCAGGCTCTGCTTGGCTCTCTGGGCTGCAAGTGCTCCCTGCTGGCTCCTCTGGAGCTTCTCCTCCCCAGCACCCCCAAAGCCTTTTGTTCAGGACTGCTCTCCAGCCAGTCCCTGCCCAGCCTATATTGGTGCCTGGGTTTGCCCTGCCCCAGCTGCAGGACCTTGCCCTTGGTCTTGTTGAAGCTGCTGAGGTTGTCCTGGGCCCAGCTGTGCAGCCTGTGCAGGTGCCTCTGGATGGATCCTTCCCTGCAGCTGTCAGCAGCACCACACAGCTTGGTGCCATCAGCAGCCCTGCTGAGGCTGCACTCAGTGCCACTGTCCCTGGCACCAGCACAGATGTCCAACAGGACTGGTCCCAGTGCTGATCCCTGAGGGACTCCACTTGGCCCTGGCCTCCACTTGGCCATGGACCATTGACAGCCACCCTTTGGGTGCAGCCCTCAAGCCAGTTCTGTACCCACTGAATGGTCCTTCCATGGAACCCATCCTGCACCAGCCTGGAGACCAGGATGTGGTGTGGGGCAGTGCCCAAGGCTTTGCTCAGGTCAAGGTCAATGACCTCAGTTGCTGGACCTTCATCTATTGATGTTGTGACCTTGTCACTGAAGGCCACCAGGTTTGTCAGGCAGGATTTGCCCTTGGTGCAGCCCTGCTGCTTCTGCCCACTTACCTCGGTGTTATTCCTCTGCCTCAGCAGTGCCTCCAGGAGGATCTGCTCCAGGCTTTTACGGGGCACAGGGGTGAGCCTGCCTGGCCTATAGCTCCCTGGGTTATAGGACCATTAAAGTCCATTAAAGGCAATCTGTTGGTAATTTGCTGTTGGTGTAGTGGTTTTGTTATTCTGGCAACTGGAGTGGGGAACTTTCAGTTTGGCTGCCCAGAATGTGTGGCATTGGTGGAGCACACTGGCACTTGGTGCTCCCAAATTCAGGACAAGAGCTTTACCAAACAAGCACAAAGCTTGCACACAAGAGGCATCCACCGCTGGCACTTACTTAATGTGGCAATTATTAGCCTGCTAATAACGGCCTGGCACAAAACACGTCTAGCAAATAGTGATAGTAAACAGCCAGAGGCTCAGAAACTCTTCTTGGGAGGTCATGGCTTGGCTCTTAGTACAGTTTATGGACTTGAGGAGAATCACTTTGCATTAATTCAGTGCTAAAGTGCTTTCCCCACACCCTCCTTCTGACCCCTGCAGAGCCTTTGCTTTGCTCTTTGCCAGGGACAAATTTCTTCCCCAATCACTTTGCAGTCACCTCTTCAGAATTTATTGCCCTTCATTTGCTGATTCAATTTTATTCTCCTAGGAGCTGGCCTCACTAAGGGCTGCCCGTGCTGGGGTATCTGCAAGGCCCCACATATGTTGGTGGGGCATGGTTCAAGGGGCTGCATACAAGGAGTTTTCCAATGCAAGCCGTGTGCCCAGCAGTGGAATTACAGGCAGCAGCATGTGCTGGTTCAGGAGGAGCAAGGTGGTGCTTTGCAGAACTCTGGCTGGGAATTTCTTCATTGTCCTCTTGGCTGCAGAGCTGAAACAGTCCTGGAAGCCAGGTTATAGCTGAGGCTGGGGGTCCTCTCTGTGTTAGTTCTCCAAGCTGGGAAGCTTTCCACACTCAATCTTTGCTTTTATGGCCATTTTTGGCAGTCTGCAGGTTAGAATCACAGAACTCTGAAGCCCAGGCTGGATGAGGCTCTGGCCAGCCTGATCTAGTGTGGGGTGTCCCTGCCCATGGCAGAGGGGTTGGAACTAGCTGATCCTTGTGGTCCCTTCCAACCCTGACTGATACTATGAACTTTCAAGGTTGGAAGGGACCCCCAGAGGTGCTCAAGTCCACCCCCCCTGTGAAAAGCAGGATCACCCAGGGCAGTCTGCAAGGAATGAATCCAAATGGGTTTTGAAAGTCTCCAGAGAAGGAGACCCCACAACCTCTCTGGGCAGCCTGCTCCAGGGCTCTGGGACCCCTCACAGTGCAGAAGTTTCTCCTCCTGTTGAGGTGAAATCTTCTATGTTCCTAGATACTTGTCCTGTGTTGGGGAAGGCAAAGTCCAAAGGGAAGAGCCTGAAGCAGAAAACTGACTTCCTGCAGTTCTTCCCTCCAGAGTTTAGACCCAGTCTCAGGGAGGAGTCTTTATCTCTCTGTACCACATGAAGTGACAGGCCAAGGGCCAGTGATTGAGAACCGGAGCAGGGGAGATTTAAGCTGGACAGCAAGAGGAAGTTCTTCATAATGAGGATGGTGAAATACTGGAACAGGTTGCCCAGGAATGTGGCTAAGGCCCCATCCCTGGAGACATTCAAGGTCAGACTTGACGGGACCCTGAGCAACCAGATCTAGTTGGAGATGTCCCTGCTGACTGCAGGGGTTAAACAGGATGACCTTGGAGGATCCCTTCCAACCCACTGCATTCTGTGTTTGTGTGACTGTACAGACTATTCTGTACAGACTATTCAAGCCCCAGGTTGCATATGCCTTGGGACTGAAGAGATGGACTTCAGTTCCTACTGGAGCTATGCTCATTTTCCACTGGAAGCATCTGCTGGGGAGAATGGGGAGGAAAAAGAAAAGAAGGGAGGTCCACTACAGCGGGCTGTGAATTCAGACTGGGGGAGGGAGGGAAAGAGTCTGGTTAAAGCAGCCTGGAGCAGAGCTGGGCCTTGCAGAGGGTGCAGATGTTATGGGAACTTGAATTGGGAGGATTTTTCTGATGAGTCATTTGCTCAGTGTTGCCTTTCAAGAGTGAGACTGTCTGGGAATAGCCATTCCCAGGAGCAGCTGGCTGAAACCCTTCTGCACTCAGGGGCTTGGGGCTTCCTTGGGCTAGACCTTGTGCTTGCAGATCGGGGTGGTGTTTGCTGTTTGGCTCCTGCCCCTTTCCATTAGTAACCCCGTGTCCTGCCTGAGTGCCTGCACCTGATTTGGTTGGACACAGTCAACACTTTCTGTTATTTTTTTCATAGCACAAGATTAACTTAATTGAAACCAAAACTATCCCTGTTTATCTTTTTTTTTAATCTCCCATTATATAAAAAAAAAAAAAAAAAAAAAAAGAAAAAGAGGCTTTAAAAATGTCTGCCTCCACTTTGTGCTGATGCTCAGTTGAGGAAGGAGGTTGACTTGCTGGAAGGTGTCCAGAGAAGGGCAAGAAAGCTGGGGAGGGGTCTGGAGCACAGCCCTGTGAGGAGAGGCTGAGGGAGCTGGGGTTGCTTAGCCTGCAGAAGAGGAGGCTCAGGGGAGACCTTCTTGCTCTCTGCAACTGCCTGAAGGGAGGTTGTAGCCAGGTGGGGGTTGGTCTCTTCTGCCAGGCACCCAGCACCAGAACAAGAGGACACAGTCTCAAGCTGCACCAGGGGAGGTTTAGGCTGGAGGTGAGGAGGAAGTTCTACACAGAGAGAGTGATTGGCCACTGGGATGTGCTGCCCAGGGAGGTGGTGGAGTCACCATCCCTGGAGGTCTTCAGAAAGGGATTGGACGTGGCACTTGAAGCCATGGTTTAGTAGTCATGAGGTCTGTGGTGACAGGTTGGACTTGATGATCTTTGAGGTCTTTTCCAACCTTATTGATTCTATGATTCTACTGACACATAACCCAGTGCTCTTAATCCAGGCTGTACCAGCACCAAAACCAAGGTCCCTTTTAGTATACAGAATTAACCAGGATGGAAAAGACCTTTGAGATCATCAAGTCCAACCTATCACCCAGCACCATCTGATCAACTAAACCATGGCACCAAGGGCCTCATCCAGGCTCTTTCCTAAACACCTCCAGGGATGGGGACTCCACCACCTCCCTGGGCAGCTCTTTCCATTCAGCTCTGGAAAGCAGCTCTTAGCATTCCAGTCAGCTCTGTGCTGTACAGAAACCCCCCAGAAAGTGACAGAGCTTTGCTGCACTTCCATCAAAATATGTAGACCAGCACAGTTCCCTCCTTGGCAACTGCAGGACTGTGACTCTGTTGTTAGGATGGAGGCAGAAGGGAGGTGGAGAGGGGGACAGGTCCTTGGTGTAGCAGCAACCCCAGGCATCCTTGATTCTGCAGGGGCAAGACTGTGTTTTTGCAGCTAATGCCTGAGACTCCTGTGTGAGTAACCACAAGTCTGAGAAGGGTCTTAGCCTGTAGTGTGACTAGGAGTGTGTGTGGCAGAGGTGCCTGAATGCTGTTTTCCTCCTCCTCTTGCAGTAAATCCACACGAAATGAGAAGGCCTGGGGTAGCAATTTAGAAAAGACAAGGTGTGGTAGGGGTTACACTGAGGTCTTCAGCAGTGGCAGTAAAAAAGAGCCTTAGAAAATGGATCTAATCTGCTTTTGTGCCTTGCATTCTCCAAAAGCTTGTGGGTCTTGAAGTCTTTGCAAACACTCCACTGAAAAGCTTCTCAGCAGCAGCTGTATTGCACTGAATTACTGCCCTCTGCGTGGGCACGTCCCCGGCTGTACTGCTTCTTGCCTGCCTTTCCACCACACCTGGAGTCACAGAATCATAGAATTGTCAGGGTTGGAAGGGATCTCAAGGATCATACAGTTCCAGCCCCCTACCATGAATAGAATAGAATAGAATAGAATAGAATAGAATAGAATAGAATAGAATAGAATAGAATTAACCAGGTTGGAAGAGACCTTCAAGATCATCAAGTCCAACCTGTCACCCAACACCACCTAATCAACTAACCCATGGCACCAAGCACCCCATCAAGTCTCCTCCTGAACACCTCCAGTGATGGTGACTCCACCACCTCCCTGGGCAGCACATTCCAATGGGCAATCACTCTCTCTGTGTAGAACTTCTTCCTAACCTCCAGCCTAAACCTCCCCTGGCACAGCCTGAGACTGTGTCCTCTTGTTCTGGTGCTGGCTGCCTGGCAGAAGAGACCAACCCCCACCTGGCTACAACCTCCCTTCAGGGAGTTGTAGAGAGCAAGAAGGTCACCCCTGAGCCTCCTCTTCTCCAGGCTAAGCAACCCCAGCTCCCTCAGCCTCTCCTCACAGGGCTGTGCTCCAGACCCCTCCCCAGCTTTGTTGCCCTTCTCTGGACACCTTCCAGCAAGTCAACCTCCTTCCTAAACTGAGGGGCCCAGAACTGGACACAGGACTCAAGGTGTGGCCTAAGCAGTGCTGAGCACAGGGCCAATGACTTCCTTGCTCCTGCTGGCCACACTGTTCCTGCTGCAGGCCAGGATGCCCTTGGCCTTCTTGGCCACCTGGGCACACTGCAGGCTCATGTTCAGCCTTCCATCAACCAGCACCCCCAGGTCCCTCTCTGCCTGGCTGCTCTCAGCCACTCTGCCCCCAGCCTGTAGCACTGCCTGGGGTTGCTGTGGCCAATGTGCAGCACCTGGCACTTGGATGTGTTCAATCTCCTGCCCTTGGCCTCTGCCCATCTGTCCAGCCTGTCGAGGTCCCTCTGCAAAGGCTCTCTGCCCTTCAGCAGATCAACTCCTGCCCCCAGCTTGCTGTCATCTGCAAATTTACTGCTGATGGACTCCATCCCCTCCATCATAAAGATATTGAACAGGATGGGGCCCAGCCCTGATCCCTGGGGGACACCACTGGTGCCTGGCTGCCAGCTGGCTGTGGCACCATTCACCACCACTCTCTGGGCTCAGCCTCCAGCCAGTTCCTCACCCAGCTCAGAGTGCTGCTGTCCAAGCCATGGGCTGACAGCTTGGCCAGCAGTTTGGGCAGGGACTCCTCACACTAGATCAGGTTGCTTCTGCCTTTCAGACTCTGATGCAGTTGGCAATGGGCTCTAGGTGCCATGTCCTGGGCATATGGTCCAGCCCAGCTCCAACCCACATAGAATGGTTTAGGTTACAAGGGACTCTGGTAGTGTGCTGAGATGCTGACCATGTGAAATGAAAGGCAGAACTCCTACATACTTCATAGAATCCTAGAATGGGTTGGGTTGGAAAGGACCTTAAAGATCATCCAGTTCCAACCCCTGCCTTGGGCAGGAACACCTCCCACCAGCCCAGCTTGCTCAAGGCTTCATCCAGCCTGGCCTTGGACAATTCCGTGGAGGAGGCAGCCACAGCCTCCCTGGGCAACCTGTGCCAGTGTCTCCCCAGACTTACTCTCAAGAATTTCTTCCTAATCTCCAGTCTAAATCTCTCCTCTTCAAACTCAAAGCCATTGCCCCTGGTCCTGTCATTACAAGCCTGTGTTCCAGTGTGTCACCAGCCTTACTGGTTCACAGTGGAGAAAGGAGGCAGAGGTTGTTGAGCTGAGCACTAAATACAGCACTGAGTTCTTCATCAAGGTCTTGAGGCAGTTTGTTTCCAGCAGCTGAGATCTGGATCCTGTGGACCATGAAGTGAAGAGGCTGGGCAGATTCCTACAATTCCTGTGCCTAAAATCCCATCCTGAGACTGGAGATGAGGAAGAAATTCTTTGCAGTGTGGGTGGTGAGACACTGGCACAGGTTGCCCAGGCAGGCTGTGGATGCCTCAGCCCTGGAGGTGTTGCAGGCCAGGTTGAAAAGGCCTGGAGCAACCTGTGCTGGTGGGAGGCTGGGCAGATGTCCACAATTCCTGTGCCTATAATCCCATCCTGATGGGAAATTATCTTCTCAGGTGGAAACATCAGTGAGACGAATGAGACAGAAAATATCTGCAGCTCTCTACTTGGTTTTTCCCCTTCCATTTTAGGTGCAGTGAGTTTTTCCTGAAGAAGGGAAAAAACATAATTTGAAAGTGGGTCAAAACGGTAGAAATGATTGAAAAGGCTTTAAAAGGTCACTTTAAGACATGTGGCACCATAAAAGCACCTGGCTGTGCTTAAAACTGATCAGTTTGTGCAAAAGGCAGGGAATGAGGAGGGATTTTGCAAGGGCTTGTGGTGACAGCATGAGAGGGAATGTGTTGCTCCTTGGGGAGGGCAGATTGAGACTGGAGATGAGGGAGAAGTTCTTTGCAGTGAGGGTGGTGAGACCCTGGCACAGGTTGCCCAGGGAGGCTGTGGCTGCCTCCTCCCTGCAGGTGTTCCAGGCCAGGTTGGATGAGGCCTTGAGCAAGCTGGGCTGGTGGGAGGTGTCCCTGCCCATGGCAGGGGGTTGGAACTGGATGATCTGGAGGGTCCCTTCCAACCCAAACCATTCTGTGATTCTATGACTGGTGTCAGTTTTGATGGCCTGGAGAAGAGAGTTAAATCAGTGCCTCTCCACCCCACTCCATTCCATGATTCTATGAACTGATAGCTGGGGGTTGGAGCTGGATGATGTCTTGGGCTGAGCAGACAGAAAGCTGTTTTCCCCCTCCCCAAAGCAGTAAAATGAAAACCCTCCACAGAATTGGGAATGTAATTGGGAATACTATTCACCAGTGGCCATGGAACTACAGAACACACAAAGCCATAGTCAGCCTCTGCCCAGCTCTCCAGCCTGGGCTGTGCTTCCAAAACCTCTCTAGCCCAAGACCTTCCAAAACCTTCCTCCAACCAAGCCAAACACCAGAGCTCGGTGCTCCCCTCCATGGCTCCCTGCTTCCCCCCAAGCTAGGCTGATTTGTGTAGCTGAAAATGAGCTTTGCCAAGGCTGCAGACGGCCACACACCTCCCCTGCACTGCATGGGGTAAGGATCCACGCTGGGAACAGAGAGGAGGAGGAAAGGGGCAGAACAAACTGTGACACCCCCACCCCCCCCCCCCCTTAGATAGGGAACATGCAGCATGGTGGGGATGGAATAACAAAGACTACATTTTCCTGTGGCCACCCCTGGACTATCTAGTCCCTGGAGGACTGTGTGGTTGACACCCAGTCCAGAAGGTCCTTTCCAGCCTTCCTGAGTCTAATGGTCTTGAAGGTCGTAGAATCATAGAATCAATGAGGTTGGAAAAGACCTCAGAGATCAAGTCCAACCTGTCACTCAATACCTCATGGCTAACTAAACCTTGGCTCCAAGTGCCACATTCAATCCCCTCTTGGATGTGGCACTTGAAGCCATGGTTCAGTTAGTCCTTTCCAACCTTCCTGTGATTCTAATGGTCTTGAAGGTCCCTTCCAACCTTCCTCTGATTCTAATGGTCTCCTCAAGGTCCCTTCCAACCTTCCTCTGATTCTAAGGGTCTCTTCAAGGTCCCTTCCAACCTTCCTCTGATTCTAATGGTCTTGAAGGTCCCTTCCAACCTTCCTGTGATTCTAATGATCTCTTCAAGGTCCCTTCCAACCTTCCTCTGATTCTAATGATCTCTTCAAGATCCCCTCCAACCATCCTCTGATTCTAATGGTCTTGAAGGTCCCTTCCAACCTTCCTGTGATTCTAATGGTCTTGAAGGTCCCTTCCAACCTTCCTGTGATTCTAATGATCATGAAGGTCACTTCCAACCTTCCTGTTCTGGGCCCCTCAGTTTAGGAAAGATGTTGAGCTGCTGAAAGGTGTCCAGAGAAGGGCAACAAGGCTGGGGAGGGGTCTGGAGCACAGCCCTGTGAGGAGAGGCTGAGGGAGCTGGGGTTGCTTAGCCTGGAGAAGAGGAGGCTCAGGGGAGACCTTCTTGCTCTCTGCAACTCCCTGCAGGGAGGTTGTAGCCAGGTGGGGGTTGGTCTCTTCTGCCAGGCACCCAGCAGCAGAACAAGAGGACACAGTCTCAGGCTGTGCCAGGGGAGGTTTAGGCTGGAGGTGAGGAGAAAGTTCTTCATAGAAAGAGAGATTGGCCACTGGAATGTGCTGCCCAGGGAGGTGGTGGAGTCACCATCCCTGGAGGTGTTTAGGAAGAGACTTGATGGGGTGCTTGGTGCCATGGTTTAGTTGATTACATAGTGTTGGGTGATAGGTTGGACTCAATGATCTCAAAGGTCTCTTCCAACCTAGTTCTGTTCTGTTCTGTTCTATTCTATTCTATTCTATTCTATTCTATTCTATTCTATTCTATTCTATTCTATTCTCCATCAAGGTCCTTTTCCACCTTCCCATGCTTCTAATGGTCTTGAAGGTCCCTTCCAACCTTCCTGTGATTCTATGAGACTGTGACTGTTGCTGTGTAGACCTGGCTCTCCACAGATGTTTCAGAAGAGCTGTCAGTCATAGTGATCAAGCTGAAAGCAGAAGACAATGAGCCACAGCAGAGACCTGAAGAAAGGAACCCTCCTGGCTTTCATCAAACCCCAAAAGGTTGCACAACTTCCTGGCATGGCTTTGGGAGAATGGGAAAAGTGAAGCTGCTGAGTGGCTTGTGTTAATAACGTTTTATTTGACTTGTGTTTTGCTCTTCGGGTTCCTTCCTTGTCAGACTTCTCTCTTGCTTATTCTCAGTGTGGGTTTTGTTTGTTTTCACTGAGACAGACTCTGGTATTTATAGTGCCACAGCTCACTCCTTTGTGGCTGGCTAGTTGATGAAGAGGGAGCATGGCAAAAGCATGGCTGAGCAGGAGTGCATGACTTGAGTGTCTGCATCTGCTGCCTCCCTCCTGCCTGGTCCAACAGCAAGTTCTGGTTTTCTCAAGCACATTCCTGTTTGACCCTGTCTTCTCCATACATAATCCTGGAAGGAGAGTGGGGAGTTCATGGAACTACCACCCCTCTTTTTGTGCAAGAAATGCACCAAGTAGTGCATTTGCCCCACTTGTAGACCTTAGTTTTGTGCTGTGCTTCAAAGAGTAGCAGTGGAAGGACCTTCCTGCTGTAGCCCTGCTTCATAATGTGGACCCAAGCCTGATGCAGACAGGATCCCAGGGTGTAGCACAACATCATGGGCAGCCTGTTATGTAACAGGTTTGGGAACAGCTGGCTGGCTCCATTCCTCTCTGAAATAGCCCTTTAAATCCTTCAGGATTTGTGTGTCCCTGCAGTGCTCTCTCTTCTCTTCACACTGTGGCTTATCCATCCTCTGCTGCTTTGCTTCACTTCTCCCTTTTGCCTTTTTTTTTTCCTTCTCACATCAGATCAGCAAATCCTTTGGGAGGCAAGCAGCATTTAGATTTGCCTCTATCTGGGGTGCACACAGCCAGGAGCTGCACACTGCACCACTCAGTGACTCCTGCAGAGTTCATTTCTAGAGTTGTATAAATTACCCAGGCCAGCAGAGACTTCAGGACTTGGCTTCTCTGCTGTCATGGCTCATATTTTCCATCAAGAGAAATGCTTGATTTTAATGGAAGTTTTAATACATGTCAGAAGGGTGGTGAAGTGCTAGATACTGCAGACTGTGAGAGCTGGTGATGAGTGTGAAGAATTGTCTTTGCCTGCTGTGACACTGGGAAGAGATTGAATTATCCTTGTTTGCCTGCTGTTGCTCTGGTAGTGGGCTGAGATGCTGACCATGGGAAATCAAAGGCAGAACTCCTACAGGTTTCACAGAATCCTGGAATGGGTTGGGTTGGAAGGGAGCTTAAAGATCATCCTGTTCCAGCCCCCTGCCATGGGCAGGGACCCCTCCCACCAGCACAGCTTGCTCAAGGCCTCATCCAGCCTGGCCCTGAACACCTCCAGGCAGGAGGCAGCCACAGCCTCCCTGGGCAGCCTGTGCCAGTGTCTCACCACCCTCACTGTGGAGAATTTCCTCCTCTTCTCCATTCTCAATCTCCCTTCTCCCAGCTCAAAGCCACTGTCCCTGATCCTGTCACTCCCAGCCCTTGTCCAAAGTCCCTCCCCAACTCTCCTGGAGCCCTTCAGGTACTGGAAGGCTGCTCTAAGGTCTCCCTGGAGCCTTCTCCAGGCTGAACAGCCCCAGGTGATTCGACAAGGTTAGGATTGCCTTCGGTATGTTGGCTACTCCTGGACCTAATGCTGCTTCTTGCATGGCCCCAAAATGTCAGAGATGTTTTCTGTGAATCATCCCTTTATTGCACAAGCAAACCAGTGCAGCTCTCAGGAGCTAGCAGGGTTTCAGTTCAGAGCCATGACAATCAGTTTCAGCTAATGAGCTGCCATCCTGGAGCCCCTCAAAGCCTTCCAGAATGTGCTTTCTGCCAGGAAGACATTCCAGTTTGTCTAAGCCATGTTAGGTGGCATTTTTCTTGTTCCAGTGGCCTTAAACCTATGTTTTTGTTGGCTGCATGGGAAAACATCTGTCTTCTAAGTGTCTAAAGGATGCATGCCTCAGTAGAATGCACTTTGGAAGTGGGAGAGATTTTTTCCCCATCTCCTTTCTTGGATTTTAATAGAATATTATGAAAGCATATGGTAGGTTAATGAAGTTAATCAAGATCTGGAGGAGATGCTCAGCATTCTTATCAGTGATTCAAACTCTTAATGGAAACATAATGGGGAAGAGTCACAGATCACAGGATACTGGGGGTTGGAAGGGGCCTCTGGAGATGTTCCAGTCCAACCCCCCTGCCAGAGCAGGAGCAGAGAATCCAGCACGGGTCACACAGGAACAGATCCAGACAGGGCTGGGAAGGCTCCAGAGAAGGAGACTCCACAACCTCTCTGGGCAGCCTGCTCCAGGGCTCTGTGACACTTAGTAGTAAAGAAGTTCTTCCTCGTGTTGAGGTGGAGCCTCCTGTGCTGGAGTTTCCTGCCAGCATGTGCAGCTGAGCAGAGCCTGTTCCCCCCCTCTTGACCCCCAGCCCTCAGTTTCACAGATCACATCCAGTTGGAAGGGACTCTCAAAGCTCAACTTGTCCACCCCCTGCATTCAGCAGGGACATCTCCAACCAGAGCAGGCTGCCCGGGGCTGACCTTGAAGGTCTCCAGGTCAGAGGCCTCCACCACCTCCCTGGGCAGCCTGTGCCAGTGTCTCACCACCCTCACTGTGCAGAACTTCCACCTCATGTGCAACCTAACTGTGCCCTGCTCCAGTTTCAAACCACTGCCTCTTGCCCTATCCCCACAGGCCCCTCTGAACAGTCTCTCCCCAGCCTTCATTTACTGAAGCACAGCTCTAAGCTCTCCCTGGAGCCTTCTCTTTCACTCCAGGAGAAACACTCTGGAGAACTTGAGGAAATGCCTTAGCAGGGATGGGAAAGGCTTCCTGAGGGCAGTGAGGCTCTGGAGGTGAGATCCTCACCCTGCCAAGAGCTGCCCATTCCTCAAAGCCACACAACCTCGCTCCCAAACCAGGAGTAAGATCTCAGTAACCTTTGTGCACCTCCGTGCCTGAGCAATGAGGCTGGAGCTGTAGGGAGGTTATATCGGCGTGCTGGGAATTCAGTTCTGTGCTTCTGCAAGTCCCATCTGCTGGGAAGGCAAACAGTTGTGATTTTCTGCCTCTTCTGATGGTCTGACCTGGCTGCACGTGGCTGTGAGAGTAAAAGGCTTGTGCCTAAGAAGGCCTCCCCTCAGAATGCACTCTGAGGGCTCTTAGCTGCAGTTTGGAGAAAGCCTATTAAGTTCTTCTGTACACTCAGCAGTGTTCATTGATCCAGAGAAATAATCTCTTCTTCCCAGGTCCAGAGGTGAAAAGAAGCAGCTGAGTGGGCATGCTTCCAGGGACCCAGAGTCCATTTATCCTGAGCACATAGAATCATAGAATCAGTCAGAGTTGGAAGGGACCACAAGGATCAGCTAGTTCCAACCCCCTGCCATGGGCAGGGACACCCCACACTAGATCAGCCTGGCCACAGCCTCATCCAGCCTGGGCTTAAACACCTCCAGGGACGGGGCCTCAACCACCTCCCTGCACAACCCATTCCAGGGCTTCACCACTCTCATGGGGAAGAACTTCTTCCTCACATCTAGCTTGAATCTCCCCACCTCCAGCTTCATTCCATTCCCCCTAGTCCTATCACTGCCTGAGATCCTGAGCAGTCCCTCCCCAGCCTTCCTGTAGCCCCCTTCAGATCCTGGAAGGCCACAATGAGGTCATCTCGGAGCCTTCTCTTCTCCAGACTGAATAGCCCCAACTCCTTCAGTCTGTCCACATGGTTCATCACCAGACTTGGTGGTGTTAGAGGATGGTTGGACTCACTGTCAGGAATCTCTTTCTAATCTCCAATCTCAGTGTCCCATCTCTCAGCTCAAAGCCATTGACCCTCGTCCTATCACTCCCAGCCCTTGTCAAAAGTCCCTCCCCAGCTCTCCTGGAGCCCCTTCAGGTACTGGAAGGAAGAGGTAGTGGGGAAGATACAGAAGCCAGCAAATTCTAGGGTCAACTTTTTCTTCAGGTTCAATCTTTATCCAGGTTTCTCCATGCTCTTAGGATCATAGAATCACAGAATAGTCTGGGCTGGAAGGCAGCTCCAAACCTCATCCAGCCCAACCCCCCTGCACTCAGCAGGGACATCCCCAACTAGATTGAGGTTGCCCAGAGCCCTGTCCAGCCTCACCTTGAATAGCTCCAGGGATGGAGCCCCAACCACCTCCCTGGGCAACCTGTTCTGGTGTTCCACCACCCTCATAGTGAAGAATTTGTTCCTAACATCCAATCTCAGTCTAACTCTTCATAATTTTCAAGTCATTTGTGTGACCAGTCAGATGTCTGAGTGCCCACATACATGCTTTGAAAGCACCTGAAGGGACAGCAGGTTGAATCTGCAGCTCAACAGGAGGTTGCTTGCAGTTTAAGTGGGATCAGAATGTTGGAAGTGATTCAGACTGAGAAGAAAAAAAACCAAATAAAATCATTAATTCTTGGTGGGATTCAGAAGGATTTTTGTTTTCTCCTCAGTAATTTTGGATGTGATTGAGAAAGCATTTTGGTTTCTTCTCAGTAATTTCTGGTGTGGTTCTGAATGATTTTTGTCTCCTTCTCAGTGATTTTTGGTGTGATTCAGGAAGAATTTGAGTTTCTTGTCAGTAATTTCTGATGTGATTCAGAATAATTTTTGTTTCCTTCTCAGTAATTGTTGGTGGGATTGAGAAAGAATTTTGGTTTCAAAGTGATTTTTTGTGTGATTTAGAATGAATTTTGTTTTCTCCTCAGTAATTTTTCCATAGAATAGAATAGAATAGAATAGAATAGAATAGAATAGAATAGAATAGAATAGAATAGAATTAACCAGGTTGGAAAAGACCTTTGAGATCATCAAGTCCAACCTATCACCCAGCACCATCTAATCAACTCAACCATGGCACCAAGGGCCTCATCCAGGCTCTTCCTAAACACCTCCAGGGATGGTGACTCCACCACCTCCCTGGGCAGCACATTCCAATGGGCAATCACTCTCTCTGTGTAGAACTTCCTCCTCACCTCCAGCCTAAACCTCCCCTGACACAGCTTGAGACTGTGTCCTCTTGTTCTGGTGCTGGGTGCCTGGGAGAAGAGACCAACCCCCACCTGGCTACAACCTCCCTTCAGGGAGTTGTAGAGAGCAATGAGGTCTCCCCTGAGCCTACTCTTCTCCAGGCTAAGCAACCCCAGCTCCCTCAGCCTCTCCTCACAGGGCTGTGCTCCAGACCCCTCCCCAGCCTTGTTGCCCTTCTCTGGACACCTTCCAGCAAGTCAACCTCCTTCCTAAACTGAGGGGCCCAGAACTGGACACAGGACTCAAGGTGTGGCCTAACCAGTGCAGTGTAGAGGGGCACAATGACTTCCCTGCTCCTGCTGGCCAGACTGTTCCTGACACAGGCCAGGATGCCATTGGCCTTCTTGGCTGCCTGGGCACACTGCAGGCTCATGTTCAGCCTACAATCAACCAGTACCCCCAGGTCCCTCTCTGCCTGGCAGCTCTCAGCCACTCTGACCCCAGCCTGTAGCTCTGCCTGGGGTTGCTGTGGCCAAAGTGCAGCACCTGGCACTTGGACTTGTTGAATGCCATCCTGTTGGCCTCTGCCCATCTGTCCAGCCTGGCAAGGTCCCTCTGCAGAGCCCTTCTGCCCTCTAACTGACCAACATCTGCTCCCAGCTTGGTGTCATCTGCAGATTTGCTGATGACTGTCTCAGTCCCCTCCTCCAGGTCATCAATGAAGACATTGAACAGGATGGGGCCCAGCCCTGATCCCTGGGGCACACCACTGGTGCCTGGCTGCCAGCTGGCTGTGGCACCATTCACCACCACTCTCTGGGCTCAGCCTCCAGCCGGTTCCTCACCCAGCTCAGAGTGCTGCTGCCCAAGCCAGGGGCTGACAGCTTGGCCAGCAGTTTGCTGTGGGGGATGGTGTCAAAGGCCTTGCTGAGGTCCAGGCAGACCACATCCACAGCCTGCCCCACATCCACCAGGCAGTCACCTGGGCATGGAAGGAGATCAGGTTTTGTTTTCTCCTCGGTAGTTTTTGATGTGATTCAGAAAGATTTTGGTTTTCTCCTCAGTAGTTTCTGATGTGGTTCAGAATTGTTTTTTTTTACTTAGTAATTTTTTATAAGCTTGAGAAAGATTTTGGTTTTCTTCTCAGTGATTTCTGATGTGATTTAGAATTATTTTTGGTTTCTTCCCAGTAATTTTTTGGTGTGATTCAGAAAGAATTTTAGTTTCTTCTCAGGGATTTTTGATGTATCACAGTATCAGTCAGGGTTGGAAGGGACCACAAGGATCAGCTAGTTCCAACCCCCTGCCATGGGCAGGGACACCCCACACTAGATCAGCCTGGCCACAGCCTCATCCAGCCTGGGCTTAAACACCTCCAGGGACGGGGCCTCAACCACCTCCCTGCACAACCCATTCCAGGGCTTCACCATTCTCAGGGGGAAGAACTTCCTCCTCCCCTCCAGCCTGAATCTCCCCACCTCCAGCTTCATTCCATTCCCCCTAGTCCTGTCACTCCCTCAGATCCTGAGCAGTCCCTCCCCAGCCTTCCTGTAGCCCCCTTCAGATCCTGGAAGGCCACAATGAGGTCACCTGGGAGCCTTCTCTTCTCCAGCCTGAACAGCCCCAACTCCTTCAGTCTGTCCTCACAGGAGAGGTGCTCCAGCCCTCTGCTCCTCCTCCTGGCCCTGCTCTGGACACCTTCCAGCACCTCCAGATCCCTCCTGTAATAGGGGCTCCAGAGCTGGAGGCAGTACTGCAGGTGGGGTCTCAGCAGGGCTGAGCGGAGGGGGAGAATCCCCTCCCTTGCCCTGCTGGCCACACTTCTCCTGCTGCAGCCCAGGCTCTGATTGGCTTTCCGGGCTGCAAGTGCACACTGAGAGCTCCTGGTGAGCTTCTCCTCCCCCAGCACCCCCAAGTCTCTCTCCTCAGGGCTGCTCTCCAGCCAGTCCCTGCCCAGCCTGGATTTGTGCCTGGGGTTGCCTCCACCCAGCTGCAGGACCCTGCCCTTGGTCTTGTTGAAGCTCCTGAGGTTGGCTTGTGCCCACCTCTCCAGCCTGCCCAGGTCCCTCTGGATGGATCCCTTCCCTCCAGCTGTCTGCTGCACCACACAGCTTGGTGTCATCACAACCTTGCTGAGGCTGCACTCAGTGCCACTGTCCATGGCACCCACAGGGATGTTGAACAAGCCTGGTCCCAGGCCTGATCCCTGAGGGACTCTGCTTGTCCCTGGCCTCCCCTGGGACATGGACCCATTGACAGCCACTCTCTGGGTGCAGCCATCAAGCCAGTTCTGTATCCATCCAGTGGTCACCCATCACACCCATGTGTCACCAGCCTGGAGACCAGGAGGTGGTGTGGGACAGTGCCGAAGGCTTTGCTCAGGGCCAGGAAAACGACATCAGAATGGTTTTTGTTTTCATCTCAGTCATTTTTGGTTGAGATTGGGAAAGAATTTTGGTTTCTTAGTGAATTTTGGTGTGATTCACAATGAATTCTGATTTCTTCTCAGTGATTTTTGGTGTGGCTCAGAATGCTTTTTGTTTTCTTCTCAGTAATTTTTGAGCTTGTTGAGAAAGAATTTTGTGTTCCTCTCAGTAATTTCTGATGTTTCCTTCTCAGTAATTTCTGATGTGGCTCAGGATGAATTTTGTTTCCTTCTCAGTAATTTCTGATGTGGCTCAGGATGAATTCTGTTTCCTTCTCAGTAATTTCTGATGTGGCTCAGGATGAATTTTGTTTCCTTCTCAGTAATTTCTGATGTGGCTCAGGATGAATTTTGTTTCCTTGTCAGTCATTTCTGATGTGATTCAGAATGAATTTTATTTCCTTCTCAGTAATTTCTGATGTGGCTCAGGATGAATTTTGTTTCCTTGTCAGTCATTTCTGATGTGATTCGGAATGAATTTTATTTCCTTCTCAGTAATTTCTGATGTGACTCAGGATGAATTTTGTTTCCTTGTCAGTCATTTCTGATGTGATTCAGAATGAATTTTATTTCCTTCTCAGTAATTTCTGATGTGACTCAGAATGAATTTTGTTTCCTTCTCAGTAATTTTTGGTGTGATTCAGAATGAATTTTGTTTCCTTCTCAGTAATTTTTGGTGTGACTCAGAAAGACTTTTGTTTCCTTCTCAATAATTTTAGGTGTGATGGAGAAAGAATTTGGGTTTCTTAGTGAATTTTGGTGTGATTCAGAATGAGGTTTGTTTTCTTCTCCATAATTTATGGTGTGGTTCAGATATGGTTGGGGTTTTTTTCTTAGTAATTCCTGATGTGCTGCAGAATGGTTTTTGTTTTCCTCTCAGTAACTTCTGATGTGACTCAGAGTAATTTTTGTTTCCTTCTCAGCAATTTTGGGTGTGATGGAGAAAGAATTTGGGTTTCTTAGTGAATTTTGGTGTGATTCAGAAGGAATTTTGCTTTCTTCTCAGTGATTTTTGAGGTTGTTTAAGAAAGAATTTTGGTTTCTCCTCAGTCCTTTCTGAGGTGATTCAGAATAATTTCTGGTTTCTCCTCAGTGATTTTTGGTGTGATTCAGAATTGGGGTTTATTCTTTTTCCTCTTCTCAGTAGGTTTTGATGTGGTGCAGAATGACTTTTGTCTTCTCAGTAGGTTTTGATGTGGTGCAGGAGTATTTTTGTCTTCTCAGTAACTTCTGATGTGATTCAGGATGATTTTTGGTTTCCTTTCCATAACTTTTGGTGTGATGCAGAACTGGTTCTGTTCCTTTTTTTTTGGTCTTCTCTGTAATTTTTGATGAGTCAGAATTACTCTTTTTCCTCCCTCCCCTCAGTAGTTTTTGATGTGATTCAGAAGGATTCCTTTTTTCTCTTTCTTCTTCTCAGCAATTTTGTACCTTGCTGCCTATTCAAAATAATTGCTCCTGTGGTGCATTGTTTTGATGGTTAGGAGCCCTTGGAGCCTGTCCATCTGAAATCCTCAGAGGCCTGCTCCTGTTATTCATTCTTAAACATCCCTGCTTCAGCACTAAACTGGCTGATTAAACAATGGGATGGTAATTACTGTGCAACTCCAAAATGCTGATCTTCCCATCACCCTACAGAGTAAAAGACTCCATCTAATGCACCCACAAGAAATAGGACATCTTAAATTACCATTTCTATGGTGACAAAAGGATGCTTTCTCTTGACACATTGAGCAGAGACTTCGACAGAGAGCCAGCAATGTGCCCAGGCAGCCAAGAAGGCCAATGGCATCCTGGCCTGCATCAGGAAGAGTGTGGCCAGCAGGAGCAGGGAGATCATTGTGCCCTGTGCTCAGCACTGCTGAGGCCACACCTTGAGTCCTGTGCCCAGTTCTGGGCCCCTCAGTTTAGGAAGGAGGTTGACTTGCTGGAAGGTGTCCAGAGAAGAGCAACGAAGTTGGGGAGGGGTTTGGAACACAAGCCCTGTGAAGAGAGGCTGAGGGAGCTGGGGTTGCTTAGCCTGGGGAAGAGGAGGCTGAAGGGAGGTTGTAGCCAGGCAGAGGTTGGTCTCTTCTCCCAGGCAACCAGCACCAGAACAAGAGGACACAGTCTCAAGCTGTGCCAGGGCAGGTTTAGGCTGGATGTTAGGAAGAAGTTCTACACAGAGAGAGAGATTGCCCATTGGAATCAGCTGCCCAGGGAGGCGGTGGAGTCACCTTCATTGGAGGTGTTCAGGAGGAGACTTGATGGGGTGCTTGGTGCCATGGGTTAGCTGATTAGGTGGGTTGGATTGGTTGATGGGTTGGACGCGATGATCTTGAAGGTCTCTTCCAACCTGGTGTATTGTATTGTATTGTATTGTACTGTACTGTATTGTATTGGTCTGAAAGCACATCCTGAGCTGCAACAACTTTTGGTTGCATTTTAAGGGCACAAAACTTCTCCAGAAAATTCTTCAGTACCTTAAATTTTTCTTTGCACCTTGGATACCAAATCACAGCATCATCATCTCACAGCTTGGGCCAGCCCCAGGCACAGATCCAGGCTGGGAGCAGAGTGGGTGAAGAGCAGCCCTCAAGAAAGAGGCTTGGGGGTGTTGGCAGCTGAGCAGCTCCCCAGGAGCCAGCAGTGGCCTCCTGCAGCCAGAGCAGGGTGGGCAGCAGGACAGGAGAGGGGATTCTGCCCCTGGGCTCTGCTCAGACCTCACCTCCTGCCTCCAGGTCTGGCATCCCCAGCAGGAGAAGGACACAGAGCTGCTGGAGAGAGTCCAGAGGAGGCCACAAAGATGCTCCAAGGGCTGGAGCAGCTCTGCTGTGAGCACAGGCTGAGGGAGCTGGGGGTGTGCAGCCTGGAGAGGAGAAGATTCCAGGGGGACCTCAGAGCTGCTGCCAGGACCTGAAGGGATCCTGCAGGAAGGCTGCAGAGAGACTTTTGCTGCGGGTGTCTGGAGCCAGGCCAAGGGGCAATGGTTTGAAGCTGAGGCAGAGCAGGGTTAGAGTGGAGCTGAGGGAGAGCAGGGTGAGACTGGGGCTGAGGAAGAAGTTCTTCAGTATGAGGGTGGTGAGACTCTGGCACAGGCTGCCCAGAGATGACAAAGATGCCCCTCCTGGGAGGTTCTTAAGGCCAGGTTGAATGAGGCCTTTATCAACCAAGTCTAGTTGAGAGATCTCCCTGCCAGTGGCAGAGAGGTTGGAATTGGTGATCCCTGAGGTCCCTCCCAACCTAAACCATTCTATGGATGTGGAATTCATTCAGAAAGAGAATGCCTTTAGGGCTCCTCCATCCTGGAATTCTTTCCATTCCTATCAATGTGAGTTTTCATGCAGCTACCAGCTGCCAGATCTGGCAAGTACTGGAAGACCTGAGGCCAGAGCACTGCAGCTTTTCATTTAGCTGTTTGGCAGGTAGGGCAAAATTCTGCCATTCCCTGGGAGCTGGCAGACCTAATCATGGGTGGAATTTCAGATGGTTTTGGTCATCATCAAGCCTCAGAGGAGACCTCACTGCTGTCTACAACTCCCTGAAGGGAGGTTGTAGCCAGGTGGGGTTGGTCTCTTCTCCCAGGCAGCCAGCAGCAGAACAAGAGGACACAGTCTCAAGCTGTGCCAGGGGAGGTTTAGGCTAGAGGTGAGGAGAAAGTTCTTCCCTCGGTGCCATGGTTTAGTTGATCAGATAGTGCTGGGTGATAGGTTGGACTTGATGATCTCAAAGGTCTTTTCCAACCTGGTCTATTCTATTCTATTCTATTCTATTCTATTCTATTCTATTCTATTCTATTCTATTCTATTCTATTCTATTCTATTCTATTCTATTCTGTTCTTCTGTTCTGTTCCGTTCCATTCCATTCCATTCCATTCTAGAGGAGGCTCAGGGAGACCTTCTTGCTCTCTGCAACTCCCTGAAGGGAGGTTGTAGCCAGGTGGGGGTTGGTCTCTTCTCCCAGATACCCAGCAGCAGAACAAGAGGACACAGTCTCAAGCTGTGCCAGGGGAGGTTCAGGCTGGAGGTGAGGAGAAAGTTCTTCCCAGCAAGAGGAATTGGCCACTGGAATGTGCTGCTCAGGGAGGTGGTGGAGTCACCATCCCTGGAGGTGTTCAAGAGGGAATTGGATGTGGCACTTGGTGCCATGGTTTAGTTGTCAGGAGGTGTCAGGTATTAGGTCATAGGTTGGAGTTGATGATCTCTGAGGTCTTTTCCAACCTTAGTGATTCTGTGATTCTCTGTCTCAAAGGGAGGTGTTTGCTGCTTACACCTTAAAGGCATTTCCTCACCTCTTCATACTTTTTATTTCCCCAGTAAGTTCAGTTTAAAGAAACAACAGCAGCAGAGCAATGAGCTCCCCATTGCCTTTCCCTCACCTGATGCCTGCAGAGCACAAGCCCTTTCCTTCCTGAAGGCACAGCTGTGTTTGTGCTTCCACCAAGTGTGGACTTTCTGTGGCCCTGAACTCACCCCAGACCTCCACTTTCCACTGCAGGGCAACCAGTCCCGTGAGAAGCTCCTCCTCGTGGGGCTGAGAGGTGCCTTCAGCAGTGCATCCTCCTGCTCAGTAAGCTGCCTGGAGTTAAGTGTGGTAGGAACACAGGGGAACTACTTCCTCTGTCCTTTTAATCTAGGCTTCATATGCTTCTCTACACTCAAAGCCTACTTTTGGCTTGCTCCCAGCTTTCTCTTGAAACAAAGCCTGGCAGATCTCCTTGGCAGATCTCAGTACATTGAGGGGGGTGTGTGTGTGTGTGGTGTTCAGATCCTGCAGCCTGGGCTGCTGAGTTCTTTGCTTCTGGAGAGCAAGCAGGACACTGATGTGCTGCTTTCTGTCACAGCCACTCTGAAATCCTGACTACTAGCAGGGTGTTCACAGAGCCACAGGATGCAGCTGGTTGGCAGAGCCCTCCAAGATCCCCCATCCCAGCCCTCCACCCAGCACTGCAGGCTCAGCACCAAACCAGGGCCCTAAGCACCAGCTCCATGCTGCTGGAACAGCCCCAGGGATGGGGACTCCAGCACTGCCCTGGGCAGCCTCTGCCAATGCCTGAGAGCCCTTCCAGGGCAGAAATAGTTCCTCACATCCAGCCTCAGCCTCCCCTGGGGCAGCTTGGAGCCATTGCCTCTGCTCCTGTCCCTGGCCACCAAGGAGCAGAGGCTGTCCCCTCCTCACTCCAACCTCCCTGCAGGGAGCTGCAGAGAGCAAGGAGGTCTCCCTCAGCCTCCTCTTCTCCAGCCTGAACCGCCCCAGCTCCCTCAGCCCTCCTCTAGCCCAGGGGCTCCAGGCCCTTCTCCAGCCTGGCTGCCCTGCTCTGGACAGGCTCCAGCCCCTCAATGTCCTTCCTGCAGGGAGGGCCCAGAGCTGAGCACAGCTCTCCAGCTGTGGCCTCCCCAGGGCTGAGCACAGGGGGATGGTCACCTCCTGGCCCTGCTGCCCACCCTGCTGCTGACCCAAGCCAGGAGGCCTTTGGCTTTCTTGGCCCCCTGGGCACTGCTGGCTCCTGGTCAGTGACTGCCAACCAGCACCCCCAGGGCCCTGTCCAAGCTGCAGCTTTCCAACCACACATGCCCAGGTCTGTAGCTCCCCATGGGGTGGTTGGGAGCCAGGGGCAGGGCCTGGCCCTTGGCCTTGTTGGACTTCATCCAATTATCTTGCTGTTTCTAGTGGACGCCCAGCACTGCCTCAGCTTCCTTCAGCACCACTTGCTGTTTCAGAGTGACAATAAAGGCCTCATCCAGAGTAACCTGAAGATAAAGCAACTGCTGAGGTCCACTGTGTGTGTGCAGCATGAAGTGGACAACATGAAAAAAACCATGAGCAAGTCAAAGGAGATTCCATGAGGGGGAACAAAGCCTTAATGAGCATACCAGCTCCCTTGGGATTCCCATCGTTCTCCTCAGCACTCCCAGCTTCTCCTCCTCTACAGTTTCATGACTCACTCATTTGACCCCAGACCTGAAGAGTTTCACTCAGCACAGCACTGGGCAGGTAATCTTTGGTAAAGATAAATCCTGCTCCTTAGGATCCTGAGTCATAAAGAAGCCATCCTGAGGTCATGTGGGCTGTAGGGCTGCAGAGGCAGAGCTTCTACAGCACTCATCAGTAAACTTGCAGATGGCACCAAGCTGGGGGCAGGAGTTGAGCTGTTAGAGGGTAGGAGAGCTCTGCAGAGGGACCTTGCCAGGCTGGAGAGATGGGCAGAGTCTGACAGAATGGCATTCAACAAGTCCAAGTGCCAGGTGCTGCACTTTGGCCACAGCAACCCCAGGCAGAGCTACAGGCTGGGGGCAGAGTGGCTGAGAGCAGCCAGGCAGAGAGGGACCTGGGGGTGCTGATTGACAGCAGCTGAACATGAGCCTGCAGTGTGCCCAGGGGGGCAAGAAGGCCAAGGGCATCCTGGCCTGCATTAGGAGCAGTATGGCCAGCAGGAGCAGGGAAGTCATTGTGCCCTGTGCTCAGCACTGCTTAGGCCACACCTTGAGTCCTGTGTCCAGTTCTGGGCTCCTCAGTTGAAGAAGGACATTGAGAGACTTGAAGGTGTCCAGAGAAGGGCAACAAGGCTGGGGAGGGGTCTGGAGCACAGCCCTGTGAGGAGAGGCTGAGGGAGCTGGGGTTGCTTAGCCTGGAGAAGAGGAGGCTCAGGGAGACCTTCTTGCTCTCTCCAACAACCTGCAGGGAGGTTGTAGCCAGGTGGGGGTTGGTCTCTTCTCCCAGGCACCCAGCAGCAGAACAAGAGGACACAGCCTCAAGCTGTGCCAGGGGAGGTTTAGGCTGGATGTTAGGAAGAAATTCTTCCCAGCAAGAGATATTGGCCATTGGAATGTGCTGCCCAGGGAGGTGGTGGAGTCACCATCACTGGGGGATGAGGCCCTTGGTGCCATGGTTTAGTTGATCAGATGGTGCTGGGTGGTAGGTTGGACTTGATGATCTCTGAGGTCTTTTCCAACCTGGTTAATTCTATCCTATCCTATCCTATCCTATCCTATCCTATCCTATCCTATCCTATCCTATCCTATCCTATTGTATTCTATCCTATTCTTCTATCCTATCCTATCCTATCCTATCCTATCCTATCCTATCCTATCCTATCCTATCCTATCCTATCCTATCTATCCTATCCTATCCTATCCTATTGTTCTATCCTATCCTATCCTATCCTATCCTATCCTATCCTATCCTATCCTATCCTATCCTATCCTATCCTATCCTATCCTATTGTATTCTATCCTATCCTATTCTGTCCTATCCTATCCTATCCTATCCTATCCTATCCTATCCTATCCTATCCTATTGTATTCTATCCTATCCTATCCTATCCTATCCTATCCTATCCTATCCTATCCTATCCTATCCTATCCTATCCTATCCTATCCTATTCTGTCCTGTCCTATCCTATCCTATCCTATCCTATCCTATCCTATCCTATCCTATCCTATCCTATCCTATCCTATCCTATTGTTCTATATCCCTATCCTATTCTGTTTCTATCCTATCCTATCCTATCCTATCCTATCCTATCCTATCCTATCCTATCCTATTCCATTCCATTCCATTCCATTCCATTCTAATTGATAAGAGGTTCAGTCACTGTTGTAACCTTCTGTTACCTTCTGTAACCACTGTTGTAACCTTCTCTGTGAGCTTCTTACCTTTCCCTAGAGTTTAATCTTGCTGATTTGACAGGGGGTATTAAGGCTTTGTTCTTCTTTCCCAGTTCTCTGCCCATCCTGCAGAGAGTGTGGGAACCATTAAAGTAGGTCAGAGAGCTGGCTGGTGCCAGCTCCTAGCATTTCTGACATAACAGATCTCTATCTCAGATCTTAACAGGCCTTCCAGTGAAGACTGACAGCTGAGTGCTTCGTGGCCTAAATAGGGAAAAACTGAGGAGGGCTGAGCAAAGTGAGGGAGCAGAGCATCTGCAGCTGGGGTGGAGGACAGCTGGAGCCACCCAGACCAAGCACTGAGAGAGTTCTGGGGAGAAGGGAGGTGTGCAGAGCCCCAGCTCTCCTGTAAAGGGGGAGCAAGGAAGCCTGGCAGTATGGTTATAGGGAGCCTTGGTGACCAAGGGACAGCTCCTGCATGAAGGAGGGGGAGGTGTTGGCAAGAGGCAGTTGCTGGCAGGTCCTAATGAGAAGGTTCATAGAATCATAGTATCAGTCAGGGTTGGAAGGGACCACAAGGATCAGCTAGTTCCAACCCCCCTGCCATGGGCAGGGACACCCCACACTAGATCAGAGCCTCATCCAGCCTGGGCTTAAACACCTCCAGGGACAGGGCCCCAACCACCTCCCTGGAGGTGTTTAAGACCAGGCTGGAGCAGGTTGCACACAGGAATGTGTGGAATTGGGAGTGGAGTTTAAGGAGATCATAGAATCGTTAAAGGTTGGAAAAGACCTTTAGCATCACTGAGTCCATCCAAAACCCAGCTGCCATGACCACTGAACTATATCCTGCAGCTCCACATCTACAGCTTCTTGAGCACCTCCAGGGAGGGGGACTCCACCACCTCCCTGGGCAGCCTCCTCCAACACCTCAGATGCCATCTTCCACCAGCAGCACCAAAGGCATTCCAAGGAAACATTGTGAGTGTCCTGGCTGTGTGACCTGTTCCTGAGCCTTCCCAAGGACTTCATGACCTGCAAGTCATGAAGTCCTTGGGAATATATAGAGGCTGTTGGTAAATATAATTCTGTTGGTAAATATAGAGGCTGAGCTCTTGTATCTGTGCAAGCAGGAGCTCTCATCTTGCTCACATAGCCTCAGGCAGTTCCTCTGGAACTCTTTGTAGCAGAAGCAGGGCACTGCTGGGCACGTGGAAGGGCTCCAGAAGGATTTCTGTGAGCTACTGTAATACTCCTACACTGACCAGGCTGTAGCTCACAGCAGGATTGCTCCTGAGGCATGGGGATAGCCCAGCTGAGTCACAGCAGCAGCAGCAGCCCAGCAAAGTGCCTGCAGGCAGCAAAGTCTCTGCCGTGCTCAGGAGTGTGGCCAGACTCCAGCTCTGTGTCGGTGCCACCTCTGTCTTGATGTCTTTATTACAGGGAGCAGTTTTGCAGCCCCTCTTCCTCTGCTGGGTTGGGATTCTTGTCCCCCATCTCACCAGCTGTGTGGCCTGGCATGAAGCTGTGCAGTCTTAATGACCTTCTGGACTGGAATTCATCTTCAGATGTTCCTACTCCAGAACCATAGCACTGGTGGGGTGGAGCCCTCATAAGAAATGAGACTTGTCTGGCTAAAAGTTTATTTTAATGGGAAAGGAAAATAGGAAAGGGAAGGAAAAAATTGAATATTTGATAAAACAGAATCATAGAATCTTGGGTTGATGACTCAGTGTCTTTGAGGTCTTTTCCAGCCTTAATGATTCTGTGAATCACAGAGCTGTTGAGGTTGGAAGAGACCTTTGAGGTCACCAAGTCCAACCTCTCCCCCAGAGCTCACAGCCCCAGCCCTGCTGCTGAGCCACTGCCACTACCCCACAGCCCTCAGCACCACATCCATGCAGCTCTGAAACCCCTCCAGGGATGGGGACTGCAGCAGCTCCCTGGGCAGCCTGGGACAGGGCCTGAGAGCCCTTGCTGGGAAGAGATTGCTCCTGATCTCCAACCTGCACCTCCCCTGGCACAGCTTGGGGCTGTTTCCTCTTGTTCTGGTGCTGGTTCACAGTGTCACAGTATCACAGTATGACTCAGGTTGGAAGAGACCTCGAAGATCATCGAGTCCAACCTGTCACCACAGACCTCACGACTAGACCATGGCTCCAAGTGCCACATCCAGTCCCCTCTTGAACACCTCCAGGCATGGGGACTCCACCACCTCCCTAGGCAGCCCATTCCAATGGTGAATCACTCTCTCGGTGAAGAACTTTCTCCTCACCTCCAGCCTAAACTTCCCCTGGTGCAGCTTGAGACTGTGTCCCCTTGTTCTGGTGCTGGTTGCCTGGGAGAAGAGGCCAACCCCTTCCTGGCTACAACCACCCTTCAGGGAGTTGTAGAGAGCAATGAGGTCTCCCCTGAGCCTCCTCTTCTCCAGGCTAAGCAAGCCCAGCTCCCTCAGCCTCTCCTCACAGGGCTGTGCTCAAGGCCTCTCCCCAGCCTTGTTGCCCTTCTCTGGACACCTTCAAGTCTCTCTATGTCCTTCTTGAACTGAGGAGCCCAGAACTGGACACAGGACTCAAGGTGTGGCCTAACCAAATCAGAGTACAGGGGCACAATGACCTCCCTGCTCCTGCTTGCCACACCATTCCTAATGCAGGCCAGGATGCCATTGGCTTTCTTGGCCACCTGGGCACACTGCTGGCTCATGTTCAGGCAGCTGTCAATCAGCACCCCCAGGTCCCTCTCTGCCTGGCTGCTCTCAGCCACTCTGCCCCCAGCCTGTAGCTCTGCCTGGGGTTGCTGTGGCCAAAGTGCAGCCCCTGCACTTGGACTTGTTGAATGCCATCCTGTTGGCCTCTGCCCATCTGTCCAGTCAGTCGAGGTCCCTCTGCAGAGCCCTTCTGCCCTCTGACTGACCAACATCTGCTCCCAGCTTGGTGTCATCTGCACATTTGCTGATGACTGTCTCAATCCCCTCCTCCAGATCATCAATGAAGACATTGACGAGGATGGGGCCCAGCCCTGATCCCTGGGGGACACCACTGGTGACTGGCCTCCAGCTGGAGGTGGCACCATTCACCACCACTCTCTGGGCCCGGCCCTCCAGCCAGTTCCCAACCCAGCTCAGAGTGTTGCTGCCCGAGCCACGAGCTGACAGCTTAGCCAGCAGGTTGTCTGGGAGAAGAGACCAAGCCCCACCTGGCTACAACCTCCCTTCAGGGAGTTGCAGAGAGCAAGAAGGTCTCCCTGAGCCTCCTCCTCTCCAGGCTAAGCAACCCCAGCTCCCTCAGCTGCTCCTTATAGGGCTTGTGTTCAAGACCCTTCACCACCTTGCTTGCTCTTCTGTGGACCTGCTGCACCACCTCAATGTCCATCTTGTTGTGAGGGGCCCAAAACTGAACACAGCTCTCAAGGTGTGGCCTCCCCAGTGCTGAGCAGAGTGGTCCCTCCACACCCCTAGACCTCTGGCCACACTATTCCTGATGCAAGCCAAGATGCTCTTGGCCCTCTTGGCCACCTGGGCACACATGGGCATCAATCAGCACTCCCCAGGTGCTTCTCTGCTGAGCAGCTCTTCAGCCACTGTGCCCTAAGCCTGTAAAGTCCATGGGGCTGTTGTGGCCCAAGTGCATCATTAATGACCTAATGCTTGTGCAATGTATGTGTAATACAATAGACAGCATCCAGGGGCTCTTTACTGTGTTGCTGAAGTGTTTTGCCATTGGCCATTAGCAGGGTGGAATGCTGGCCACAGACTCTTGCAGATGTACATCAGTTAGGATGGCTTCATGCCTCCCAGAGGTGAGCTGAGTGATAAGAGACCAATAGGAACCCTTGTCCAAGGGGAGCTGTATGTATGTCAAACATCCCCTGAGCACAGCAAAATCAATCTTCTGAGAGAAAATCATCTGACCCTAGGCTGCTCTGGCCACCCCTTGGGCCCCTAGTCAGTGCTCTGTGTGACCTATAGAATAGAATAGAATAGAATAGAATAGAATAGAATAGAATAGAATAGAATAGAATAGAACGGAACGGAACGGAACGGAACGGAACGGAACAGAACAGAACAGAACAGAACAGAACAGAACAGAACAGAACAGAACAGAACAGAATAGAATAGAATAGAATAGAATAGAATAGAATAGAATAGACCAGGTTGGAAGAGAGCTTCAAGATCATCACGTCCAACCCATCAACCAATCCAACCCACCTAAACAACTAACCCATGGCACCAAGCACCCCAGCAAGTCTCCTCCTGAACACCTCCAGTGATGGTGACCCCACCACCTCCCTGGGCAGCACATCCCAATGGCCAATCTCTCTTGCTGGGAAGAATTTCTTCCTAACATCCAGTCTAAACCTCCCCTGGCACAGCTTGAGACTGTGTCCTCTTGTTCTGGTGCTGGCTGCCTGGGAGAAGAGACCAACCCCCACCTGGCTACAACCTCCCTTCAGGGAGTTGGAGAGAGCAAGAAGGTCACCCCTGAGCCTCCTCTTCTCCAGGCTAAGCAACCCCAGCTCCCTCAGCCTCTCCTCACAGGGCTGTGCTCCAGACCCCTCCCCAGCCTCATTGCCCTTCTCTGGACACCTTCCAGCAAGTCAACCTCCTTCCTAAACTGAGGGGCCCAGAACTGGACACAGGACTCAAGGTGTGGCCTAACCAGTGCAGTGTAGAGGGGCACAATGACTTCCCTGCTCCTGCTGGCCAGACTGTTCCTGACACAGGCCAGGATGCCATTGGCCTTCTTGGCTGCCTGGGCACACTGCAGGCTCATGTTCAGCCTTCCATCAACCAGTACCCCCAGGTCCCTCTCTTGCTGCTTCTCTCCTGTGAAGAAAGGCTGAGAGCCCTGGGGCTGTTGAGCCTGGAGAAGAGAAGGCTGAGAGGAGATCTGATCAATGGTTACAAATACCTGAGGGGTGGGGGGCAGGCAGGGGCCAGGCTCTGTGCAGTGCTGTCCTGGGACAGGACAAGAGGCAATGGACACAAACTGGAACCCAGGAGGTTCCACCTCAACCTGAGGAGAAACTTCTGTGGTGTGAGGCTGCTGAGCCCTGGAGCAGGCTGCCCAGAGAGGTTGTGGAGTCTCCTGCTCTGCAGACTTTCAAATCCCCCTGGGTGATTCTGCTGTGGCAAGGAGTTGGACTCAATCGCAGAGGTCCCTTCCAACCCCTACCATCCCGTGATTCTCCTTAGCCTATACTCAGCCCCAAACAAGAGCCTATTGCTGAGCCCCCTGCTGGTTGTTCTCCTGCTCTGTGCAACTCCTACAAACCAAGGCTTGAGTCATAGAATCATAGAATCATAGAATCAGTCAGGGTTGGAAGGGACCTCGAGGATCATCCAGTTCCAACCCCCTGCCATGGGCAGGGACACCCCACACTAGATCAGCCTGGCCAGAGCCTCATCCAGCCTGGGCTTAAACACCTCCAGGGACGGGGCCTCAACCACCTCCCTGCACAACCCATTCCAGGGCTTCACCACTCTCATGGGGAAGAACTTCCTCCTCCCCTCCAGCCTGAATCTCCCCACCTCCAGCTTCATTCCATTCCCCCTAGTCCTATCACTCCCTCAGATCCTGAGCAGTCCCTCCCCAGCCTTCCTGTAGCCCCCTTCAGATCCTGGAAGGCCACAATGAGGTCACCTGGGAGCCTTCTCTTCTCCAGCCTGAACAGCCCCAACTCCTTCAGTCTGTCCTCACAGGAGAGGTGCTCCAGCCCTCTGCTCATCCTCCTGGCCCTGCTCTGGACACCTTCCAGCCCCTCCAGATCCCTCTTGGAATAGGGGCTCCAGAACTGGCTGCAGTACTCCAGGTGGGGTCTCCCCAGGGCTGAGCAGAGGGGGAGAATCCCCTCCCTTGCCCTGCTGGCCACACTTCTCCTGCTGCAGCCCAGGCTCTGATTGGCTTTCCGGGCTGCAAGTGCACACTGAGAGCTCCTGGTGAGCTTCTCCTCCCCCAGCACCCCCAAGTCTCTCTCCTCAGGGCTGCTCTCCAGCCAGTCCCTGCCCAGCCTGCATTTGTGCCTGGGATTGCCTCCACCCAGCTGCAGGACCCTGCCCTTGGTCTTGTTGAAGCTCCTGAGGTTGGCTTGTGCCCACCTCTCCAGCCTGTCCAGGTCCCTCTGGATGGATCCCTTCCCTCCAGCTGTCTGCTGCACCACACAGCTTGGTGTCATCACAACCTTGCTGAGGCTGCACTCAGTGCCTCTGTCCATGGCACCCACAGAGATGTTGAACAAGCCTGGTCCCAGGGCTGATCCCTGAGGGACTCTGCTTGTCCCTGGCCTCCATTGGGACATGGACCCATTGACAGCCACTCTCTGGGTGCAGCCATCAAGCCAGTTCTGTATCCATCCAGTGGTCACCCATCACACCCATGTGTCACCAGCCTGGAGACCAGGAGGTGGTGTGGGACAGTGCCGAAGGCTTTGCTCAGCTCCAGGGAAACGACATCAGTTGCTCTCCCCTCAGCTATTAATGCTGTCACCTGCTCAGAGAAGGCCACCAGGTGTGTCAGGCAGGATTTGCCCTTGGCAAAGCCATGCTGACTGTTCCCAATCACCTCTTCACTGTTCTTCTGAGTCAGCAGTGCCTCCAGGAGGATCTGCTCCATGATCTTCCCGGGCACAGAGGTGAGACTGCCTGGCCTGGAGTTCCCCGGTTCCTCCTTCTTGCCCTTTTTGCAGATGGGAGCAATGTTTCCCCTTTCCCAGGCTGCCATGACAGAGTCGTGCCCTGCAGGTTTATGGTGCTCTGGGTGCTGTCAGCTTAGTTTAGAACACCATAACTCCCTTTTTTTTGGCTCTGGAAAGGAGAACTCAGTGCTTGCCTTTTGGCTGGAGGCATCACACAGCTCTCCTGAAGCCTTTTCCTGGAAGAGAGCTGTTTCAGTTTCCATTGCCAGCTTTATGGCTGGCTGTCAGCAGCAGTGTAAATAACCCTCGAGTGCTTCTAGCTTAAATATCTATTATCTGGGTATTAAAGTATTAAAGGAGACAACAGGCACTCAGGTTTAGTACTTAGTGTGAGTTTCAAATGCTGCTGCTGGGCTTTGGAGTGCTCCTGAACATGGGAACACTTCTTATTTTCTGTTTACTGCCCCAGGAAAAAAAAACAACCCTGTTCCAAATCGTGCTCCAAATGTCCACCTGAGGAAAACATCTTCTACAAGGCTGCAAAGGCAAAATACCAGCACAAAATCAGCACAGAGGCACCTGCACAGGCTGCACAGCTGGGCCCAGGACAGCCTCAGGAGCTTCAACAAGACCAAGGGCAAGGTCCTGCAGCTGGGGCAGGGCAAGCCCAGGCACCAATATAGGCTGGGCAGGGACTGGCTGGAGAGCAGCCCTGGGGAAAAGGCCTTGGGGGTGCTGGGGGGGGAGAAGCTCCACTGGAGCCAGCAGGGAGCACTTGCAGCCCAGAGAGCCAAGCAGAGCCTGGGCTGCAGCAAGAGAAGTGTGGCCAGCAGGGCCAGGGAGGGGATTCTGCCCCTCTGCTCCACTCTGCTGAGACCACAGCTGCAGCTCTGGGTCCAGTTCTGGAGCCTCTGTGCCAGGAAGGCTCTGGAGGTGCTGGAAGGTGTCCAGAGCAGGGCCACGAGGAGGAGCAGAGGGCTGGAGCTGCTCTGCTGTGAGGACAGACTGAAGGAGTTGGGGCTGTTCAGGCTGGAGAAGAGAAGGCTCCCAGGTGACCTCATTGTGGCCTCCCAGGATCTGAAGGGGGCTACAGGAAGGCTGGGGAGGGACTGCTCAGGATCTCAGGCAGTGATAGGACTAGGGGGAATGGAATGTAGCAGGAGGTGGGGAGATTCAGGCTGGAGGGGAGGAGGAAGTTCTTCCCCATGAGAGTGGTGAAGCCCTGGAATGGGTTGTGCAGGGAGGTGGTTGAGGCCCCGTCCCTGGAGGTGTTTAAGCCCAGGCTGGATGAGGCTGTGGCCAGGCTGATCTAGTGTGGGGTGTCCCTGCCCATGGCAGGGGGGTTGGAACTGGATGATCCTTGAGGTCCCTTCCAACCTTGACTTATACTATGACTTTTGAGGGTGTCAGGGAGTGATAGGACTGAGGGAGTTGGGGTTGTGCAAGCTGGAGAGGAGAAGGCTCTGAGGAGACCTCATTGTGGCCTTCCAGTATCTGCAGGGGGCTCCAAGCAAGCTGGGGAGGGATTTCTGAGGGTGTCAGGGAGGGATAGGACTGGGGGGATGGAGCAAAACTAGAAGTGGGGAGATTGAGATTGGCTGTGAGGAAGAAGTTGTTGCCCAGGAGGGTGGTGAGAGCCTGGCACAGGCTGCCCAGGGAGGTGGTGGCAGCCTCCTGGCTGGAGGTGTTTGCAGCCAGGCTGGAGGTGGCTGTGAGCAACCTGCTGTGGTGTGAGGTGTCCCTGCCCATGGCAGGGGGGTTGGAACTGAATGAGCTTTGGGGTCCCTTCCAATCCAAACCATTCCATGATTCTAGGCCCTCCCCAGAGGACAGTGGCTCAGCTCTGAATGCCATTCCTTGGGTGAATATTTATTCAGTGCCAACTCACTGCAGTTCCACACTTGACATTCTCTGCAGGTTGCACAGAAGTGATTTTAATTGAGGCTAAGCATGGAGCTGAACATTGTGACCCGTGTCAGAGCTGGGAAATGGGACTGCATGGAAGGGAGAAGGTGCAGCTGGAGAGGGTGCAGAGGACCAGTGCCAGTGCCAGAGGATAGCTGTGACCATATGTGGGGTGAGAAGGGCTGAGGGAAAGCTGTGAGCCGTGGGCTTGTGAGTTTAACCGTGGCCTTTCCCCCTGTCTAGAAATGGCATCTGTTGCCACCATCTGTTCTAATTCTCTGCTTATCTTCCCCCATACAGAATAGAATCATGGAATCAGAGAGTTGCCTGCTTGGAAAAGCCCTTAAGATCATCCTGTTCCACCACAAACTAACATCTCCCTGTACACAGCTCTTAGACCATGGCCCTAAGCTCCTCATCCAAGTATCTTTGGATGCTTCCAAGGGTGGTGGCTCCACCTCCCTGGGCAGCCTGCTCCCGTGCCCAAAGACCCTTTCAGGGAAGAAATTTTCCCTGATCTCCAACCTAACCCTTCCCCAGGGTGACTTGAGGCTGCTTCTTCTCATCCTGTCACTTGTTAGCTGGGGGAAGGGGCCAGCCCCGTCCTTGCTACTACCTCCTTTCAGGTTGTTGCAGAGGGCAGTGTGATACTGGGAGCCCAAAAAGGAGACACGTGAGTGAAAGTTGGATGAATGCTGCTCTGAAGTCCCCAGGAAGCAGTCACAGTATCACAGTATCAGTCAGGGCTGGAAGGGACCTCAAGGATCATCTAGTTCCAACCCCCCTGCCATGGGCAGGGACACCCCACACTAGATCAGCCTGGCCACAGCCTCATCCAGCCTGGGCTTAAACACCTCCAGGGACGGGGCCTCAACCACCTCCCTGGACAACCCATTCCAGGGCCTCACCACTCTCATGGGGAAGAACTTCCTCCTCCCCTCCAGCCTGAATCTCCCCACCTCCAGCTTCATTCCATTCCCCCTAGTCCTATCACTCCCTGAGATCCTGAGCAGTCCCTCCCCAGCCTTCCTGCAGCCCCCTTCAGATCCTGGAAGGCCACAATGAGGTCACTTTGGAGCCTTCTCTTCAGTCACAGGATCACAGAACATTAGGGGTTGGAAGGAGCCTCAAAAGGTTATCCAGTCCACCCCCTGCAAGGACGGGATCACCTGGAGTAGGTCACAGGGGAACATACCCAGGCTTGTTTTGAATGTCTCCAGAGGAGGAGACCTCTCTGGGCAGCCTGCTCCAGTGTTTTGTCACCCTCACAGTGACAAAGTTTTCCCTTTGATTCCCCTGGCAGCTCCTCTGCTCCAGCTTGCCCCCAGTGCCCCTTGTGCTGTCCTAGGATGTCCCTGAGCAGAGCCTGGCTCCGTCCTCCTGGCACTGCCCTGCACATGTTGATCCCCAGCAATGAGGGCAGCCCTCAGGCTCCTCTGCTCCAAGCTGAGGAGCCCCAGGTCCCTCAGCCTGGCCTCACAGGGAGGTGTTGCAAATCAGAGCTTCTGTGCATACCTCTGGTTATTGCCTGGCAGAGAGGAAGGTGCAAGAAGGTTGCAGCCAATGCAATCAGTGTCCTGCAAGGAAGTTCTCCTGGCTGAGCTTCTCCCTAGGATGAGCAGTGTCTTGTCTGACAAAAAACTGTAGTGGCAGTTGAGTTGAGGAAGGCAGTGACCCCCAGAGAATGGCCATTTGGTGGAGCTTCCTGATGGAAAGCAGCTCTGCAGCTGCTGCTGGAAAGTCCATTCTTCATCAGACCCAGCAAAGAAAAGTTTGGCAGCCAAGAGCAGCTTTCAGTGAGAGGACAATGGGACACGTAAAGGGGAAAGAACTGGGCACTGCCATAAACATCTTCAGCTCTTCTCATCAATCTCCTGTATTTGGGCAGCAACTGTCAGCTCCTGGCAAGCCTGCAGGATGTTCCCTAGGGAAGATGAGAACTCAGAACACCCCAGAGGGAAGCCTGACTGCGGTCTGGGGTCTGTGCTGCATTGATGTTTCTCATGAGTTGTGAAGATCACAGCATCACAGCATGCTGGAGGTTGGAAGGCACCTCCAGAGACCATTCAGTCCAACCCCCTGCCAGAGCAGCATCACCCAGGGCAGAGCACACAGAACACATCCAGGTGGGGCTGGAAAGGCTCCAGAGCAGGAGACTCCACAACCTCTCTGGGGAGCCTGCTCCAGGGCTCAGCAGCCTCACACCAAAGAAGTTTCTCCTCAGGTTGAGGTGGAACCTCCTGGGTTCCAGTTTGTGTCCATTGCCTCTTGTCCTGTCCCAGGACACCACTGCACAGAGCCTGGCCCCTGCCTGCCCCCCACCCCTCAGGTATTTGTAACCATCCAAGTGCCAGGTGCTGCACATTGGCCACAGCAACCCCAGGCAGTGCTACAGGCTGGGGTCAGAGTGGCTGAGAGCAGCCAGGCAGAGAGGGACCTGGGGGTGCTGGTTGATGGAAGGCTCAACATGAGCCTGCAGTGTGCCCAGGGGGCCAAGAAGGCCAATGGCATCCTGGCCTGCATCAGGAAGAGTGTGGCCAGCAGGAGCAGGGAGGTCATTGTGCCCCTGTACACTGCACTGCTTAGGCCACAGCTTGAGTCCTGTGTCCAGTTCTGGTCTCCTCAGTTTAGGAAGGAGGTTGACTTGCTGGAAGGTGTCCAGAGAAGGGCAACGAGGTTGGTGAGGGGTCTGGAGCACAGCCCTGTGAGGAGAGGCTGAGGGAGCTGGGGTTGCTTAGCCTGGAGAAGAGGAGGCTCAGGGGAGACCTCATTGCTCTCTCCAACTCCCTGAAGGGAGGTTGTAGCCAGGCAGAGGTTGGTCTCTTCTCCCAGGCAGCCAGCACCAGAACAAGAGGACACAGTCTCAAGCTGTGCCAGGGGAGGTTTAGACTGGATGTCAGGAGGAAGTTCTGCACAGAGAGAGTGATTGCCCATTGGGATGTGCTGCCCAGGGAGGTGGTGGAGTCACCATCACTGGAGGTGTTCAGGAGGAGACTTGATGGGGTGCTTGGTGCCATGGGTTAGTTGTTTGGGTGGGTTGGATTGGTTGATGGGTTGGACTCAATGAGCTTGAAGGTCTCTTCCAACCTGGTGTATTGTATTGTATTGTAAGATCCCTCTCAGCCTTCTCTTCTCCAGGCTCAACCCCCCCCAGGGCTCTCAGCCTCTCCTCCTTACACAAATGTCCCAGGCCCTTCAGCATCCTCACAGCCTCCCTTTTGACTCTATCCCTGTCCCTCTTGAACTGGGAGCCCAAAACTGAACCCAGTCCTCCAGCTGTGGTCTCAGCAGGGCTGAGTAGAGGGGGAGGAGATCCTCCCTTGAAGATCAGACTCCCATGTGATAAAAGCAGGTGGTGTCTGTATCCAGCTGACTGTCAGTGCTCTGCAAAATGTTTCTCTCTCCTGACAGAAGCTGGGTGGCTTCTGATGTGATTCATTCTGTACAGGCAATATTTTGGTTAAGAGAATCCCTTCTCCATGTGAAACATTTTGCTGTGACTCAGTGTTGACAATCCATGAACCCAGAGCTGCTGTGAACTTTCTTTTCATCCTCTTTGTTATTTGATCCTTGTCAAAACTCTGAAATATGATGGAGCTAAAATTGAGAATTGAATGTAACCCAACCCTCCCCTGGCACAATTTCAGGCCATTTCCTCTCCTTCTATCACCTGACACTAGTAGAAGAGCCCAACCCCCACCTCACTGCAACCTCCATTCAGGGAGCAATGAGGTCTCCCTCAGCCTCCTCTCTCCCACACTGAACACTCCCAGCTCCTCCCCAGCCCTGTTCTCCAGACCCATCCCCAGCTCTGTTGCCCTTCTCTGGACCTGCTCCAGCCCTCAAAGTCCTTCTTGGAGTGAGAGGCCCAAAACTGAACCCAGCACTCAAGGTGTGGCCTCAGCAGTGCCCAGTACAGGAGGACAGTCCCTGCCCTGCTCCTGCTGGCCACACCATTGCTGTTCCAGGCCAGGCTGCTGGTGGCCTTCTTGCCCACCTGGGCACCCCCTGGCTCATCTTCAACCTCTTCCACCACTTTCCAGCCACTCTGCCCCAAGTCACAGTATCACAGTCTCACAGCATCGCTAAGGTTGGAAGAGACCTCAGAGATCATCAAGTCCAACCTGTCACCACAGACCTCATGACTAGACCATGGCACCAAGTGCCACATCCAATCCCCTCTTGAACACCTCCAGGGATGGGGACTCCACCACCTGCCTGGGCAGCACATTCCAGTGGCCAGTTCATCTTGCTGGGAAGAACTTTCTCCTCACCTCCAGCCTAAACCTCCCCTGGCACAGCTTGAGACTGTGTCCTCTTGTTCTGCTGCTGGCTGCCTGGGAGAAGAGACCAACCCCCACCTGGCTACAACCTCCCTTCAGGGACTTGTTGACAGCAATGAGGTCTCCCCTGAGCCTCCTCTTCTCCAGGCTAAGCAACCCCAGCTCCCTCAGCCTCCCCTCATAGGGCTGTTTCTTGCCACCCCTCTCTGGAGACGCTCAAGCACCTCAACATCCATCCCAAACTGAGGAGCCCAGAACTGGACACAGGACTCAAGGTGTGGCCTAAGCAGCACTGAGCACAGGGCACAATGACCTCCCTGCTCCTGCTGGCCACACTCTTCCTGATGCAGGCCAGGATGCCATTGGCCTTCTTGTCCCCCTGGGCACACTGCTGGCTCATGTTCAGCTGCTGTCAACCACCACCCCCAGGACCCCCTCCACCCAGCCACCCCGCAGCCACTCTGCCCCCAGCCTGTAGCACTGCCTGGGGTTGTTGTGGCCAGTGTGTAGAACCCAGCAGCTGGCCATGTTGAACCTCATCCCACTGGCCTCAGCCCATCCATCCAGCTTGGCCAGGGCTCTGCAGAGCCTTCCTACCCTCAAGCAGATCAACTCTCCCATCCAACCTTCACACTGCCCACAAGTCCTCTGCTGACAACCAGCAAGGCACCTTCCTTAGTTATGACCATCCCCAGCTGAGTCAGGAAGTTCTCCTTTTTCCTTCAGCAGTGGTCAGGGACTGGCAGAGGCTGCCCAGGGAGGTGGTGGAGTCTCCATCCCTGGAAGTGCTCCAGAAACCTGTGGCCATGGCACTTGGGGACATGGTTTGATGCCATGGTGGTGTTGGGTGGATGGTTGGACTGGATGCTCTTGGAGCTCTTATCCAACCAAAGCCATTCTGGGATTCTGTATCAGAACACCATTTTTGCTGGTTAAATGCTTGCCAAGAATGCAGCAGAGATTGAAACCCCCCAGGCCTGCCTGAAATCCATTCAGCAACACTGGAAGTGTTATTAAGGAGCAGCCAGAATCCTTCCTGAGTGTTTTGAGAGCAAAAAGCTCTCGAACATAACTGTTTTTAAGCTGGTAACAACACAGAGCAGAAACCTGTCCTTTGCCCCAGAACTAGTTTTTGCTTAGTTAAGCTTTGGCCAAGAAAGCTAAAAGCTCTTTCTCTTCCCATCCAAACACTTAGTATAGTATAGTAGTATAGTATTACCAAGGTTGGAAGAGACCTCGAAGATCATCGAGTCCAACCTGTCACCACAGACCTCACAACTAGACCATGGCACCAAGTGCCACATCCAGTCCCCTCTTGAACACCTCCAGGGACGGTGACTCCACCACCTCCCCGGGCAGCACATCCCAATGGCGAATCACTCTCTTGGTGAAGAACTTTCTCCTCACCTCCAGCCTAAACTTCCCCTGGTGCAGCTTGAGACTGTGTCCCCTTGTTCTGGTGCTGGTTGCCAGGGAGAAGAGGCCAACCCCTTCCTGGCTACAACAACCTTTCAGGTAGTTGTAGAGAGCAATGAGGTCTCCCCTGAGCCTCCTCTTCTGCAGGCTAAGCAACCCCAGCTCCCTCAGCCTCTCCTCACAGGGCTGTGCTCCAGACCCCTCCCCAGCCTTGTTGCCCTTCTCTGGACACCTTCAAGTCTCTCAATGTCCTTCTTCAACTGAGGGGCCCAGAACTGGACACAGGACTCAAGGGGTGGCCTAACCAAAGCAGAGTACAGGGGCACAATGACCTCCCTGCTCCTGCTGGCCATACTATTCTTATATATATACTATTACATACATACTATTACATACATACTATTCTTATATATATATATATATATTATTTTATATATATTATTATATATATATTCTTTTATATATATTCTTTTATATATATATATAAAAGTATATATATAAAAGTGTGTGTGTGTATATATATATATATATAAATGTGTATATATATATATATATATACTTCTCCAGCTCATTCCAGTCGCAGGATCACTGCAGGAGCTCTGGGCCTAAGATTTCTCAGCATTCCAATGCAAACCCTTCTGGGATGGTGTGAACAGTGTGAGAATCACAGAGTGCTTGGGGTTGGAAGGGGCCTCCAGAGAAGTCTCTTGTTTCAAACACTCAGGGACTGCGGGGAAAGCCTCCCTCTGTTGTGCAGCCAGAGGGCACGTTTGCAAACCCCTGTTCTCAGCATTCAAGAGGTCTCCTCACCAGTGCCTGCTGACCGCAGCGCAGTTAGCTGGTCATGAATAATCCTATTTCATGTTAGAGGAGCAACTTAATAGCCTGTAATACAATTGTGTGATCCTTGCACAACTCAAAGCCTTCCATACAAGCCAATCAGAATTTGAAATGCACTCAGAGAAGCAGGGCTGAGGCTCTAATCAGAGATTCAGTTTGTCTCGTTTAGTGAAACTAAATGATGCTAAGCCTAATCCTAACAGACAGCTCCAGATGAGGAGTCACTGCCCTGACTAATGCAAAGCTCCTGGTGGGTATTGAACACCAAGAAGAGCAGCACTTGCTCCACATCCATCACTGGAAAATCTGTTGGTGGCACAGCAGGGGAATTTCAGAAAGACAGAGGAACTCCCCAGGCGCCAGCACTGGTCCCTGGCAGCCCAGCAGGCAGCTGGGTGCTGAGCTGCAGCCAGAGCAGGGAGAGCAGCAGCACAGGGAGGGGATTCTGCCCCTCTGCTCAGACCCCACCTGCAGCACTGCCTCCAGTCCTGCAGAAAAGGACCTGGAGCTGCTAGAGAGGGTCCAGAGGAGGCCACAAAGGTGATCAGAGGGCTGAAGAACCTCCCCTGTGGGGACAGGCTGAGAGAGTTGGGGCTGTTTGTCCTGGAGGAGAGAAGGCTCCAGGAAGAACTTAGAGCAGCATTCCAGGACCTGAAGGGGTTCCAGGAGAGCTGGGGAGGGACTCTTGTGGCACTGTTGTAACAGGACAAGGGGCAGTGGTTTGAAACTGCCTCCAGTTTAGGACAACCTAACAGAAGAAGAGCATGGATCTGTTGGAGAGGGCCAAGAGGAGGCCACCAAGATGATCAGAGGCTGGAGAACCTCCCCTGTGGGGACAGGCTGAGAGAGGTGGGGCTCTTCAGCCTGGAGAAGAGAAGGCTCCAGGGAGACCTTAGAGCAACCTTCCAGTACCTGAAGGGGCTACAAGAAAGCTGGGGAGGGACTTTTGACAAGGGCTGGGAGTGACAGGATCAGGGACAGTGGCTTTGAGCTGGGAGAGGGGGGATGGAGACTGGAGATGAGGAAGAAATTCTTGGCAGTGAGGGTGGTGAGAGCCTGGCACAGGCTGCCCAGGGAGGCTGTGGCTGCCTCCTCCCTGGAGGTGTTCAAGGCCAGGCTGGATGAGGCCGTGAGCAAGCTGTGCTGGTGGGAGGTGTCCCTGCCCTTGGCAGGGGGCTGGAGCTGGGTGATGTTTAATGTCCCTTCCAAGCCAACCCGTGCTGTGACTGAGCAAGCAGCAGCTCCCCACGGCAGCGGTGGGCAGCAGGCACACTGGTGTAGGAGCCAGGCTGTGGTGAGACTCTAAGGCACTTCTGATTCGTTCCTCACCCCTCCTAATCTTTTGTGTTCACCTCACTGCTCCACAGCAGAATCAGGGAGGAGCCATTTCATCCAGTTCTCAGTGGAGTCCTCTTCCCAGGGCCACAAAGAAATCCTGAAGAGCACTTTGCTGGCTGGAGAGAAGACAAGGTGCTCACAGCCTCCAGAGACTGCTTCCTGTGATAGTGAACTCTCTACAGGGCTGGTGGGAGGTGTCCCTGCCCATGGCAGGGGGTTGGAACTGGATGATCTTGAAGGTCCCTTCCCACCTAATCCATTCTGTGAATCTAGAGAAGAATCATACATATTGTGCTATTCTATTCCATCCCATCCCATCCCATCCCATCCCATCCCATCCCATCCCATCCCATCCCATCCCATCCCATCCCATTCCATTCCATTCTATTCTATTCTATTCTATTCTATTCTATTCTATTCTATTCTATTCTATTCTATTCTATTCCATTGCATCCCATTGCATTCCATTCTATTCCATTCCATTCCATTCCATTCCATTCTATTCCATTCCATTCCATTTCCATTCCATTCCATTCCATTGCATCCCATTGCATTCCATTCCATTCCATTCCATTCCATTCCATTCCATTCCATTCCATTCTATGCTATTCTATTCATTCCATTCCATTTCCATTCCATTCCATTCCATTCCATTCCATTCCATTCCATTCCATTCCATTCCATTCCATTCCCATTCCATTCCATTCCATTCCATTCCATTCCATTCCATTCCATTCCATTCCATTCCATTCTTCCATTCCATTCCATTCCATTCCATTCCATTCCATTCCATTCCATTCCATTCCATTCCATTCCATTCCATTCCATTCCATTCCATTCCATTCCATTCCATTCCATTCCATTCCATTCCATTCCATTCCATTCCATTCCATTCCATTCCATTCCATTCCATTCCATTCCATTCCATTCCATTCCATTCCATTCCATTCCATTCCATTCCATTCCATTCCATTCCATTCCATTCCATTCCATTCCATTCCATTCCATTCCATGCATTCCATTCCATTCCATTCCATTCCATTCCATTCCATTTCCATTCATTCCATTCCATTCCATTCCATTCCATTCCATTCCATTCATTCCATTCCATTCCATTCCATTCCATTCCATTCCATTCCATTCCATTCCATTCCATTCCATTCCATTCATTCCATTCCATTCCATTCCATTCCATTCCATTCCATTCCATTCCATTCCATTCCATTCCATTCCATTCATTCCCATTGCATTCCATTCCATTCCATTCCATTCCATTCCATTCCATTCCATTCCATTCCATTCCATTCCATTCCATTCCATTCCATTCCATTCCATTCCATTCCATTCCATTCCATTCCATTCCATTCCATTCCATTCCATTCCATTCTATTCCATTCCATTCCATTCCATTCCATTCTTCCATTCCATTCTATTCCATTCCATTCCATTCCATTCCATTCCATTCCATTCCATTCTTCCATTCCATTCCATTCCATTCCATTCCATTCCATTCCATTCCATTCCATTCCATTCCATTCCATTCCATTCCATTCCATTCCATTCCATTCCATTCCATTCCATTCCATGCTATTCCATTCCATTCCATTCCATTCCATTCCATTCCATTCCATTCCATTCCATTCCATTCCATGCTTTCCATTCCATTCCATTCCATTCCATTCCATGCTATTCTTCCATTCCATTCCATTCCATTCCATTCCCATGCCTTCTCTTGGGAGCCAATAAATTAAGTTCAAAGGTTGTGGAGCTGCCCTGAGTGTGTTGCAGGATGCCCTCCACACCAGGAAATGAAATCAATCAGTCCTTGCCATCCTCAGGAGCAGGACTTGGCTGCATACAGAGCAGGCTGCTTGCCATTAGTCATGGCGAGATGCAAATGGAAGACAAATGAATCTTTGCATAAAGGGTCACAGATAAACAAAATAATTCAGTTTGCTGTGCAGACACAATAATTCAATCCCCTCTTGTGAGGCAGCAGATGTGCTCCTAAGAACAGGACAGCACTGATCTGCTCCAGGAGGGGGCACAGCAGGGTCTTCATCTGTGTTCATGCCCATAGGAGAATCGAATTTGTGTTCATCTGAGGTGGGTGAATTCGGGAAGTGACTCTAGGAAGCATCTAGGAGCCATGGGGAGAAGGCAGTTCTGCTTTGCACCTTGGATACCAAATCACAGCATCATCATCTCACAGCTTGGGCCAGCCCCAGGCACAGCTCCAGGCTGGCTGCAGCGTGGGTGGAGAGCAGCCCTCAAGAAAGAGCCTTGGGGGTGTTGGCAGCTGAGCAGCTCCCCAGGAGCCAGCAGTGGCCTCCTGCAGCCCTCAGGCAGCTGTGTGCTGGGCTGCAGCCAGAGCAGGGTGGGCAGCAGGGCAGGAGAGGGGATTCTGCCCCTGGGCTCAGCTCTGCTCAGACCTCACCTACAATCCTGCCTCCAGGTCTGGTGTCCCCAGCAGGAGAAGGACACAGAGCTGCTGGAGTGAGTCCAGAGGAGGCCACAAAGATGCTCCAAGGGCTGGAGCAGCTCTGCTGTGAGCTCCAGGGATGGTGACTCCACCACCTCCCTGGGCAGCACATTCCAGTGGCCAATTCCTCTTGCTGGGAAGAACTTTCTCCTCACCTCCAGCCTAAACCTCCCCTGGCACAGCTTGAGACTGTGTCCTCTTGTTCTGCTGCTGGCTGCCTGGGAGAAGAGACCAACCCCCACCTGGCTACAACCTCCCTTCAGGGAGTTGGAGAGAGCAAGAAGGTCTCCCCTGAGCCTCCTCTTTTGCAGGCTAAGCAACCCCAGCTCCCTCAGCCTCTCCTCACAGGGCTGTGCTCCAGACCCCTCCCCAGCTTTGTTGCCCTTCTCTGGACACCTTCCAGCAACTCAACATCTTTCCTAACCTGAGGAGCCCAGAACTGGACACAGGACTCAAGGGGTGGCCTCAGCAGTGCTGAGCACAGGGCACGATGACTTCCCTGCTCCTGCTGGCCACACTCTTCCTGATGCAGGCCAGGATGTAGCAAGCTGTTCTGAATGGTATCTGCCTATTGCAGCCTGTGCAGGAGGGGGGAGGGAAAAAAAAAGAGGGGGCAAAATAAGTGGAAATGTGGTGGTGGTAAATGTGTACATCCAAAACACAGGATCTCCTCTGTTCCTGGAATCACAGAATGGGTTTGGAGGGATATTAAAGGTCACCCCACATATGGTCACAGCTATCCTCTGGCACTGGCACTGGTCCTCTGCACCCTCTCCAGCTACACCTTCTCCCTTCCATGCAGTCCCATTTCCCAGCTCTGACACGGGTCACAATGTTCAGCTCCATGCTTAGCCTCAATTAAAATCACTTCTGTGCAACCTGAAGAGAATGTCAAGTGTGGAACTGCAGTGAGTTGGCACTGAATAAATATTCACCCAAGGAATGGCATTCAGAGCTGAGCCACTGTCCTCTGGGGAGGGCCTAGAATCATGGAATGGTTTGGATTGGAAGGGACCCCAAAGCTCATCCAGTTCCAACCCCCCTGCCATGGGCAGGGACACCTCCCACCAGCCCAGGCTGCTCAAGGCCTCATCCAGCCTGGCCTTGAACACCTCCAGGGAGGAGGCAGCCACAGCCTCCCTGGGCAGCCTGTGCCAGTGTGTCACCACCCTCACTGCCAACAATTTCTTCCTCATCTCCAGTCTCAGTCACCCCTCTCCCAGCTCAAAGCCATTGTCCCTCATCCTGGCACCCCCAGCCCTTGTCCAAAGTCCCTCCCCAGCTCTCCTGGAGCCCTTCAGGTACTGGAATTCTGCTCTGAGGTCTCCCTGGAGCCTTCTCTTCTCCAGGCTGATGAGGCCCAGCTCTCCCAGCCTGTCCCCACAGGGGAGGGTCTCCAGCCCTCTGATCATCTTGGTGGCCTCCTCTGGACCCTCTCCAACAGCTCCATGTTCTTTTTCTGTTAGGTTGTCCTAAACTGGACAGGTGGGGTCTGAGCAGAAAGAATTTCTTCCTCATCTCCACTCTCAACCTCCCCTCTCCCAGCTCAAAGCCATTGTCCCTCACCCTGTCCCTCCCAGCCCTGGTCACTAGCCCCTCCCCAGCTTTCTTGCCTGCCCTTCCTTTGTCCTGTCCTTCCTGCCTCTATTCTTTTTAAAGCAGCAGGTTGCTTTGAGCACAGGTAGGTGGTGTGGGGCATATGGTGACTCAGGGCTGCAAAGGGTGGGCAGCCCTCCTTGGGAAGGAGTGGGAAGAGATCCATGCAGAGATCTGAGGCCAGGATTGAGTGTAGGAAAGCGGAGCAGGACTGGATTCATCAGCACAGTGTGAAGCGGCAGGAGGTCAGAGCGAGCCCCATTCAATTGAAGCTCAGCTCCCCACGCCACAGCCTCTGTCACTACATTCAAACATCAATGCTAGTGCTCAGCTGGGTCACAGAAGAGAATCAGAAAGTGCTAGAAAGGGGAAGGTTTCCTTGCAGTGTTCTGTTGGCTCCACTGCACTGCAGGAAAGCTCCTTCAGAGCAGGCACTGCACGGAGCTGCGGTGCGGTTAGGGCTGTGAGAGACTCACCCAGGCCAGGTGGCACTTGGCTTGCCCTGATTGACAGCAGCTGAACATGAGCCTGCAGTGTGCCCAGGCAGCCAAGAAGGCCAATGGCATCCTGGCCTGCATCAGAAAGAGTGTGGCCAGCAGGAGCAGGGAAGTCATTCTGCCCCTGTATACTGTACTGGTTAGGCCACACCTTGAGTCCTGTGTCCAGTTCTGGGCCCCTCAGTTATAAGAAGGACATTGAGAGACTTAAAGGTGTCCAGAAAAGAGCAATGAGGCTGGGGAGGGGTCTTGAGCACAGCCCTGTGAGGAGAGGCTGAGGGAGCTGGGGTTGCTTAGCCTGCAGAAGAGGATGCCCAAGGGCTCAGGCCCAGCCAACATGGATTCAGGAAGGGCAGGTCCTGCCTCTCCAACCTGATCTCCTTCTATGATCAGGTGACTGCCTGCTGGATGTGGGGCAGGCTGTGGATGTGGTCTGCCTGGACTTCAGCAAGGCCTTTGACACCATCCCCCACAGCAAACTGCTGGCCAAGCTGTCAGCCCCTGACTTGGACAGCAGCACTCTGAGCTGGGTGAGGAACTGGCTGGAGGCTGAGCCCAGAGAGTGGTGGTGAATGGAGCCACAGCCAGCTGGCAGCCAGGCACCAGTGGTGTGCCCCAGGGATCAGTGCTGGGCCCCAGCCTCTTCAATGTCTTCATTGATGATCTGGAGGAGGGGATTGAGACAGTCATCAGCAAATGTGCAGATGACACCAAGTTAGGAGCAAATGTTGATCAGTTAGAGGGCAGAAGGGCTCTGCAGAGGGACCTTGCCAGGCTGGACAGATGGGCAGAGTCCAACAGGATGGCATTCAACAAGTCCAAGTGCCAGGTGCTGCACTTTGGCCACAACAACCCCAGGCAGAGCTACAGGCTGGGGTCAGAGTGGCTGAGAGCAGCCAGGCAGAGAGGGACCTGGGGATGCTGATTGACAGCTGCCTGAACATGAGCCAGCAGTGTGCCCAGGGGGCCAAGAGGGCCAATGGCATCCTGGCCTGCATTAGGAAGAGTGTGGCAAGCAGGAGCAGGGAGGTCATTCTGCCCCTGTACACTGCACTGGTTAGGCCACACCTTGAGTCCTGTGTCCAGTTCTGGGCCCCTCAGTTTAAGAAGGACATTGAGAGACTTGAATGTGTCCAGAGAAGGGCAACAAGGCTGGGGAGGGGTCTGGAGCACAGCCCTGTGAGGAGAGGCTGAGGGAGCTGGGGTTGCTTAGCCTGGAGAAGAGGAGGCTCAGGGTCAACCTCATTGCTCTCTACAACTACCTGAAAGGTGGTTGTAGCCAGGAAGGGGTTGGCCTCTTCTCCCTAGCAACCAGCAGCAGAACAAGAGGACACAGTCTCAAGCTGCACCAGGGGAAGTTTAGGCTGGAGGTGAGGAGAAAGTTCTTCACCGAGAGAGTGATTCGCCACTGGGATGTGCTGCCCGGGGAGGTGGTGGAGTCACCATCCCTGGAGGTGTTCAAGAGGGGACTGGATGTGGCACTTGGTGCCATGGTCGAGTCGCGAGGTCTGTGGTGACAGGTTGGACTCGATGATCTTCGAGGTCTCTTCCAACCTTGGTAATACTGTGATACTGTAATGCCCTGCCCCTGCTTTCAGCAGGGCTGGCAGCAAGGAGCTGGATGTTGTGCCGCAGTTGTGACAAAGGCAGACAGCAGCAGCCCTTGGGGAACCCTCAGCTTCAGGATCGTCACTGAAGGTTCCTGGGTGTGGGGAAGGCACAGAAGGGCTCCCGTGTGTGATCTGTAAGCACGGAGGTCACTGTACAGCATCTTTTGTCAGTCTTCAAGAGGAGGAGGCTGAGGGGAGAGAGCTCATCACCCTCTACAGCTCCTGAAAGGAGGTTGGAGTGAGGTGGGGGTTGGGTTCTTCTCACATGCAGCAAGTGACAGGAGAAGAGGAAACAGCCCCAGGCTGTGCCAGGGGAGGCTCAGGTTGGAGATCAGGAACAATCTCTTCCCAGCAAGGGCTCTCAGGCCCTGTCCCAGGCTGCCCAGGGAGGTGCTGCAGTCCCCATCCCTGGAGGGGTTTCAGAGCTGCATGGATGTGGTGCTGAGGGCTGTGGGGTAGTGGCAGTGGAATTGTGAGCTCTGGGTTGCACTTGGTGATCTCCAGGGTCTCTTCCAACCTCACCAGTTCTATGCTCTGTCTGTGGCTCGCAAAATATGACTCAGAAGTGCATGGAGGTGGGCTGGCCAGGTGAAAAATGTAATCAGCTTTCAGCCACTCTGCAGTGCCAGAGGATATGGATGGTGGCAATCTGCAGCTGGTCAGGAGTCCTGCAAAGATCCTGAATAAAACATGATGGCAATGAGGAGTCTGCCAGCAAGAAGCACACAGATCTATTTTCTGATAGTGCAGGGACTGCTTTGCTCATTCTGGAGTAGGAGTCTTCTCTTGGGATGTTTCTCTTCTGAATTTAGCTGTTGAGGGCTTGCAGCAGCATGCTGTGGGTGCCCTCTGCTCTGCCCCATCCCTGCACCCACTCAGCAGCTCAGCTGTGAAGAGCCGCAGCAGGCGGTGTTAAACCTTTCCTCATTCACAGCTACTTCAAAGGCAGAAGCGGCAGAGCTGGCTCCTTCTGCAAGTTTGCAGCAGGTTTGCAGATGACATGAAGCAGAGTGGGGGTGTTGAGCTGCTGGAGGGCAGGAAGGCTCTGCAGAGGGATCTGGACAGGCTGGATCCACGGCAGCAGCTTCAACAAGACCAAGTGCCGGGTCCCGCGCTTGGGTCACAGCAGCCCCGAGCAGTGCTGCAGGCCTGGGGCAGAGGGGCTGGAAAGCAGCCTGCTGGGAAAGGATCTGTGGGTGCTGGTTGGCAGCAGCTGAACATGAGCCAGTGTGTGCCCAGGTGGCCAGGAAGGCCACCAGCAGCCTGGCCTGCATCAGGAATTGTGTGGCCTGCAGGAGTAGGGCAGTGATTGTGCCCCCGTGCTGGGCATGCTGAGGCCACACCTTGAGTACTGGCTTCAGTTTGGGGCACCACATCGAGACACTGAGGTGCTGGAGGGTGTCCAGAGCAGGGCAGTGAGGCTGGTGAGAGGTTTGGAGGGCAAGGTGCATGAGGAGCAGCTGAGGGAGCTGGGGGTGTTTAGCCTGGAGAAGAGGAGACTGCAGGGAGGCCTCCCTGCTCTCTACAGCTCCCTGGGAGGAGGCTGCAGTGAGGCTGATGTTGGTCTCTTCTCCCAAGTAAGCAGTGATGGGACAAGAGGAAATGAGCTTCAGTTGTGCCAGGGGAGGGTTAGGTTGGAGATTAGGAAGAGTTTTGTTCCTGCAAGAGGCTGCCCAGGGGGTGGTGGATTCCCCATGCCTGAGGTGTTGAAGAAGCTGTGGATGTGGAGCTTCAGGATGTCGTTGTCATGGGAGCTGGGTTTGGGTTGGACTCAACGATCTTAAAGGACTTTTCCAACCTTAATGATTCCATGACCCTATGGCTGTGGCAAGTTTCCTTGTTTCTTGGTGGTGCCTTGGTGATGCTCTAGGACAAGGACAACCAAAGAGATGAGCAGATGACCTGAAGATGAGAAGCCTAAATGAATCTGTTCAAGTGATTTCAGCCCCTGCATCTTCTTGTTCTGTAAAATCTTATCCCCCAGCTGAGCCTGGAGGATGTGATCATTTGCAGCTGCCCTCCCACAGAGCTGCTTCTTTCAGGTTTCCTTCTCATAGATCACAGAATGGGCTTGAAGGGAGCTCCAAAGCTCATCCAGTCCAACCCCCCTGCACTCAGCAGGGACATCCCCACCTAGACCAGGCTGCCCAGGACCTCCTTCAGTCTTGCCATGAATATCTCCAGGGATGGGGCCACAACCACCCCCTGGGCAACCTGAGCCAGTGTTCCACCATCCTCACAGTGAAGAACTTCTTCCTGATATCCAGTCTAAATCTGCTCTGCTCTAGCCTGAAGCCATTGCCGCTGGTCCTGTCCCTGCAGGCCTTTGCAAACAGTCTCTCTCCATCCTTCCTGTAGCCCCCTTCAGGGAGGGGGCAGGCAGGCTGCTCTGTGGTGTCCCTGGAGCCTTCTCCAGGCTGCACACCCCCAGCTCCCTCAGCCTGGCCTCACAGCAGAGCTGCTCCAACCCTCTGAGCATTTTCATGGCTTCCTCTGGACCCTCTCCGTCTCCTTCCTGTGCTGAGGGCTCCAGAGCTGCACACAGCACTGCAGGTGAGGTCTCACCAGAGCAGAGCCAAGTGGCAGAATCACCTCTCTGGCTCTGCTGGCAATGCTGCTCTGGATGCAGCCCAGGCTGGGATTTGCCTTCCGTGCTGCCAGCTCACCCTGCCTGCTCCTGGCCAGCTTCTCCCCCACCAGCACCCCCAAGGCCTTTCCCTCAGGGCTGCTCTCCATCCCCTCCTCCCCCAGCCTGTTGTGCTTTCTCATTGCTTGTGTAGGGCTTTTGTTGATTTTATTTCCTTGCCTCCTAGCATCTCCTCCTTTGTTATCTGCCTCCCTTTGGGTGTTTGCAGTGGGCAGCTGTCATTCTAGCTCTGCCATTCCACGCTGCTTCATCATCTGGTTCATCTCTCTGTGTGCTCCTCTAGCTCTTTATTCTCTCTGGGTGGTCCTCAGTGTTTTGCAGCTCTCTCAGCCACTCTTTCAAATGTGGAGCTCAGTTCATCTTGTGCAGAACCTTTTCTTGCTAATATTTGCTCTGGTAGGTCCTGGGCACATCTTTAGGAGGAATAATGGCAGCTGTTCTTTTACTTTCTCATGGAGCTGGCTCTCCGTGGCATTGCTGCAGGACTCCCACTGCTTGAACTCATTGCTCCATTCACATTTTAGTCTTCTGTGGCCTGCTCAGGGTGATCTGCTCTGGCAGGGGGTTGGACTGTACCCAGGTGGCCAAGAAGGCCAATCCTGGCCTGCATCAGGAACAGTGTGGCCAGCAGGAGCAGGGAGGTCATTGTGCCCTGTGCTCAGCACTGCTGAGGCCACAACTGGAGTCCTGTGTCCAGTTCTGGGCTCCTCAGTTTAGGAAAGATGTTGAGCTGATGGCAGGTGTCCAGAGAAGGGCAAGAAAGCTGGGGAGGGGTCTGGAGCACAGCCCTGTGAGGAGAGGCTGAGGGAGCTGGGGTTGCTTAGCCTGCAGAAGCTCAGGGGAGACCTTCTTGCTCTCTCCAACTCCCTGAAGGGAGGTTGCAGCCAGCTGGGGGTTGGTCTCTACTCCCAGGCAGCCAGCAGCAGAACAAGAGGACACAGTCTCAAGCTGTGCCAGGGGAGGTTTAGGCTGGAGGTGAGGAGAAAGTTCTTCCCAGCAAGGGGAATTGGTCACTGGAATGTGCTGCCCAGGGAGGTGGTGGAGTCCCCATCCCTGGAGGTGTTCAAGAGGGGATTGGATGTGGCACTCCTTTAGTTGTCAGGAGGTGTTGGGTGACAGGTTGGACTTGATGATCTCTGAGGTCTTTTCCAACCTTATTGATTCTGTGATTCCATGATAAGGAGACTGTCTCTGTCATCCTTGGCTTGGACAGCCAGTGTGATCCAGACTGCATGTCCCGGGCCTCCCTCTGTCTCTACTCATGTTGCATCATGTCTGCAAACTGGGGAGGGGCTCTCTCATGGTGCCTCACCCACCCTTGCTGCTGCAGGGGCAGCCCTCATGGTGAGGAGAGGCTGAGGGAGCTGGGGTTGTCTTGCCAGCCAGTTCCAGAAGAGGAGGCTCCCATCTGTGGAGACCTTCACCTCTGGGATAGTCCAGAAGGGGGGAGAGCCATGGCAGTCTCCAACTACCTGAGAGGAGGTGGAGAGAGAGGGACCTGCAGCCAGGCTGGCCCAGGTTGGTCTCTTCTCCCAGGCAAGCCAGCAGATGGAACAAGAGGACATTGAGTCTCAGAGCTGTGCCAGGGGAGGTTTAGGCTGGAGGTGAGGAGAGAAGTTCTTCCCAAGAGAACAAGGGCACCAGGGGATTGGGAGAAAGTTCTTCACCATGATGCTGCCCAGGGAGGTGGTGGAGTCGCCGTCCCTGGAGGTGTTCAAGAGGGACTGGATGTTGGTGCCATGATCTAGTCGTGAGGTCTGTGGTGACAGGTTGGACTCGATGATCTTCGAGGTCTCTTCCAACCTTAGTGATACTGTGAGACTGTGATACTGTGATCTCTGTCCTTATCTCCAGCCACAAGCTCTCATTGTATCTTGCCTCCCCTGTCCAGCTCAGGAGGGGAGCGATAGAGCAGCCCTGGTGGGCACCTGGTGTCCAGCCAGGGTCATCCAGGTCTTTCCCTTTTCCTCCAGTTCTCTGTCCCTGCTGTGTGGCTCTCTGTGGGCCCCACTGAGGCTACAGCCCCTGAGATAACCACCAGCAGTATCTGCTGAGGGGTCCATGCCAGGGGGCAGGTAACAGCCTGCTCCTGTCCTTGCTGCTGGAGTTTTTCAAGGCATCTCCTACAGAGCAGGCCAGATGCAGAGGCCTGGGCCTAGCCTGTGGGGTGGCTCTGGGCTGTGCCTTTCCAATTTAGTTACAGATTTTGAGCAGAAAAGCAGAAAACCCCAAATAAATCACTATTGGGTGTGAAAAGGACAACCAAAGAGCCTTCTAAACAAATTAATTGGATAAGTATCTGGAATCAGAGAGGCTGTGCCTTGACAATTCCCTGCAGCCTGCAGGCTGGCTGGCAGGTGCCTTGCTGATGGCCATTGAGGAGGTTACAAGTGAAGCATCAAGAGCCTGAGTCATTCTGTGTGCAAACAATGCAGAGAGAGAGAGCAGGAGGTGCCCTGCTCCCAGACAGGCTTCTCTTGGGTGAGCTTGGAGGGGCTGCCAGGGCTGCCAGGGCTGCTCTGACGGCAGCAGACTGCCAAGCAGAGCTGCATGGAGAGGGGAATCTGGGCCCCTGCTCCCTTCAAGACTAAAACCCTAAGCTCCCCAGGCCTTTGGACCTGATGTTCTCAGTGAAGCTGGAGCAAACAGAGCAGCCAGAAGGTTCAAGAGTCCCTCAATGTTGGTTCTACACAAGGAGCAGGGCAGCTGTGGTGCTTTTGTAACAGCCAGGCAGTTGTGTTATGTGAAACCAGTTGGAGGCCTGTCCCTGGCTTTGTGTTCTCTGTTCCACATCCATTTTACCTTTTTCTTTTAACTCATCCTAGAGCCAGGCAGTGTCCCCCACAGAGCCACCAAAGAGATGCTGCCTGAGCTCTGTGCATCATCTTTATCTACCTCTGAGTCAGGCTGCTGAGCCTTTGTTTGCTCAGGAGTTTGAATTCAGACTTCAAGGAAAAACAAAATCACAGAATCAGAATGGGAGGGGTTGGAAGGGACCTCTGGAGATCATCCACTCCAACCCCCCTGCAGCAAGAGAAGTGTGGCCAGCAGGGCCAGGGAGGGGATTCTGCCCCTCTGCTCCACTCTGCTGAGACCACAGCTGGAGCTCTGGGTCCAGATCTGGAGCCTCTGTGCCAGGAAGGCTCTGGAGGGGCTGGAAGGTGTCCAGAGCAGGGCCATGAGGAGGAGCAGAGGGCTGGAGCTGCTCTGCTGTGAGGACAGACTGAGGGAGTTGGGGTTGTGCAGGCTGGAGAGGAGAAGGCTCTGAGGAGACCTCATTGTGGCCTTGCAGGATCTGCAGGGGGCTCCAAGAAAGCTGGGGAGGGACTCTTGAGGGTGTCAGGGAGGGATAGGACTGGGGGGATGGAGCAAAACTAGAAATGGGGAGATTGAGATTGGCTGTGAGGAAGAAGTTGTTGCCCAGGAGGGTGGTGAGAGCCTGGCACAGGTTGCCCAGGGAAGTGGTGGCAGCCTCCTGCCTGGAGGTGTTTGCAGCCAGGCTGGATGTGGCTGTGAGCAACCTGCTGCGGTGTGAGGTGTCCCTGCCCATGGCAGGGGGTTGGGACTGGATGAGACTTGAGGTCCCTTCCGACCCTGACAGTTCTGTGATCCTATGAACTACTTACAGACCTGGCTGAATGTTTTTTCCTGAGTAAGAAGATTAAATAACATTGATGTGAACTCACAGAATTGTTTGGGTTGGAAAAGCCCTCCAAGATCATCCAGGCCAACCATCAACCTAACACAGCCATGGCCACTAAACCAGGTCCCACAGTGCCATGGCCACAGGTTTCATGAAAACCTCCAGGGATGGGGACTCCACCACCTCCCTGGGCAGCCTGCTGAGGAAGGCAGGGTGTGGAATCAGCAATGACCTGCCTGAGAAGCAGTATGCCCAGAGGGCCAAGAAGGCCAATGGCATCCTGGCCTGCATCAGGAGCAGTGTGGCCAGCAGGAGCAGGGAAGTCATTGGCCCTGTGCTCAGCACTGCTGAGGCCACACCTTGAGTCCTGTGTCCAGTTCTGGGCTCCTCAGTTCAAGAAGGACATTGAGACACTTGAAGGTGTCCAGAGAAGGGCAACAAAGCTGGGGAGGGGTCTGGAGCACAGCCCTGTGAGGAGAGGCTGAGGGAGCTGGGGTTGCTTAGCCTGCAGAAGAGGAGGCTCAGGGGAGACCTTCTTGCTCTCTCCAACTGCCTGAAGGGTGGTTGTAGCCAGGTGGGGGTTGGTCTCTTCTGCCAGGCAGCCAGCACCAGAACAAGAGGACACAGTCTCAAGCTGTGCCAGGGGAGGTTCAGGCTGGAGGTGAGGAGAAAGTTCTTCCCAGCAAGAGGAATTGGCCCTTGGGATGTGCTGCCCAGGGTGGAGTCCCCATCCCTGGAGATGTTCAAGAGGGGACTGGATGTGGCACTTGGAGCCATGGTTTAGTTGTCAGGAGGGGTTAGGTATTAGGGAATAGGTTGGACTTGATCATCCCTGAGATCTTTTCCAGCCTGGTTGATTCTATGATTCTATGAGGACAGAGGGGCTTGATTGCTAGGTTCATAGGCTCATAGATCCATAGAATGATTTGGCTTGGAAGGACCTTAAAGATCATCCACATGAGTGTGGAAACTCCTTGTCCCCTTGGGTCTGGGCTCTGGGTTAGACTAATGGAAGAAACCAGATTCTGGCTAAAGCGTTATGCGTTTCAACAAAGGTAAGCCAGGATTCTTTTATGCTTCCAATTGCCTTCCTTTGTTCCATAGAGAAAAGCAATTACATTTAAATGAGTCATGACAGAAAACAGCAGCTTTGGAAATGGCTGAATCCTGGTTGTTCCTGCCTGGAGATTCCCAGCAGTGTTTGACAGAGTAAGGAGCTTTTTGTTTCAGCAGAAGGCCTTTAAACACTCAGGCAGGTGAGGAAGTTGTGTTTGCATTTGTACAGACACTCCACGGCAAAGGACCATCGGGGGGGATTTGTTAATGTGTGCTGTGTTAAAAGCCAGGCTTTTCATGAAGCATTCAAGAAATGAATTGGCAGTGAAGTCTAAGTGGCCCAGACAGCATCAAAATGGAAGTGAGCTGCAAAAGGAGAGATGGGGAGCGGGAGAGCTGAGCTTACAGGGCAGGTGTCAGAGAGCTTTGCAACGGTGCTCTGAATTCTGGAGGTTCAGTAAAGCAAAGAGCAAGGTCTCGCACCTGGGTTGGGCAAATACTCATCATCAGTCCAGGCTGGGGGATGGTGAAGATGGAGAGCAGCCCTGCAGAGAGGGTGCTGGTGGGGGAGAAGCTGGACAGTAGCCAGCAATGGGCACTGGCAGCACAGAAGGCCAAGGGCAGCCTGGGCTGCAGCCAAAGCCAGAGATCATAGAATCAACCAGGTTGGAAAAGACCTCAAAGATCACCAAGTCCAACCTGTCACCACAGACCTCATGACTACTAGACCATGGCACCAAGTGCCACATCCAGTCCCCTCTTGAACACCTCCAGGGATGGCGACTCCACCACATTCCAGTGGCCAATTCCTCTCTCTGGGAAGAACTTTCTCCTCACCTCCAGCCTAAACCTCCCCTGGCACAGCTTGAGACTGTGTCCTCTTGTTCTGCTGCTGGCTGCCTGGCAGAAGAGACCAACCACCACCTGGCTACAGCCTCCCTTCAGGTAGTTGTAGAGAGCAAGAAGGTCTTCCCTGAGCCTCCTCAGAGAGGGGGATCCTGCCCCTCGGCTCTGCTCTGGGGAGACCTCACCTGCAGTGCTGTGTCCAGCTCTGGGGTCCTCAACACAAGACAGACCTGGACCTGATGCGCAGGGTCCAGAGGAGGACTGTGAGGAAGATCAGAGGGCTGGAGCCTGTCCATTATGGGGGCAGGCTAGGGGAATTGGGACTGTTCAGTGGTTGTCAAGAGGAGGGTGCCAGTGTCTTTTCAGTGCTGTCCTGTTCAGCCTGGAGATGACAAGGCTCCAGGGAGACTTTAGAGCAGCCTTCCAGTGTCTGAAGGGGGCTCCAGGAGAGCTGGGGAGGAACTTTTGACAGGGGCTGGGAATGACAGTACGAGGGACAATGGCTTTGAGCTGGGAGAGGGGAGATTGAGACTGGAAATGAGGAAGAAATTCTTTGCAGCAAGGCTGGGGAGACACTGGCACAGGTTGCCCAGGGAAGCTGTGGATGCTCTCTCCCTGGAGGTGTTCAAGGCCAGGCTGGATGAGCAAGCTGTGCTGGTGGGAGGTGTCCCTGCCCGTGGCAGGGGGCTGGAGCTGGGTGATGTTTAAAGTCCCTTCCAAGCCAAGCCATTGTTCTCTCAGGAGAAGTCTCCAGTGTCCCTAAGTGGTGTTTGTGTTTGCGGATGCAGCCTCCCCTCGCCTCCCCTCAACACGCCTTCTGTTTCTTTCCCCACAGGGCAGAACACAGAAGTATGATAGCAACAGGAGGAGTCATAACAGGACTGGCTGCCTTGAAAAGGCAGGACTCCGCCAGATCCCAGCAACATCTCAATCTCGCCACAGCTCCAGCCTCCGAGGAGCAGAAGCCGGTGCGGCGCCGGCCCCGGGCGGACGTGGTGATCGTCAGGGGCAAACTCCGCCTCTACTCGCCCTCGGGCTTCTTCCTGGTTCTGGGGGTGCTGATCGCCTTCTTCGGCATCGCCATGGCCATCCTGGGCTACTGGCCCGAGAAGGAGCAGCTGCTGGGGGCCGCGGAGGCGGTAGCCGCGAACGGGACGCGGGCGGGGGGCGGGCGGGGCGGGCTGCTGCCGCGCTTCGTGGAGCAGCACCTGCACTCGCACCGCATGAAGATGCTGGGGCCCTTCACCATGGGCATCGGCATCTTCATCTTCATCTGCGCCAACGCCGTGCTGCACGAGAACCGCGACAGGGAGACCAAGGTCATACACATGAGGGACATCTACTCCACCGTCATCGACGTCCACACCCTGCGCCTGAGGGAGCAGCAGCGGCCGGGGGCGCCGCCGGCGGCCTGCCGGGGGAAGGAGAGCCGCGGCCGGGCGGCTCCTGCGCGTCCCAGCTGGCGGCCAACACCCTGGCGCCTTTCTCCGCCTTCAAGAGCGGCTTTCGGGCGGACGGCTCTGCCGAAGAGGAAGAGCTGACCCTGGCTGAAGACCGGACCGCCGGCAGCCTCCTGCCACCCCTGCTGGCTGAGCGCTCCGGGTCGGTCTTCGGGCTTTACCCTCACTGCAGCAAGGCTGCGGATGAGCAGGCAGCGGCTCCCTCAGGTGCGGCGCCAAATCCATCGTCTCCTCTTCCATCAGCGCGTTCACGCTGCCCGTGATCAAGCTGAACAACTGTGTGATCGACGAGCCCAGCATAGACAACATCACTGAGGACTCCGAGATCTCCCAGAGCCGCTCCAGGAACCTCTCCATGGACTCCTTGGCCCTGCCAGCGACCGACACCGAGGAGTGCTGCCGGCCAGCCGCGACCCTGCTGCCGCGGCACAGCTCGCTCGTGGACGCTCCGGCAGAGCAGTCCAGGTCGTCTATCGCTCTGGGGCCGAGCACAGGCAAGCTTTTATCTCCTGGCGCTGCCAGGAAGCAGTTTGGGTCCAACACATCTTTGCACCTTCTGTCTTCACATTCCAAGTCCCTGGACTTGGACAGAGGTCCCTCTACGCTCACGGTCCAAGCGGAGCAGAGGAAACACCCCAGCTGGCCCAGGCTGGACCGGAGCAACAGCAAAGGCTACATGAAACTGGAAAACAAAGAGGACCCAATGGACAGGTTGCTGGTGCCCCAGGCGGCAGCCAAGAAAGACTTCACCAACAAGGAGAAGCTTCTCATGATCTCCAGGTCTCACAATAACTTGAGTTTTGAACACGATGAGTTCTTGAGTAACAACCTGAAACGAGGAACCTCTGAAACCAGGTTTTGATGCTGCAGTTCAGGAGGTGCCACACGGCGTTATTAACTCAGAAAAAACCAACCCCCAACCCAACCACAGACACTGGGACAAGTGATTCCCTTTCAGTGAGACAGTGCAAGCCTGTTTTTAACCAAATGCTTGACAGCCCATTGCATTTCATTTGTGTAAAGAGAGATCTTTGATAACGCCAAGGGTTTCTGTCCTGGCACCATGCAGCTGCACTTCTGTACGTTGCCATTGCCCAGAGAGCTTTGGAGGGACTGGTGTCAATTCTTCCCCCCAGGGCATTATTTCTTTTGTTCTCTGTAAGCATGTTAGGTTTTACAATCACAGAACTGTCAGAGCTGGATGGACCTCAAGCCTCAGCCAGTCCCACCCCCCCCTGCCATGGGCAGGGACACCTCACACCACAGCAGGTTGCTCACAGCCACAGCTAGCCTGGCTGCAAACACCTCCAGGCAGGAGGCTGCCACCACCTCCCTGGGCAGCCTGTGCCAGGCTCTCACCACCCTCATGGGCAACATCTTCTTCCTAACATCCAATCTCAATCTCCCCACTTCTAGTTTTGCTCCATCCCCCCAGTCCTATCCCTCCCTGACACCCTCAGAAGTCCCTCCCCAGCTTGCTTGGAGCCCCCTGCAGATCCTGCAAGGCCACAATTAGGTCTCCTTGGAGCCTTCTCCTCTCCAGACTGCACAGCCCCAACTCCCTCAGTCCTATCACTCCCTGACACCCTCAAAAGTCACAGTATCAGTCAGGGTTGGAAAGGACCTCAAGGATCATCCAGTTCCAACCCCCCTGCCATGGGCAGGGACACTCCACACTAGATCAGGCTGGCCAGAGACTCATCCAGCCTGGGCTTAAACACCTCCAGGGATGGGGCCTCAACCACCTCCCTGCACAACCCATTCCAGGGCTTCACCACTCTCATGGGGAAGAACACCCTCAAAAGTCCCTCCCCAGCTTTCTTGGAGCCCCCTGCAGGTACTGGAATTTAATCAGTTTGACTCCAGAAGCTTACATTAAGGGGGGAAAAAGCTTTACCTGCCAGCTCTGGTTATGGAATGCCTGCAAGAGTCTCAAAGCAGTGCTTGCAGCCTACAGGGAGCAGCCTAGTGAGGGGGAGCACACCCTGCAGTTCTGCACTCTTGTGTCTTCAGGCCTGAATAGAATAGGATTAACCAGGTTGGAAAAGACCTCAGAGATCATCAAGTCCAACCTCTCACCCAGCACCATCTGATCACCTAAACCATGGCACCAAGGGTCTCGTCCAGGCTCTACCTAAACACCTCCAGGGATGGGGATTCCACCACCTCCCTGGGCAGCATATTCCCGTGGCCAATCTCTCTTGCTGGGAAGAATTTCTTCCTAGCATCAGCCTAAACCTCCCCTGGCACAGCTTGAGACTGTGTCCTCTTGTTCTGCTGCTGGGTGCCTGGCAGAAGAGACCAACCCCCACCTGGCTACAACCTCCCTGCAGGCAGTTGTAGAGAGCAAGAAGGTCTCCCCTGGCCAATGTGCAGCACCTGGCACTTGGATGTGTTCAATCTCCTGCCCTTGGCCTCTGCCCATCTGTCCAGCCTGGCAAGGTCCCTCTGCAGAGCCCTTATACCCTCTAACAGATCAACTCCTGCCCCCAGCTTGCTGTCATCTGCAAATTTACTGATGATGGACTCAATCCCCTCCTCCAGATCATCAATAAAGATATTGAAGAGGCTGGGGCCCAGCACTGATCCCTGGGGCACACCACTGGTGCCTGGCTGCCAGCTGGCTGTGGCACCATTCACCACCACTCTCTGGGCTCAGCCTCCAGCCAGTTCCTCACCCAGCTCAGAGTGCTGCTGCCCCAGCCAGGGGCTGACAGCTTGGCCAGGAGTTTGCTGTGGGGGACGGTGTCAAAGGCCTTGCTGAGGTCCAGGCAGACTCCATCCACAGCCTGCCCCACATCCCCCAGGCAGTCACCTGGGCATGGAAGGAGATCAGGTTGGAGAGGCAGGACCTGCCCTTCCTAAATCCCTGCTGGTTGGGCCTGAGCCCTTGGCCCATCCCTTAAGTGCTGTGTGATTGCACTCAAGATGACCTGTTCCATAATCTTCACACCTGGGGCAGCTCAGGAGCTGATGTCTTGCCATCATGACTGTAAGAAGCTTGTTTGCTTGCTGGGGCAGAAAAGAGTGGGTGTGATGAAAACCCTCTGTGGAGTTGGATACCAGTGTGGTGAATCAGTGACTGCTTTGTACAGCAACCTCTGTGCAGCCCCTGGAACTGAACCCTGCAGTTCTGGGGAAACAGAGAGAAGGTGAAACATCTGAGCATCCCTCTGGGATTGGCAGCAGTTGGAAAGTGTGTCCAGCAGGTCCAGGGAATTTCTCCTCCCCATCTACTCTGCCCTGCTGAGACCCCATCTTGAGTCCTGTGTTCAGTTCCGGGCTCCCCAGGTCAGGAGGGACAGGGATCTGCTGGAGAGGGTCCAGCAGAGGCTATGAGGATGATCAGGGGACTGAGCACTGCCTGGGGAGGAGAGGCTGAGGGCCCTGGGGCTGTTTAGTCAGGAGAAGAGAAGACTGAGAGGGGATTTAATAAATGTCTATCAATATCTGAGGGCTGGGGGTCAGGAGGGAGGGGACAGGGACAGGCTCTGCTCACTTGCTCCCTGGCGTAGGACAAGGGGCAGGGGATGGAAACTGCAGCACAGGAGGTTCCACCTCAACAGGAGGAGGAACTTCTGCACTGTGAGGGTCCCAGAGGCCTGGAGCAGGCTGCCCAGAGAGGTTGTGGAGTCTCCTTCTCTGGAGCCTTCCCAGCCCTGTCTGGATGTGTTCCTGTGTGCCCTGTGCTGGATTCTCTGCTCCTGCTCTGGCAGGGGCTTGGACTGGATGATCTTTTTGGGTCCCTTCCAATCCCTGACACCCTGTGAGCTGTGATCCCAGGCATGTGCTGAATGCCAGCAGGATGGCAGGAACATGGGCATGGCTTCCACTCAGTAAGGTTGATGGCTTTGAGCTGGAAGAGGGGAGGTTGAGACTGGGGATTAGGAAGAACCCAAACCAACTGATGGTGATGATGGTGATTCATAGTTTCACATAGAATGGGTTATTAAGAAATAATAAATGTTAATAATTTACTAATCACATATTACCCACTCCAGACTTTTTCTTTCTTCCATTAATATCATTCATCCATATTTTGCCTTCCTCTTCTTTGCTCTCACCAAGTGTGCCATGGCAGCATTAGCCAAGCCAAGGTGTGCTGCCCAGGCACTACTGACAGGAGCAGAGTTTGTGGCAAGCTTAAAATCACAGAATCCCAGAATGGGTTGGGTTGGAAGGGACCTTCAGGGTCATCCAGTTCCAACCCTCCTGCCGTGGGCAGGGACACCTCCCACCAGCACAGGTTGCTCAAGGCCTCATCCAGCCTGGCCTGGAACACCAGAACTGTGTCCCTTCTGGGCCCCTCAGTTTAAGAAGGACATTGAGACTGGACATTGAGGTGTCCAGAGAAGAGCAAGGAGGCTGGGGAGGGGCCTGGAGCACAGCCCTGTGAGGAGAGGCTGGGGGAGCTGGGGTTGCTTAGCCTGGAGAAGAGGAGGCTCAGGGGAGACCTCATTGCTCTCTCCAACTCCCTGAAGGGAGGTTGTAGCCAGGTGGGGGTTGGTCTCTTCTCCCAGGCACCCAGCAGCAGAACAAGAGGACACAGTCTCAAGCTGCACCAGGGGAGGTTTAGGCTGCAGATGAGGAGAAAGTTCTTCCCAGCAAGAGGAATTGGCCACTGGAATGTGCTGCCCAGGGAGGTGGTGGAGTCACCACACCTGGAGGTGTTCAAGAGGGGACTGGATGTGGCACTTGGTGCCATGGTCTGGTCATGAGGTCTGTGGTGCCAGGTTGGACTTGATGATCTCTCAGGTCTCTTCCAAGCTTGGTGATTCTGTGATTCTGTGACCTCCAGGGAGGAGGCAGCCACAGCCTCCCTGGGCAACCTGTGCCAGTCTCTCACCACCCTCTGCCAAGAATTCCTTCCTCATCTCCAGTCTCAATCTCCCCTCTCCCAGCTCAAAGCCATTGTCCCTCATCCTGTCACTCTCAGCCCTTGTCCGAAGTCCCTCCCCAGCTTTCCTGGAGCCCCTTCAGGTACTGGAGGGCTGCTCTAATGTCTCCCTGGAATTGATGATGATGAGGAGGAGGAGAAGGAGAAGAATAAGGAGGAGGAGGAGAAGAAGAAGAGTAAGGAGGAGGAGAAGGAGAAGAATAAGGAGGAGGAGGAGCAGGAGGAGGAACAGGAGCAGGAGGAGAAAAAGGAGGAGAAGGAGAAAGAAGAGGAGGAGGAGGATGTTGTGACTTGCATCTGAAGAGAATAATGGGAAATTACTTCCTTGCCACTCATTCCAGTAGGAAGAAGCTAAGCAAGTGGATCCCCATGCCCAAAGCACTGCTGCCAAGCATCCCACTGGCTGGCTGCACCAGAGAGGCCCTTGGCTGGCTGTTGATGTTGTTCACATGAGGAGTGCAGGGCAGGCTCTGGGGAGGCTCCCTTGGGGCAGTTTGCATTACAAGGCCTGGGGAGAGGGAGGGACATTGGGAAGGATGTTTTCCTGAGCAAAGGGAGCTTCCCAGCCCACAGCCCTGTAGGCTATTGCTCAAGAATAGAAGAGAGAAGAGAAGAGAAAGAGAAGAGAAGAGAAGAGAAGAGAAGAGAAGAGAAGAGAAGAGAAGAGAAGAGAAGAGAAGAGAAGAGAAGAGAAGAGAAGAGAAGAGAAGAGAAGAGAAGAGAAGAGAAGAGAAGAGAAGAGAAGAGAAGAGAAGAAGAGAAGAGAAGAGAAGAGAAGAGAAGAGAAGAGAAGAGAAGAGAAGAGAAGAGAAGAATTGACCAGGTTGGAAGAGACCTTTGAGATCATCAAGTCCAACTTAGCACCTAGCACCAATCCAGGGGAGCTGGAATGTGCCTAGCAGGAGGTTTCCATCTAGTTCATGAAGGCATTTAGGCTGTGGTCCTGGCCTGGCAGCCCTGCTGGAGGATGTCACTTCAGGCTGCAGGGCTCACCTGGCAGGAGGCTGCTCTGAACTGCTTGGGTTTGATCCCTTCAATCCAAGCTCAACACTCAGGAATTGTTTCTCATGGCTTTCCCCCAAAGGAGCCAACCCTGTTGCAATGTCTTTGTTCCTCACCTGCTTTGGTAATGAAAGATTACAGAGTAAAATGCCCTTCCCCCCCCAAGTGATTTCATTAACTGCTTCATAAATATCCAGCTCCAGGTGGCAGCTGCCTGGTGTTCATGTGTCAGGAGCATCCCTGGCTGGGTGGGTGGAGGTGGAGTGCTCAGTGGTGGAACCTCAAGCCTCTGTATTGTACCAGACTTGGCTCTCAGTATTTTGCTATGAAGCTTTTAATAACTTTCTCATTTGTGTCCTCAAGACATTTGCTATTTTTGGAGATAAAATAAAATGTCTATCTGCAACCCCCCTGCTGCACGGCCTGCCTTTCCTCTGCCAGCTCAAGCCTGCCACAGCACTCTGGGACTAGGCATCACAGGCTGTCAGGGGTTGGAAGGGACCCAAAGAGATCATCCAGTCCAAGCCCCTGCCAGAGCAGGAGCAGAGAATCCAGCACAGGGCACACAGGAACACATCCAGACAGGGCTGGGAAGGCTCCAGAGAAGGAGACTCCACAACCTCTCTGGGCAGCCTGCTCCAGGCCTCTGGGACCCTCACAGGGAAGAAGTTCCTCCTCCTGTTGAGGTGGAACCTCCTGTGCTGCAGCTTACATCCACTGCTCCTTGTCCTATCCCAGGGAGCAAGTGAGCAGAGCCTGTCCCTGTCCCCTCCCTCCTGGCCCCCAGCCCCATTGATTAAATCCCCTCTCAGTCTTCCCTTTTCCCGACTAAACAGCCCCAGGGCCCTCAGCCTCTGCTCATGATCTCAGGTCCCTGCATCTTCCTCTGCTATCTGCATGAATGCTCAGGCAGCCTCCCTCCCTCCCTCCTGGAAAGGAGGAATGCTGAAGCCAACAGGAATGGGTGGGTGCTTCAGGGGCTCATTTATTCAGGTTTCCTAGACTGATCCTTGAACCACACTTTGTCTTAACCTCGAGGGAGCTGACATTTGTGAAGGCTTCTCCCCTCCTGGCTGGCTGGAAGTCATTTCCATTCTGAGTACACTGATACTGATGAAAATATTCTGAAGGAGAAAATACTCTGAAGGAGAAAATATTCTGAAGGAGAAAATTCAAACTGCACCTCGGAATGGCATTAGAAAGGTGCTCGTGATGCAAAAATTATACCAAGTTCACAGGCTCACAGCTCACAGCATGTGAGGGGCTGGAAGGGACCTCTGGAGATCTCCCAGTCCAACCCCCTGCCAGAGCAGGAGCAGAGAATCCAGCACAGGGCACACAGGAACACATCCAGACAGGGCTGGGAAGGCTCCAGAGAAGGAGACTCCACAACCTCTCTGGGCAGCCTGCTCCAGGCCTCTGGGACCCTCACAGTGCAGAAGTTCCTCCTCCTGTTGAGGTGGAACCTCCTGTGCTGCAGCTTACCATAGAGTCATACAATCAGTAAGGTTGGAAGAGACCTCAGAGATCATCAAGTCCAACCTGTCACCCAACCCCTCATGACAACTCAACCATGGCACCAAGTGCCACATCCAGTCCCCTCTTGAACACCTCCAGGGGTGGGGACTCCACCACCTCCCTGGGCAGCACATTCCAGTGGCTAACAACTCTCTCTGTGAAGAATCTTTCTCCTCACCTCGAGCTTACATCCATTGCTCCTTGTCCAGTCCCAGGGAGCAAGTGAGCAGAGCCTGTCCCCTCCCTCCTGACCCCCAGCCCTCAGGACATTGTGTGGAACATGGGGCCTGCCATGAGGTACTTGGTTCTGATTAATCATAGAACTAATCATAGAATTAATCATAGAACCATGGAATTGTTTGGGTTGGAAAAGCTCTCTGAGCTCATCCAATCCAGCCTTCAACCCAGCCCCACCATGGCCACCAAACCCTGGCCCCAGGGGCCATGGCCACAGGTTTCTTGAATGCCTTCAGGGATGGGGACTCCACCACCTCCCTGGGCAGCCTGTTCCAATCTTGCAGCAAAGAATTTTTTCCTCCTCTCCAACCTAAGCCTCCCCTGGCACAATTTCAGGCCATTTCCACTCCTTCTATTCACCTGAGACTAAGGAGCAGAGCCCAACCCCCACCTCACTGCAGCCTCCTCTCAGGGAGCTGCAGAGAGCAATGAGGTCTCCCTCAGCCTCCTCTTCTCCACACTCAACACCCCCAGCTCCCTCAGCTGCTCCTCCCCAGCCCTGTTCTCCAGAGCCTTGCCCAGCTTTGGTGCCCTTCATGGCTCTTTGTTCCCATCAGTTTCAATCTCTGCCACAAGTAAAGGCTGACCATTTTTTCCCCACGCAATATGAGATGCATTCAGGGTGGGTTTGGCAGCAGGAGACCTGGCAGGCAAAAGAACATCCTGCCCTTGTTAGCTTGGCAGAGAGGAGTCTCACAGAAGTGGAACACACAGTTGAAGAAGGCTTGAATGATATCAGCTTCTGTGTCCTTACTAACTACACAGCTTCAAAGCCTGGGTACCATCAGGTGTGGGAATTGTGGTGAGTGCAGCAGGGCATGGATGAGGGAATCCTAGAACCATAGAACTGCTGAGGTTGGCAGAACCCTTTGAGATCACCAAGTCCTGGTCACATATGCTGCTCGACTGCCTGGGCTGATAACCTTTCATTCTCTTAAGAACATTATGTTAAGGATCTGGAGGTGCTGGAAGGTGTCCAGAGCAGGGCCACGACGAGGAGCAGAGGGCTGGAGCTGCTCTGCTGTGAGGGCAGACTGAGGGAGTTGGGGTTGTGCAGGCTGGAGAGGAGAAGGCTCCCAGGAGACCTCATTGTGGCCTTGCAGGATCTGCAGGGGGCTCCAAGCAAGCTGGGGAGGGACTTTTGAGGGTGTCAGGGAGGGATAGGACTGGGGGGATGGAGCAAAACTAGCAATGGGGAGATTGAGATTGGCTGTGAGGAAGAAGTTGTTGCCCAGGAGGGTGGTGAGAGCCTGGCACAGGCTGCCCAGGGAGGTGGTGGCAGCCTCCTGCCTGGAGGTGTTTGCAGCCAGGCTGGATGTGGCTGTGAGCAACCTGCTGTGGTGTGAGGTGTCCCTGCCCATGGCAGGGGGTTGGGACTGGCTGAGCCTTGAGGTCCCTTCCAGCCCTGACAGTTCTGTGGTTCTATGATTCAATCCTATGAACATTACAATCATGGAACCATTGAGGTGTTGAGGTTGGAAGAGACCTTTGAGATCCCCAAGTCCAACCTGTCCCCCAGAGCTCACATCCCCACCCCTGCTGTGAGCCACTGCCACTACCCCACAGGCCTCAGCACCACATCCATGCCAGGGGGGCTTGGACTCAGTGATTTCTCAGAGGTCACTTCCAACCCCAACCATTCTGGGATTCTAACTGAGCAGAAGTCTTAAGGCTGCCAGTGCTGGAGGCAGGCATCCAGAGCTGCTCTGCCTCACCTTGGTAGCTAAAGAATGTTTCCTGCAGTTGCATCAGAGAGGCTCTCAGACCTGGGCTTTGCTCCCAGGCGCCTTGTGACACAAGACCAGAGGGCATGGCCTGAAGCTGTGCCAGGGCAGGTTTAGGTTGGATGCTAGGAAGCAATTCCTCATGGAAAGGGCAATCAGACACTGGGCTGGGCTGCCCTGGGAGGTGGTGGAGTCCCTGTCCCTGGAGGTGTTTAAGGAAGGATTGGATGCGGCACTCAGTCCAACCTGTCACCCAACACCTCCTGACAACTCAACCATGGCCCCAAGTGCCACATCCAATCCCCTCTTGAACACCTCCAGGGATGGGGACTCCACCACCTCCCTGGGCAGCCTTTGCCGATCTTGCAGCAAAGAATTTTTTCCTCCTCTCCAACTGGGCTGTGCTGCCCTGGGGGTGGTGGAATCCCTGTCCCTGGAGGTGTTTAAGGAAGGATTGGATGTGGCACTTGGTGCCATGGTCTGGTTGATGTGGTGGTGCCGGCTCATCAGCTGGGCTGGATGAGCTCAGAGCTCTATTCCAGCCTCAGTTATTCTGTGATTCTCTGACCTGGAGCTGATTTTCCTTCTCCCTAAAGCACAGCATTTAGCCCTTTAGATAATCCTGCATGAAAACAGTGAAGCAGCCTCAGCTGCAGCAGCAGTTTGCTCTCTGGAAAGCTTTTCAGGCAGCTTTTTGGGTTCCTGGATTGCTTTAATCTTGCACTTTCAAGCCCTTTCTTCCTCTGGGTCTTCCTCTGACCCTCTGCCTGAACTTCTGCCTTTTTCTTCCCAGCACTACTGTGTTCCTTTTCCTACCAGGCACTGTGTTGTGGGGGAGGAAGTAGGAATCCTTTAGCCAGGCTGTGAGCAAGTCTGTAGGGGAATGCCAACGGAGTCTGCTCTCATGGAGCAGTGCTTCAGCTGGTGTGATTCAGCTACCCAAAGGCAGGTCCATGCCCTCTGCTTAAACCTCTCCCAATTAAACTGGGGAGGAAATGAATTGCAGCGACCACAGCTACCACCTGGCTGGCATTCACATCAGTTTGTTCATCCTTCCTGCACTGTTCTGTGTGGGGCAACCTTGAGTCCCCTCTGTGCTTCAGGACTCAGTATTTCAAAGTGACCTCTCTGGGGTGTCTTCTGCAATCGCTAAAGTGCAGTGTTCAGCCACAGAGTGGCTCGGGCTGGAAGGGACCTCAGAGGATCACAGGATGTTAGGGGTTGGAAGGGACCCCTGGAGAGCATCCATTCCAACCCCACCGCCACAGGCAGGGACATCTCTCAGCTAGACTCAGCTGCCCAAGGCCTCGTCCAACCTGGCCTGGAACACCCCCAGGGAGGAGGCAGCCACAGCCTCCCTGGGCAGCCTGTGCCAGGGTCTCACCACCCTCACAGTGAAGAACTTGTTCCTCAGCCCCACTCTCACCCTGCTCTCCCTCAGCCCCAGTCTCACCCTGCTCTCCCTCAGCTCCAGTCTCACTCAGCTCCAGTCTCACCCTGCTCTCCCTCAGCTCCCTCACTCAGCTCCAGTCTCACCCTGCTCTCCCTCAGCTCCAGTCTCACCCTGCTCTCCCTCAGCTCCAGTCTCACCCTGCTCTCCCTCAGCCCCAGTCTCCCTCAGCCCCAGTCTCACCCTGCTCTCCCTCAGCTCCAGTCTCACCCTGCTCTCCCTCAGCTACGGTCTCACCCTGCTCTCCCTCAGCTCCAGTCTCACCCTGCTCCCCCTCAGCTCCAGTCTCACTCAGCTCCAGTCTCACCATGCTCTCCCTCAGCCCCGGTCTCACCCTGCTCTCCCTCAGCCCCAGTCTCACCCTGCTCTCCCTCAGCCCCGGTCTCACCCTGCTCTCCCTCAGCTCCAGTCTCACCCTGCTCTCCCTCAGCCCCAGTCTCACCCTGCTCTCCCTCAGCCCCAGTCTCACCCTGCTCTCCCTCAGCTCCAGTCTCACCCTGCTCTCCCTCAGCTACGGTCTCACCCTGCTCTCCCTCAGCCCCGGTCTCACCCTGCTCTCCCTCAGCTCCAGTCTCACCCTGCTCTCCCTCAGCTCCAGTCTCACCCTGCTCTCCCTCAGCTCCGGTCTCACCCTGCTCTCCCTCAGCCCCAGTCTCACCCTGCTCTCCCTCAGCCCCAGTCTCACCCTGCTCTCCCTCAGCCCCAGTCTCACCCTGCTCTCCCTCAGCTCCAGTCTCACCCTGCTCTCCCTCAGCTCCGGTCTCACCCTGCTCTCAGCTCCAGTCTCACCCTGCTCTCCCTCAGTCTCACCCTGCTCTCCCTCAGCTCCGGTCTCACCCTGCTCTCCCTCAGCTCCAGTCTCACCCTGCTCTCCCTCAGCCCCGGTCTCACCCTGCTCTCCCTCAGCTCCAGTCTCACCCTGCTCTCCCTCAGCTCCAGTCTCACCCTGCTCTCCCTCAGCTCCGGTCTCACCCTGCTCTCCCTCAGCTCCAGTCTCACCCTGCTCTCCCTCAGCTCCAGTCTCACCCTGCTCTCCCTCAGCTCCAGTCTCACCCTGCTCTCCCTCAGCTCCGGTCTCACCCTGCTCTCCCTCAGCTCCACTCTCACCCTGCTCTCCCTCAGCCCCGGTCTCACCCTGCTCTGCCTCAGCCCCAGTCTCACCCTGCTCTCCCTCAGCTCCGGTCTCACCCTGCTCTCCCTCAGCCCCAGTCTCACCCTGCTCTCCCTCAGCCCCGGTCTCACCCTGCTCTCCCTCAGCCCCAGTCTCACCCTGCTCTCCCTCAGCTCCAGTCTCACCCTGCTCTCCCTCAGCTCCAGTCTCACCCTGCTCTCCCTCAGCCCCAGTCTCACCCTGCTCTCCCTCAGCCCCAGTCTCACCCTGCTCTCCCTCAGCTCCAGTCTCACCCTGCTCTCCCTCAGCCCCAGTCTCACCCTGCTCTCCCTCAGCTCCAGTCTCACCCTGCTCTCCCTCAGCTCCAGTCTCACCCTGCTCTCCCTCAGCCCCGGTCTCACCCTGCTCTCCCTCAGCTCCGGTCTCACCCTGCTCTCCCTCAGCTCCAGTCTCACCCTGCTCTCCCTCAGCCCCGGTCTCACCCTGCTCTCCCTCAGCTCCGGTCTCACCCTGCTCTCCCTCAGCCCCGGTCTCACCCTGCTCTCCCTCAGCCCCAGTCTCACCCTGCTCTCCCTCAGCCCCGGTCTCACCCTGCTCTCCCTCAGCTCCGGTCTCACCCTGCTCTCCCTCAGCCCCGGTCTCACCCTGCTCTCCCTCAGCTCCAGTCTCACCCTGCTCTCCCTCAGCCCCGGTCTCACCCTGCTCTCCCTCAGCTCCAGTCTCACCCTGCTCTCCCTCAGCTCCGGTCTCACCCTGCTCTGCCTCAGCTCCAGTCTCACCCTGCTCTCCCTCAGCCCCGGTCTCACCCTGCTCTCCCTCAGCTCCGGTCTCACCCTGCTCTCCCTCAGCCCCGGTCTCACCCTGCTCTCCCTCAGCCCCGGTCTCACCCTGCTCTCCCTCAGCTCCGGTCTCACCCTGCTCTCCCTCAGCCCCGGTCTCACCCTGCTCTCCCTCAGCTCCAGTCTCACCCTGCTCTCCCTCAGCTCCAGTCTCACCCTGCTCTCCCTCAGCCCCGGTCTCACCCTGCTCTCCCTCAGCTACGGTCTCACCCTGCTCTCCCTCAGCCCCGGTCTCACCCTGCTCTCCCTCAGCTACGGTCTCACCCTGCTCTGCCTCAGCTCCAGTCTCACCCTGCTCTCCCTCAGCCCCAGTCTCACCCTGCTCTCCCTCAGCTACGGTCTCACCCTGCTCTCCCTCAGCCCCGGTCTCACCCTGCTCTCCCTCAGCCCCAGTCTCACCCTGCTCTCCCTCAGCCCCGGTCTCACCCTGCTCTCCCTCAGCCCCGGTCTCACCCTGCTCTGCCTCAGCTGCGGTCTCACCCTGCTCTCCCTCAGCCCCGGTCTCACCCTGCTCTCCCTCAGCTCCAGTCTCACCCTGCTCTCCCTCAGCTCCAGTCTCACCCTGCTCTCCCTCAGCCCCAGTCTCACCCTGCTCTCCCTCAGCCCCAGTCTCACCCTGCTCTCCCTCAGCCCCAGTCTCACCCTGCTCTCCCTCAGCTCCGGTCTCACCCTGCTCTCCCTCAGCCCCGGTCTCACCTGCTCTCCCTCAGCCCCGGTCTCACCCTGCTCTCCCTCAGCCCCGGTCTCACCCTGCTCTGCCTCAGCTCCGGTCTCACCCTGCTCTCCCTCAGCCCCGGTCTCACCCTGCTCTGCCTCAGCCCCGGTCTCACCCTGCTCTCCCTCAGCCCCGGTCTCACCCTGCTCTCCCTCAGCCCCACTCTCACCCTGCTCTCCCTCAGCCCCACTCTCTCACCCTGCTCTCCCTCAGCCCCGGTCTCACCCTGCTCTCCCTCAGCCCCGGTCTCACCCTGCTCTCCCTCAGCTCCAGTCTCACCCTGCTCTCCCTCAGCCCCAGTCTCACCCTGCTCTCCCTCAGCCCCGGTCTCACCCTGCTCTCCCTCAGCCCCGGTCTCACCCTGCTCTCCCTCAGCTCCGGTCTCACCCTGCTCTCCCTCAGCTCCGGTCTCACCCTGCTCTGCCTCAGCTCCAGTCTCACCCTGCTCTCCCTCAGCCCCGGTCTCACCCTGCTCTCCCTCAGCCCCACTCTCACCCTGCTCTCCCTCAGCTACGGTCTCACCCTGCTCTCCCTCAGCCCCGGTCTCACCCTGCTCTCCCTCAGCTACGGTCTCACCCTGCTCTCCCTCAGCCCCGGTCTCACCCTGCTCTCCCTCAGCTCCACTCTCACCCTGCTCTCCCTCAGCTCCAGTCTCACCCTGCTCTCCCTCAGCCCCGGTCTCACCCTGCTCTCCCTCAGCTCCAGTCTCACCCTGCTCTCCCTCAGCCCCGGTCTCACCCTGCTCTCCCTCAGCTCCAGTCTCACCCTGCTCTCCCTCAGCTCCACTCTCACCCTGCTCTCCCTCAGCCCCGGTCTCACCCTGCTTTCCCTCAGCTCCGGTCTCACCCTGCTCTCCCTCAGCCCCAGTCTCACCCTGCTCTCCCTCAGCTCCACTCTCACCCTGCTTTCCCTCAGCTCCGGTCTCACCCTGCTCTCCCTCAGCCCTGGTCTCACCCTGCTCTCCCTCAGCTCCAGTCTCACCCTGCTCTCCCTCAGCCCCAGTCTCACCCTGCTCTCCCTCAGCTCCAGTCTCACCCTGCTCTCCCTCAGCCCCAGTCTCACCCTGCTCTCCCTCAGCTCCAGTCTCACCCTGCTCTCCCTCAGCTCCAGTCTCACCCTGCTCTCCCTCAGCCCCAGTCTCACCCTGCTCTCCCTCAGCTCCGGTCTCACCCTGCTCTCCCTCAGCCCCAGTCTCACCCTGCTCTCCCTCAGCCCCAGTCTCACCCTGCTCTCCCTCAGCTCCAGTCTCACTCAGCTCCAGTCTCACCCTGCTCTCCCTCAGCCCCGGTCTCACCCTGCTCTCCCTCAGCCCCAGTCTCACCCTGCTCTCCCTCAGCTCCACTCTCACCCTGCTCTCCCTCAGCTCCAAACCATTCCCCCTTGTCCTGTCTCCAGACCCCCTCAGGAGAAGTCTCTCTGCAGCCTTCCTGCAGTATCCCTTCAGGTCCTGGCAGGCAGCTCTGAGGTCCCCCTGGAGCCTTCTCCTCTCCAGGCTGCACACCCCCAGCTCCCTCTGCCTGTGCTCACAGCAGAGCTGCTCCAGCCCTGGGATCATCTTTGTGGCCTCCTCTGGACTCATTCCAACAGTTCACAGAATCACAGAGCCTTAGGGGCTGGAAGGGACCTTGAAAGCTCATCCAGTCCAACCCCCTGCCAGAGCAGGGTCACCCAGGGCAGGTCACACAGGAGCACATCCAGGTGGGGTTTGAATATCTCCACAGAGGGAGACTCCACAACCCCCCTGGGCAGCCTGTTCCAGTCCTCTGTCAGCCTCACAGGGAAAGAGCTTCTCCTCCTGTTCCAATGGCACTTCCTCAGCCCCCAGCACTGCCCCTTGTGCTGGCATTGGGCATTCTCTGTGCTGAGCAGTGTTAATGAATTGCTGACTCGCATCACTTACCTGAATGGCATCTGGCAGAGCTCCAAGTCTGAGGCTCACAGAGAATGGAGCCCTGATCCTGGCAATGCTTTGATGATAGGTTGTTGAAATTGAAATGGAGGAGCCTCCTGTGCTGAACAAAGAGCTGAAGGTCTTATCTGTTAGCAGGCAGATAAGGCTCTAGAGGAGAGTCATTTGCAGTCCCTGAATTGTCCCTAGGAGGACCCAGAAAACCCTTGGTACAGCACCCAGGACCTGGTTTGGAAAAGCCCTCTGTGATCACTGACTCCAAGCATCAACCCAGCCCCACCATGGCCACCAAAGCATGGCCCACAGTGCCACGGTGGCACACCTCCAGGGATGGGGACTCCACCACCTCCCTGGGCAGCCTCTGCCATTGTTGTCCCTTATCAGCTTTTCTTCTACCCAGTCTCATTACTCAGGATGGCATTCACAGGCTCATCTCATCCCTTTCTGAGTCCCACCAAGCCCTCCAGCCCAATAACATTGTCTTTGCAAATGACTGCACATTAATTATGAGGTGCTGATAAATACATTTCCCTTATCAGCTGCCAATGCCTCTCAGCACTTTAATTTCACTGCAGCAGCCAACTGCTCTCCCCTGAAATAAAAGCCCCAGCAAGAAGCTGGCATCTATGGGAAATATCTTGATATTCCCAGGGGATGTTGATACTCCTAGCAGGGTGGGGGTTGTACTTTAGAAGACATTTCATCACTCCAGGGGCTCAGATCTGTCCAGGGAGCCATTGCACAAATGGTTTAGCACCGAGAGCAGGTCTGTGCTTGGTGGCAGGCACCCACAGTCCGTGCTGGGTGCATCTCAGGGGGTCAGCTGGACCAGCTCCCACCTGGGCTGTTTGGACTCAGCAGCCATGGAATGGAATGGAATGGAATGGAATGGAATGGAATGGAATGGAATGGAATGGAATGGAATGGAATGGAATGGAATGGAATGGAATGGAATGGAATAGAATAGAATAGAATAGACCAGACCAGGTTGGAAGAGACCTTCAAGATCATCAAGTCCAACCTATGATCCAACACCACCTAATCAACTAACCCATGGCACCAAGCACCCCAGCAAGTCTCCTCCTGAGCACCTCCAGTGATGGTGACTCCACCACCTTCCTGGGCAGCACATTCCAATGGGCAATCACTCTCTCTGTGTAGAACTTCTTCCTAACCTCCAGCCTAAACCTCCCCTGGCACAGCTTGAGACTGTGTCCTCTTGTTCTGCTGCTGGGTGCCTGGGAGAAGAGACCAACCCCCACCTGGCTACAACCTCCCTTCGGGGAGTTGGAGAGAGCAATGAGGTCTCCCCTGAGCCTCCTCTTCCCCAGGCTAAGCAACCCCAGCTCCCTCAGCCTCTCCTCACAGGGCTGTGCTCCAGACCCCTCCCCAGCCTTGTTGCCCTTCTCTGGACACCTTCCAGCATCTCAACCTCCTTCCTAAACTGAGGGGCCCAGAACTGGACACAGGACTCAAGGTGTGGCCTAACCAGTGCAGTGTACAGAGGCAGAATGACCTCCCTGCTCCTGCTGGCCACACTCTTCCTGATGCAGGCCAGGATGCCATTGGCCCTCTTGGCTGCCTGGGCACACTGCAGGCTCATGTTCAGCCTACCATTGATCAGCACCCCCAGGTCCCTCTCTGCCTGGCTGCTCTCAGCCACTCTGCCCCCAGCCTGTAGCACTGCCTGGGGTTGCTGTGGCCAGTGTGCAGAACCAAGTGACTGGTGACTGGAACATGTTATGCACAACCAGAGAGTCATCTAGGATGGAAAATAGGAACAGCAGCAGGCACCAGGACTGGTTAGAGGCTGCCCTGCTGGAAAGCAGCTCCATGGAGAAAGACCTTTGAGTGCTGGTGGACAGCAAGTTCTGCATGGGACAGCAATGTGCCCTTGGGGCCAAGAGAGTCAATGGGGTCCTGGGGGGCAGCATGAAAAGTGTGGCCAGCAGGGCTGGGGAGGTGCTGCTCCCCCTCTGCTCTGCCCTGCTGAGACCACAGCTGCAATCCTGTGTCCAGTTCTGGGCTCCCCAGTTCCAGAGAGACAGAGACCTGCTGGAGAGAGCCCAAGGGAGAGCCAGGAGGATGCTTAGGGGCCTTGAGCATCTGCCCTGTGAAAAGAGACTGAGAGCCCTGGGGCTGTTTAGTGAGGAGAAGAGAAGCCTGAGAGGGATCTGATCAATTTCTCTCACTATCTGAGGGGTGGGGGGCAAGGGGAGGGGGCCAAGCTCTTTTGGGTGGTGCACAGTAATAAGATAAGAAGCACCAGGTACAAGCTGGAACAGAGAAGGTTTCAGCTCAACATGAGGAGCAACTTCTTTACAGTGAGGCTGCTGAGCCCTGGAGCAGGCTGCAGGTTGTGAAGTCTCCTGCTCTGGAGTCTTTCAAACCCCACCTGGATGCTTTCCTGTGTGGACTACCCTGGGTGATCCTGCTTCAGCAGGGGGGTTGGACCTGATGACCTCTTGAGGTCCCTTCCAACCTCTGATAGACTGTGATACTGTGAAAAGACCTCTAAGATCCTCCAGCCCAACCGTGAGCCCTACTCTGCCAAGTCCACCGCCAAGCCATATCCCCAAGCACCACGTCTGCCCAGCTCTTAAAGCCCTGCAGGGATGGTGACTCCAGCACCTCCCTGGGCAGCCTGGGACAGTGCCTCACGACCCTTTTCCTAATATGCAACCTAAACCTCCCCTGGTGCAGCTTGAAGCCTTCCCTCTTGTTCTATCTCTGGTTACTGGGGAGCAGAGCCCAACCCCCAGCTCCCTGCAGCCTCCTCTCAGGGAGCTGCAGAGAGCAATGAGGTCTCCCTCAGCCACACTGACCACCCCCAGCTCCCTCAGCTGCTCCTCCCCAGCCCTGTTCTCCAGACCCTTCCCCAGCTTGGTTGCCCTTCTCTTGATGCACCCCAGCCCCTCAATGCCCTGCTTGGGCTGGGTGGCTCAGCCTGGCACAAACCTGCCCCCTCGTAGTGGCTCTGGGGTTTTGCTTAGTTGGAAGCTGGCTTACAGGCAGCTGAATGTGAGCCTGGCTGCTCTGCTCGCTGGCTGCTCTCTCAGGCACGTCCCTGCTGTGTTGGCTTCTGGATCTCATTTTGGTGAGGCTGTTGTTAATCCACCTGGGGCTGGAATTATCTCCAAGGGCTTCCTGCAGCCGAGGCAGACATTTGTTTGCTGCTGCTTGACAATAAGAGAGGCACAGATTGCACTGGGTTGGATGGGAGCCTCAAAGGTCATCTTGTCCAACCCCCCTGCAGGCAGCAGGGACACCTCCAGCTAGGTCACAGAATCACACAATCAACCAGGCTGGAAAAGACCTTCAAGATCATCAAGTCCAACCTATCACCCAACCATGTCTAATCAACTAAACCATGGCACCAGGGGCCTCATCCAGGCTCTTCTTAAACACCTCCAGGGACATGAACCCCACCTCTGCTCTGGGCAGCACATTCCAGTGGCCAATCTCTCTTGCTGGGAAGAACTTTCTCCTCACCTCCAGCCTGAACCTCCCCTGGCACAGCTTGAGACTGTGTCCTCTTGTTCTGCTGCTGGGTGCCTGGGAGAAGAGACCAACCCCTGTCTCGGTCCGGAGAGGGAAAGAGATTGAGGTTTTTAATGAATATTCCCGTGGTGTGAAATGAGAGGCACAAACGAGGCCAAAATATCAACAGCCAGACCATTGATTGCATAACTACAGTGGATGGACATAAATAAAGTGGAGGGATCAGAAGGGAGAGAGAGAGAATAGGGAGAGAGAGAAGAAAGGGAGAAGAGGGAAAGAATTATATTACCACACCCCTCACCCCCCAAGACAGTTTGAGTCTGTGGAGGAAAGGTGCTGCAGGAGATGTTGGGTCTGTAGAGCAACGGTGCTGCAGGAGATGTTGGGTCTGTAGAGGAAGGGTGCTGAGGCTTTGGCTGTAGAAGGGATGAGGTCCTCTGAGCAGCTTCTTCAGCTCCATGAGTTGCAGCAGATGGAACTTAGGGCACAGAGAGTCCAAGATCCATTGTGCTGGCCCCGTGGTGTTTCCAGCGTGTGCTGCCGTCTGCTTTCTTCTGCATCTTGCTTCTCCAATTTTCTCCTCCACAAGCCAGTAGCTGCTCCAGTCTTTTATACAGTTTTTCAGCCCTTAGGAAAGTGTCCAGGTGTTGTTCCCCAGGATATCGTTCTGGGAAATCATCTTTAGGTCCAGGTGTCGCTCCCCAGGAAATCTTTCTGTGTGCTCAGGTGAGTTTGGGCAGCCACTGGATGGAGGGGGAAGGCCTCCGCCTCCTCCTGCTCCATCTGCCTACCCACACACTCTTTTCACATCAGGAGCCATTGTCCTTTCCTGGGGTATCTGATGGCTGGAAATGATCTTGCCCTGAAGGTGTGAATGCTGGGCCCTCGGGCCATTGCTGTAGGCCAGCTGCAGTCCCGTGAGCAATGTTATCTTTGCACCTTCCAAGAGTCCTTCCAGTGGCTCTGCCCAAAGCACATCAGCTGTTGTCTGGGCAAGCAGCAAGGGATTTTATCTTTGTTGAGTCACCAGGAGAGATAAGCTTTAGTCTCTCACAACCCCCACCTGGCTACAGCCTCCCTTCAGGGAGTTGGAGAGAGCAAGAAGGTCTCCCCTGAGCCTCCTCTGCTCCAGGCTAAGCAACCCCAGCTCCCTCAGCCTCTCCTCACAGGGCTGTGCTCCAGACCCCTCCCCAGCCTTGTTGCCCTTCTCTGGACACCTTCCAGCATCTCAACATCTTTCCTAACTTGAGGAGCCCAGAACTGGACACAGGACTCAAGGTGTGGCCTAAGCAGTGCTGAGCACAGGGCACAATGACCTCCCTGCTCCTGATGGCCACACTGTGTTCACTACAGGTTTATGGTGCTGTCCTACCTGAGGCTCAGCTCCCCAGCTTTCTGGCCTGGCTGATTTCAGTAGCTACTCCTGCCTGGAGCAGCCTGGATGATCAGAGGGCTGAAGAACCTGCCCTGTGGGGACAGACTGAGACAGTTGGGGCTGTTCAGCCTGGAGAAGAGAAGGCTCCAGGGAGACCTTAGAGCAGGCTTCCAGTACCTGAAGGGCTCCAGGAGAGCTGGGGAGGGACTTCTGACAAGGGCTGGGAGTGACAGGATGAGGAACAATGGCTTTGAGCTGGGAGAGGGGAGACTGAGACTGGAGATGAGGAAGAAATTGTTGGCAGTGAGGGTGGTGAGACACTGGCACAGGTTGCCCAGGGAGGCTGTGGCGGCCAGGCCTTGAGCAGCCTGGGCCGGTGGGAGGTGTCCCTGCCCACGGCAGGGGGTTGGAACTCGATGATCATTCAGGTCCTTTCCAACCCAAACCATTCTAGGACTCCATGAATTATCCAAGAGGTATTCAGTGGGACTTGCCCTGGAGCCTCACTGCAGTTTGCCCTCTTCGCCTGAAGGTCCCAGGAGCAGCTCCAGAGCACCTGAGCTCCGAGGAGCACACGCGGTGCTTAACCCAGGGCAGTCAGCTCTCCGTGGCAGACATCTGTTGGCTCTCCTGCCTGGGGACAGCTCTGCTCAGCTGTCACAACCAGCATTTGGTTCACAGTCTGGGGTCTGTTGATGTTATTATTATTATTCCCTGGGAAACTGAATTTTCTGCAAGGCAACAATTAAACAACCAAGGCAGAGACAAGATGCAGCTGGGTCAGCAGTGGAGCCTCTCCTTCTGCCTTTGAAGGCAGTTCCCGTGGGGAAAATGATTCCTCTGCCTGCAAGGTACTTGTCTTGGCTGTCTGAAGAGCTTCAGTGTTCATGCAAAGGGGTTCTGAAAACATAGAGCTAAAACTAAGCATCCAGGTTGGAAAGGACCTCAGAGATCATCAGCAGCAACTCTAACCTATCACCCAGCACCATCTGATCAACTCAACCATGGCACCAAGGGCCTCATCCAGGCTCTTCCTAAACACCTCCAGGGATGGGGACTCCACCACCTCCCTGGGCAGCACATCCCAGTGGCCAATCTCTCTTGCTGGGAAGAATTTCTTCCTAGCATCAGCCTAAACCTCCCCTGGCACAGCTTGAGACTGTGTCCTCTTGTTCTGCTGCTGGGGGCCTGGCAGAAGAGACCAACCCCCACCTGGCTACAACCTCCCTTCAGGCAGTTGGAGAGAGCAAGAAGGTCTCCCCTGAGCCTCCTCTTCTCCAGGCTAAGCAACCCCAGCTCCCTCAGCCTCTCCTCACAGGGCTGTGCTCCAGACCCCTCCCCAGCCTTGTTGCCCTTCTCTGGACACCTTCCAGCATCTCAACATCTTTCCTAACCTGAGGAGCCCAGAACTGGACACAGGACTCAAGGTGTGGCCTAAGCAGTGCTGAGCACAGGGCACAATGACTTCCCTGCTCCTGCTGGCCACACTCTTCCTGATGCAGGCCAGGATGCCATTGGCCTTCTTGGCCCCCTGGGCACACTGCAGGCTCATGTTCAGCCTACCATTGATCAGCACCCCCAGGTCCCTCTCTGCCTGGCTGCTCTCAGCCACTCTGCCCCCAGCCTGTAGCACTGCCTGGGGTTGCTGTGGCCAATGTGTAGAACCCTCCACCTTGGGGGAACGCTGCTCCCCTTGGTTGTGGTCACTGCCTCCTGGCACTCAACAGCCTTCCCAGGGGCTCAGTGGACTCAAATAAAAATGTCTGGATGAAGGATGAAGAGAAGTGGTCTTGGAGGTGTAGTGAAGCTAAACTCTAGCACCTGTAGAGAATTCAGCATCACAGGAAGCAGTCTCTGGAGGCTGTGAGCACCTTGTCTTCTCTCCAGCCAGCAAAGTGCTCTTCAGGATTTCTTTGTGGCCCTGGGAAGAGGACTCCACTGAGAACTGGATGAAATGGCTCCTCCCTGATTCTGCTGTGGAGCAGTGAGGTGAACACTAAAGATTAGGAGGGGTGAGGAACGAATCAGAAGTGCCTTAGAGTCTCACCACAGCCTGGCTCCTACACCCGTGTGCCTGCTGCCCACCGCTGCCGTGGGGAGCTGCTGCTTGCTCAGTCACAGCACGGGTTGGCTTGGAAGGGACATTAAACATCACCCAGCTCCAGCCCCCTGCCATGGGCAGGGACACCTCCCACCAGCCCAGCTTGCTCAAGGCCTCATCCAGCCTGGCCTGGAACACCCCCAGGGAGGAGGCAGCCACAGCCTCCCTGGGCAGCCTGTGCCAGTGTCTCACCACCCTCACTGTCAAGAACTCCTTCCTCATCTCCAGTCTCCATCCCCCCTCTCCCAGCTCAAAGCCACTGTCCCTCATCCTGGCACTCCCAGCCCTTGTCCAAAGTCCCTCCCCAGCTCTCCTGCAGTCCCTTCAGGTACTGGAAGGCTGCTCTAAGGTCTCCCTGGAGCCTTCTCTTCTCCAGGCTGAACAGCCCCACCGCTCCCAGCCTGTCCCCACAGGGGAGGTTCTCCAGGCCTCTGATGATCTTCATGACCTCCTCTGGACCCTCTCCAGCAGCTCTAGGGCCTTCTTGTGCTGGGGGCCCCAGACCATTGCTAGACACATTGAAGAGAACAATCTCACAAACGCCAGGCTCAGCAGCAAGCTTCCATGGGAGAGAGCAGCACTGGTGGTATTTAAAGCTGGGCACAGTGAGGAGGGAGGAGGCTCCTGGCATCCCTTAAAGGGGACACTCCATCTGCTGGAGTTAATTGATTCTCTGCTGCTGCTGCTGAAGATGATGCAGGCTGGGTGCTGTGGGAAGGAGGATGGATCATCTCCAGCCGTGCAGCAGGCCCAGCTCGGCTCCAGCCTGCACAAGTGGTTGTCTGGATGTGGCCCTGAGCAGCACAGGGCCTGGCTGAGGGAAGTGCTTTGCCTCCATTGTCTCTGAGTGAGCAACAGTGGCTGCTAGCACAGAAGTGTAAGTCAGGGCTCAACCGAGAGCTGAGGACACATGGAGGGCAAACTTGGTCATAGCAGTGTCACAGTATCAGTCAGGGTTGGAAGGGACCACAAGGATCAGCCAGTTCCAACCCCTGCCATGGGCAGGGACACCCCACACTACATCAGGCTGGCCACAGCCTCATCCAGCCTGGGCTTAAACACCTCCAGGGACGGGGCCTCAACCACCTCCCTGCACAACCCATTCCAGGGCTTCACCACTCATGGGGAAGAACTTCCTCCTCCCCTCCAGCCTCAATCTCCCCACCTCCAGCTTCATTCCATGTTTGCACTGCCTCTGACTTTGGGCAGGCTTTGTTCTCGCTTTTGTCCAGAGCCAGAAGCTGAAGCCGATGATGCCATGCAGGAAGAAAAAGTGATTAACTCTTCAAACCATCTGCTCTGTGCTGAGCTCTCTCACAGGACCTGTGGAAATGAATGGAAATGTCTCTAAGCGTCACTTGCCTCCTGTCAAACCCCACGACCGACCCTGAATGAACTCGGAGTGGGCTGAGTAGAGGGGGAGGAGACAACTCTCCCCAGCTCACAGGATCATAGAATCATAGTATCATAGTATCAGTCAGGGTTGGAAGGGACCACAAGGATCAGCTAGTTCCAACCCCCCTGCCATGGGCAGGGACACCCCACACTAGATCAGGCTGGCCACAGCCTCATCCAGCCTGGGCTTAAACACCTCCAGGGACGGGGCCTCAACCACCTCCCTGCACAACCCATTCCAGGGCTTCACCACTCTCATGGGGAAGAACTTCCTCCTCCCCTCCAGCCTGAATCTCCCCACCTCCAGCTTCATTCCGTTCCCCCTAGTCCTGTCACTCCCTGAGATCCTGAGCAGTCCCTCCCCAGCCTTCCTGTAGCCCCCTTCAGATCCTGGAAGGCCACAATGAGGTCACCTGGGAGCCTTCTCTTCTCCAGCCTGAACAGCCCCAACTCCTTCAGTCTGTCCTCACAGGAGAGGTGCTCCAGCCCTCTGCTCCTCCTCGTGGCCCTGCTCTGGACACCTTCCAGCACCTCCAGATCCCTCTTGGAATAGGGGCTCCAGAGCTGGAGGCAGTACTCCAGGTGGGGTCTCCCCAGGGCTGAGCAGAGGGGGAGAATCCCCTCCCTTGCCCTGCTGGCCACACTTCTCCTGCTGCAGCCCAGGCTCTGATTGGCTTTCCGGGCTGCAAGTGCACACTGAGAGCTCCTGGTGAGCTTCTCCTCCCCCAGCACCCCCAAGTCTCTCTCCTCAGGGCTGCTCTCCAGCCAGTCCCTGCCCAGCCTGGGTTTGTGCCTGGGATTGCCTCCACCCAGCTGCAGGACCCTGCCCTTGGTCTTGTTGAAGCTCCTGAGGTTGGCTTGTGCCCACCTCTCCAGCCTGTCCAGGCCCCTCTGGATGGATCCCTTCCCTCCAGCTGTCTGCTGCACCACACAGCTTGGTGTCATCACAACCTTGCTGAGGCTGCACTCAGTGCCTCTGTCCATGGCACCCACAAAGATGTTGAACAAGCCTGGTCCCAGGCCTGATCCCTGAGGGACTCTGCTTGTCCCTGGCCTCCACTGGGACATGGACCCATTGACAGCCACTCTCTGGGTGCAGCCATCAAGCCAGTTCTGTATCCATCTAGTGGTCACCCATCACACCCATGTGTCACCAGCCTGGAGACCAGGAGGTGGTGTGGGACAGTGCCGAAGGCTTTGCTCAAGTCCAGGTAAACGATGATGCAGGGGGAGCAGACAGCTCTCCCCAGCTCACAGGATCAGATGCAGGGGGAGCAGACAGCTCTCCCCAGCTCACAGGATCAGATGCAGGGGGAGCAGACAGCTCTCCCCAGCTCACAGGATCAGATGCAGGGGGAGCAGACAGCTCTCCCCAGCTCACAGGATCAGATGCAGGGGGAGCAGACAGCTCTCCCCAGCTCACAGGATCAGATGCAGGGGGAGCAGACAACTCTCCCCAGCTCACAGGATCAGATGCATCTCATCTTACAGAGTGGGTAAACTGCATGGGCCAGCTGGAAATAAGCCTTTGCCTCCTTTTCCCGTTTATAGAAGAGAAGCTGTTGGAGAATTGTGTCCTGGCCAACCCCTGCTGCACACAACTGCCTGGAAGCTGTTCTGGGGCTGGTCAGAAGGTTTAGAAGATAGTAACTCCTCATAGAAGTGGAGGCTTCTCCAGATCTCTCCATCCACAGGCATCTGCTCTAGTCAAGAGCCAGCACCTGCAGGACACAGCCAGAGCCTCCAGGACACAGCACCTCCAGGACACAGCATCTCCAGGACACAGCACCTCCAGGACACAGCACCTCCAGGACACAGCATCTCCAGGACACAGACAGAGACTGCAGGACACAGCACCTGCAGGACACAGCCAGCACCTGCAGGACACAGCCAGAGACTGCAGGACAGACAGAGCACCTCCAGGACACAGAAATCTTGTTCTGCTTTTTAAATGCCTTTGTAAGAGTAGGGAAAGAGTTACTGAGTGAAGTTAGCAATACCACGGTGTGATGAGAGAGAGGCTAAGCCAGGCTGAAGAGCCCTTGGAGTTATTTTGTACCTGCTGCTAACCTGGCTGGGCTGATAGCCTTGCACTGGCTTAAGAACATCACAATCCCAGAACCAGAGAACTGTCAAGGCTGGAAGAGACTTCTGAGATCACCAAGTCCAACCTCTCCCCCAGAGCTCACAGCCCCAGCCCTGCTGCTGAGCCACTGCCACTACCCCACAGCCCTCAGCACCACATCCATGCAGCTCTGAAACCCCTCCAGGGATGGGGACTGCAGCAGCTCCCTGGGCAGCCTGGGACAGGGCCTGAGAGCCCTTGCTGGGAAGAGATTGTTCCTGATCTCCAACCCGAACCTCCCCTGGCACAGCTTGAGGCTGTTTCCTCTTCTCCTGTCACTTGTTGCAAGTGAGAAGAGGCAAAGCTCCACCTTGGTCCATGCACCTTGATCCAACCTCCTTTGAGCTGGCTGTAAAGGGCAATGAGGTGTCCCTCAGCCTCCTCTTCTGAAGGCAGCTTAGGTACACTGGGAGCTTAGTCAAGCTGACAGAAGTTTCCTTCCAGGTAGTCACTCACACCTCCTGCAGAGCCAGGAGCTGACACCACACATGACTCAGCCATCTGGAAGTGACCTTTCCTGTCAAGGGGAATTGATGGATGTGGCAGTGCCTGGGCTGCTAGCTAAGGACATGAGAAAAGCTGAGCAGAGTCAGAACAGGCAACTCACACCACAGCTTGTGGGAACCAGACCGCAGAACTCTCAGCAAGCTTCCACTTAATCTTTCTCTCTTTGATCCCAGGCTCACAGGAGCTTAGGGGTTGGAAGGGACCCAAAGAGATCATCCAGTCCGACCCCCCCTGCAGGAGCAGAGAATCCAGCACAGGGCACACAGGAACACATCCAGACAGGGCTGGGAAGGCTCCAGAGAAGGAGACTCCACAACCTCTCTGGGCAGCCTGCTCCAGGCCTCTGGGACCCTCACAGTGCAGAAGTTCCTCCTCATGTTGAGGTGGAACCTCCTGTGCTGCAGTTTCCATCCATTGCTCCTTGTCCTATCCCAGGGTGTAAGTGAGCAGAGCCTGTCCCCTCCCTCCTGACCCCCAGCCCTCAGCTATTGATAAGCATTGATCAGATCCCCTCTCAGTCTTCCAGCTCAAAGCAGGACACCCAATGCCATTGAGGAACTTCTTCACCGTGAGGGCCACAGAGCCCTGGAGCAGGCTGCCCAGGGAGGCTGTGGAGTCTCCTGCTCTGGAGATGTGGTGGGTTGAAATCCTGCCCCCCCCCCCCCCAAGCATTAAACTGCCTACACCTACCACAGAAGGCTTTCCAGCCCTGTCTGGATGGATTTCTCTGTGCCCTCTGCTGGATTCTGTGGCCCTGCTCTGGCAGGGGTTGGACTGGATGATCTCCGGAGGTCCCTTGCAACCCTAACAGCCTGTGAGCTGTGATCCTGTTGAATTTACAATCATCCCCTTCAGCATTCTCTCCTTCCTCAAGCCTGTGGGCACCACCCCACAGCTCAGAATGCAGCATTTGCCTTTTGCAGCGTGCAGGAGCCATCTGGATCTGCTCCTACACAAGTACTGCTGACAAAGGCCAGGCATCGCTGCTGCAGCCTTACCTAAAGGGGAAGCAACGTTTGCTTTCCCCAGGGAGCATAAATAACATATTGAGGAGTAGATGAACATCCACAGCATGCATGTGGTTGGGTATGGCTGCAGAGCAACAGGAACTCAGGTTTCCATGGGTAGGGAGTGAAGTTTGTCTTGCTCTTCCCTTAGCTCTGCCACCACCCTGTCTTTCCTGTGGCAGTGACTGTTGGCATGCACAGAATCCCAGAGTGGCAGGGCTTGGAAGGGACCTCCACAGCTCATCCAGTCCAACCCCTGCCAGAGCAGGGACACCCAGGGCAGGGCACACAGGACCACAGCCAGGTGGGGCTGGAAAGATTCATAGAATCAATAAGGTTGGAAAAGACCTCAAAGATCATCAAGTCCAACCTGTCACCCAACACCTCCTGACAACTAATCCATGGCTCCAAGTGCCACATCCAGTCCCCTCTTGAACACCTCCAGGTGTGGTGACTCCACCACCTCCCTGGGCAGCACATCCCAATGGCTAACAACTCTCTCTGGGAAGAACTTCCTCCTCACCTCCAGCCTAAACCTCCCCTGGCACAGCTTGAGACTGTGTCCTCTTGTTCTGCTGCTGGGTGCCTGGGAGAAGAGACCAACCCCCACCTGGCTACAACCTCCCTGCAGGGAGTTGCAGAGAGCAAGAAGGTCTCCCCTGAGCCTCCTCCTCTCCAGGCTAAGCAACCCCAGCTCCCTCAGCCTCTCCTCACAGGGCTGTGCTCCAGACCCCTCCCCAGCTTTGTTGCCCTTCTCTGGACACCTTCAAGTCTCTCAATGTCCTTCTTCAACTGAGGAGCCCAGAACTGGACACAGGACTCAAGGTGTGGCCTCAGCAGTACTGAGCACAGGGCACAATGACCTCCCTGCTCCTGCTGGCCACACTGTTCCTGATGCAGGCCAGGATGTCTCCAGAGCAGGAGACTCCACAACCTCTCTGGGCAGCCTGCTCCAGGGCTCAGCACCCTCACAGGGACAAAGGTTTCCCTCCTGTTCCCCTGGCACCTCCTTGCCCCAGTGCCCCTTGTGCTGCCCTTGGCCATCCCTGAGCAGAGCCTGGCTCCAGCCCTGCACATCTTGATCCCCAGCACCGAGGGCAGCCCTCAGGCTCCTCTGCTCCAAGCTCCAAGCCCCAGCTGCCTCAGCCTGGCCTCACAGGGAGATGTTCCACTGCCTGCAGCAGCTCTGTGCCTCTGGGATGGACTCTCTCAAGCAGTTCCCTGAGGTCCTTCTTGAGCTGAGGGGCCCAGAACTGGACATTCTCCTTCACACCTTTGCAGGCTGTTTCTTTCCTGCAGCTTTCCCACTGCAAGAATGGCTAAAGCACGGGTTTTGTCCTGCACAGTTCTCCCTCTCTTGCAGCCCCTCTGCTCCTGTCCTTCATGGCCTTCTCCTGGCCACAGTGAGCTCACAAGCCTCAAGCTACAGATTTCCCTAGCTCAAAGGTGCCACCCAAGAGAATGTGTGCTGCAAAACACAGCTCCCTGCATGTGGATGGGGCACCTGGGGACGTGGCCTCATGGCCATGGTGGTGCTGGGTTGAGAGTTGCAGTGGATGAACTTGGAGGTCTCTTCCAACCAAAACCATTCCATCCCTCCGTGATCTGTTTGCAGAATCCCATCTCTAAGTCCATTTTGTTCTTGGGGGAATGAACAGAGGAAGAAATTAGTTGGGTTCACAGAAGTCTCCTCCTGCAAAGACTCAAACCCAAGCACTGCTGGTCCTGGGAATGTGGCTAAAGCAGCCAGCAAAGGAAGCCCAATGTGCACACAACAGGACAGGGCTCATGTCTGAGACTGGATAGAGCAAAGTCCCTTCAGTCAGTTTTCCCTTGGCTTGCTTCATTTAAGTGGTGTGTGTGTGTTTGCTTTGGGGTTAGGTCCATTGCAGAGAGCTCCTGAAAGAAAAATTCACCCCAAGTCTCAGTAACAGTCAGAAGGAAGGCAGCCACAGAACACGGCTCTTAATGAAGGCAGCCTGGGCCATGGCTGCAGCTCTGACTCACCTGCTGCATCTAAACTTAAAGTAGCTGCAGCTGGGCTCCAGTGTTGATGTTGAGGAGAGATTGGGGTATAAGCCTTTGGCATTTCCTTGGTGTGGGCACAACAGCTCTGAGCTGTTGGTAGTGCAGAGCCCAGGGAAGTGTGACTGTGAGGCTGCCTTCCTTTTCCAGACTGAGCAGACCAGAAGTCCTGATTGATGCATCTGAAGTGAGTTTAGAGCCACAGAACTGTCAGGGTTGGAAGGGACCTCAAGGCTCAGCCAGTCCCAACCCCCTGCCATGGGCAGGGACACCTCACACTGCAGCAGGTTGCTCACAGCCACAGCCAGCCTGGCTGCAAACACCTCCAGGCAGGAGGCTGCCACCACCTCCCTGGGCAGCCTGTGCCAGGCTCTCACCACCCTCATGGGCAACAACTTCTTCCTCACAGCCAATCTCAATCTCCCCACTTCTAGTTTTGCTCCATCCCCCCCAGTCCTATCCCTCCCTGACACCCTCAAAAGTCCCTCCCCAGCTTGCTTGGAGCCTCCTGCAGATCCTGCAAGGCCACAATGAGGTCTCCTCAGAGCCTTCTGCTCTCCAGCCTGCACAACCCCAACTCCCTCAGTCTGTCCTCACAGCAGAGCAGCTCCAGCCCTCTGCTCCTCCTCGTGGCCCTTCTCTGGACACCTTCCAGCACCTCCAGAGCCTTCCTGGCACAGAGGCTCCAGAACTGGACCCAGAGCTGCAGCTGTGGTCTCAGCAGAGTGGAGCAGAGGGGCAGAATCCCCTCCCTGGCCCTGCTGGCCACACTTCTCTTGCTGCAGCCCAGGCTCTGCTTGGCTCTCTGGGCTGCAAGTGCTCCCTGCTGGCTCCAGTCGAGCTTCTCCTGCCCCAGCACCCCCAAGGCCTTTGCCCCAGGGCTGCTCTCCAGCCAGTCCCTGCCCAGCCTGTATTGGTGCCTGGGCTTGCCCTGCCCCAGCTGCAGGACCTTGCCCTTGGCCTTGTTGAAGCTGCTGAGGTTGTCCTGGGCCCAGCTGTGCAGCCTGTGCAGGTGCCTCTGGATGGATCCTTCCCTGCAGCTGTCAGCAGCACCACACAGCTTGGTGCCATCAGCAGCCCTGCTGAGGCTGCACTCAGTGCCACTGTCCCTGGCACCAGCACAGATGTCCAACAGGACTGGTCCCAGTGCTGATCCCTGAGGGACTCCACTTGTCCCTGGCCTCCACTTGGCCATGGACCATTGACAGCCACCCTTTGGGTGCAGCCCTCAAGCCAGTTCTGTACCCACTGAATGGTCCCTCCGTGGAACCAGCCTGCCCCAGGCTGGAGACCAGGCTGTGGTGTGGGGCAGTGCCCAAGGCTTTGCTCAGGTCCAGGTCAGTGACATCTCTTTCTCCTGCACAAAGCATCAGGCTGGAAAAGACCTTTAAGATCATCAAATCCAACCTTCTACAACAGCAGCACCATGGCCAGGGCAGGGGCCACAACCTGACCTCAATTTCTTAATCCAAGCCTTAATGATTGAGTCTAACAAAGGTCAAATATCACAAAGGGGAGGGGAGGAGGGAGGGGAGAGGGGAGGGGAGGGGAGGGGAGGGGGGAGGGGAGGGGGGAGGGGAGGGGAGGGAGGGGAGGGGAGGGGGGGGAGGGGAGGAGGAGGAGAGGAGAGGAGAGGAGAGAGGAGAGGAGAGGAGAGGAGAGGAGGAGAGGAGGAGAGGAGAGGAGAGGAGAGGAGAGGAGAGGAGAGGAGAGGAGAGGAGAGGAGAGGAGAGGAGAGGAGAGGAGAGGAGAGAGGAGAGAGAGAGGAGAGGAGAGGAGAGAGGAGAGGAGAGGAGAGGAGAGGAGAGGAGAGGAGAGGAGAGGAGAGGAGAGGAGAGGAGAGGAGAGGAGAGGAGAGGAGGAGGAGAGGAGAGGAGAGGAGAGGAGAGGAGAGGAGAGGGAGAGGAGAGGAGAGGAGAGAGGAGAGAGGAGAGGAGAGAGAGGAGAGGAGAGGAGAGGAGAGGAGAGGAGGAGAGAGAGGAGAGGAGAGGAGAGGAGAGAGAGGAGAGGAGAGGAGAGGGAGAGGAGAGGAGAGGAGAGGAGAGGAGAGGAGAGGAGGAGAGAGAGGGAGAGGGAGAGGAGAGGAGAGGAGAGGAGAGGAGAGGGGAGAGGAGAGGAGAGGAGAGGAGAGGGAGAGGAGAGGAGAGGAGAGGAGAGGAGAGGAGAGGAGAGAGGGAGAGGAGAGGAGAGGAGAGGAGAGGAGGAGGAGAGGAGAGGAGAGGAGAGGAGAGGAGAGGAGAGGAGAGGAGAGGAGAGGAGAGGAGAGGAGAGGAGAGAGAGGAGAGGAGAGGAGAGGAGAGGAGAGAGAGGAGAGGAGAGGAGAGGAGAGGAGAGGAGAGGAGAGGAGAGGAGAGGAGAGGAGAGGAGAGAGGAGAGGAGAGGAGAGGAGAGTCCTGTGTTGTTTGGAGTGTGAGCTGAGCTGTGAGTCACCAGGCTCAGGAGCCAGAGGCAGGCTGCTTCCTTTGGTTCATAGCTGCAGAGAACCCTTGCATTGGAAGGGACCTTAATGATCATCCAGCTCCAACCCCCTGCCCTGGGCAGGGACACCTCCCACCAGCACAGGCTGCTCAAGGCCTCCTGCTTGCTGAAATCATCCTTGCTGCTTCTGCATGCTCTGTGGTTGTTCTCTTTCCCTCCTTTCATGCAAACAAGGCAGCAGCAAGCATGAAAGCAAGAGAACCAAGGGATGAGCTCTCACAATGGGGTGACTGAGAAGCAGAAGCTGCTGTGAAAATGGCTTTGGAGGGAAAGGGAGAAGGCTGGAGCTGAATTTCTATTTTCAGGTCCACACAAAGCTGTTGAAGCCAAATTTAGTTCCCCCCCCCCCCCCGTTTTCTCTCCCTTTCCCTTTCCCTCTTCTCTCCCACGGCCTCTGCTTCAGCCAGTAGCTTTGCTTCGCTCACCGCACAGTTCTCTTCAAACGCCCCAGCGGGGGATGGATGGAGCTGGCCACCGAGTGCTGCGGCTGCCAGCTGAGGAGCAAGAGGCTCGTGGCAGGCAAATGCCAGGGGAAGAGAGAGAAAATGGCCAGAAAGGATCAGCAGTAATGGAAAAAGGGCCAGACGGCCTGAGCAGAGCAAAGGGCCTCTTTCTGTCACTTAAAGGTAGGTGGCAGCCCCGCAGGGAGCAAACGGCAGCTGAGGGAAAAGGCAGGCAAGAGGCAAGGCAGCCCCCAGCCGGCCCGGCGGCCCCACCAGCGCAGAGCCCGCGCGAGCTGGCGTTGGGCATGATGAGCCAGGCTTGGACCTCATGAGCCAGGCTTGGACCTGATGATCCAGGCTTGCACCTCAGGATCCAGGCTTGCACCTCAGGATCCAGGCTTGGACCTGATGATCTAGGCTTGGACTTGATGATCTAGGCTTGGACCTGATGATCTAGGCTTGGGCCTTATGATCTAGGCTTGGACCTGATGATCCAGGCTTGGACCTGATGATCCAGGTTTGGACCTGATGATCTAGGCTTGGACCTGATGATCTAGGCTTGGGCCTTATGATCTAGGCTTGGACCTGATGATCTAGGCTTGGACTTGATGATCTAGGCTTGGACCTGATGATCCAGGCTTGGACCTGATGATCCAGGTTTGGACCTGATGATCCAGGCATGGACCTGATGATCCAGGCTTGGACCTGATGATCCAGGCTTGGACCTGATGATCTAGGCTTGGACTTTATGATCTAGGGTTGGACCATATGATCTAGGGTTGGACCATATGATCTAGGCTTGGACCTGATGATCTAGGCTTGGACCTGATGATCTAAGCTTGGACTTGATGATCTAGGGCTGGACCTTGTGATCTAGGCTTGGATTTGATGATCTAGGCTTGGACCTTATGATCTAGGCTTGGACTTGATGACCTAGGCTTGCACCTTATGATCTAGGCTTGGACTTGATGATCTAAGGTTGGACTTGATGATCTAGGCTTGGACCTTATGGTCTAGGCTTGGACTTGCTGATCTAGGGTTGGACCTTATGATCTAGGCTTGGATTTGATGATCTAGGCTTGGACCTTATGATCTAGGCTTGGACTTGATGATCTAAGGTTGGATTTGATGATGTAGGGTTGGGCCTTATGATCTAGGGTTGGACTTGATGATCTAGGGTTAGACCTTATGATCTAGGCTTGGACTTGATGATCTAAGGTTGGATTTGATGATGTAGGGTTGGGCCTTATGATCTAGGGTTGCACTTGATGATCTAGGGTTAGACCTTATGATCTAGGCTTGGACTTGATGATCTAGGCTTGGACCTTATGGTCTAGGCTTGGACTTGATGATCTAGGGTTGGACCTTATGATCTAGGCTTGGACTTGATGACCTAGGCTTGCACCTTATGATCTAGGCTTGGACTTGATGATCTAAGGTTGGACTTGATGATCTAGGCTTGGACCTTATGGTCTAGGCTTGGACTTGCTGATCTAGGGTTGGACCTTATGATCTAGGCTTGGATTTGATGATCTAGGCTTGGACCTTATGATCTAGGCTTGGACTTGATGATCTAAGGTTGGATTTGATGATGTAGGGTTGGGCCTTATGATCTAGGCTTGGACTTGATGATCTAGGCTTGGTCTCTGATGATCTAGGGTTGGACCTTGTGATCTAGGCTTGGACTTGATGGTCTAGGCTTGGATTTGATGATATAAGGTTGGACTCTGATGACCTAGGTTTGCACCTTATGATCTAGGCTTGGACTTGATGATCTAGGCTTGGTCTCTGATGATCTAGGGTTGGACCTTGTGATCTAGGCTTGGACTTGATGGTCTAGGCTTGGATTTGATGATATAAGGTTGGACTCTGATGACCTAGGTTTGCACCTTATGATCTAGGCTTGGACTTGATGATCTAGGCTTGGACCTTATGGTCTAGGCTTGGACTTGCTGATCTAGGGTTGGACCTTATGATCTAGGCTTGGATTTGATGATCTAGGCTTGGACCTTATGATCTAGGCTTGGACTTGATGATCTAAGGTTGGATTTGATGATGTAGGGTTGGGCCTTATGATCTAGGGTTGGACTTGATGATCTAGGGTTAGACCTTATGATCTAGGCTTGGACTTGATGATCTAGGCTTGGTCTCTGATGATCTAGGGTTGGACCTTGTGATCTAGGCTTGGACTTGATGGTCTAGGCTTGGATTTGATGATATAAGGTTGGACTCTGATGACCTAGGTTTGCACCTTATGATCTAGGCTTGGACTTGATGATCTAGGCTTGGACTTGATGACCTAGTCTTGCACCTTATGATCTAGGGTTGGACTTGATGATCTAGGCTTGGACTTGATGACCTAGGCTTGCACCTTATGATCTAGGCTTGGACTTGATGATCTAGGCTTGGACTTGATGATCTAGGCTTGGACTTGATGACCTAGGATTGCACCTTATGATCTAGGCTTGGACTTGATGATCTGAGGTTAGGCTTGATGACCTAGGTTTGCACCTTATGATCTAGGCTTGGACTTGATGATCTAAGCTTGGACTTGATGACCTAGGCTTGCACCTTATGATCTAAGGTTGGACTTGATGATCTAGGCTTGGACTTGATGATCTAGGCTTGGACTTGATGATCTAAGGTTAGGCTTGATGACCTAGGTTTGCACCTTATGATCTAGGCTTGGACTTGATGATCTAGGCTTGGACTTGATGACCTAGGCTTGCACCTTATGATCTAGGCTTGGACTTGATGATCTAAGGTTGGACTTGATGATCTAGGCTTGGACTTGATGACCTAGGCTTGCACCTTATGATCTAGGCTTGGACTTGATGATCTAAGGTTAGGCTTGATGATCTTGGGTTGGACCTTATGATCTAGGCTTGGACTTGATGATCTAGGCTTGGACTTGATGACCTAGGCTTGCTCCTTATGATCTAGGCTTGTACTTGATGACCTAGGCTTGCTCCTTATGATCTAGGCTTGTACTTGATGATCTAAGGTTGGACTTGATGATCTAGGCCTGCACCTTATGATCTAGGGTTGGACCTTATCATCTAGGCTTGGACTTGATGGTCTAAGGTTGGACTTGATGATCTAGGCCTGCACCTTATGATCTAGGGTTGGACCTTATAATCTAGGCTTGGACTTGATGATCTAGGGTCGGACCTGTGGTCTAGGCTTGGATTTGTTGATATAAGGTTGGACTCTGATGATCTAGGGTTGTACCTTATGATCTAGGCTTGGACTTGATCTAGGGTTGGACTTGATCTAGAGTTGAACTGGATGATCTAGGTTTGGACTTAATGACCTAGGCCTGCACCTTATGATCTAGGGTTGGACTTGATGATCCAGGGTTGGACTTGATGATCTAGGGTTGGACATGATGATCTAGGGTTGGACCTGATAATCTAGGGCTGGACTTGATGATTTAGGCTTGGACATAATGATCTAGGCTTGGACTTGATGTCCTAGGTTTGCACCTTATGATCTTGACTTGGACTTGATGATCTACGGTTAAACTTGATGATCTAGGCTTGGATTTGATGATCTAGGGCTGGACCTTATGATCTAGGCTTGGATTTGATGATCTAGGGATGGACCTTATGATCTAGGCTTGGATTTGATGATCTAGGGCTGGACCTTATGATCTAGACTTGGATTTGATGATCTAGGGCTGGACCTTATGATCTAGGGTTGGACTTGATGATCTAGGCTTGGACTTGATGACCTAGGCTTGCACCTTATGATCTAGGCTTGGACTTGATGATCTAAGGTTGGACTTGATGATCTAGGGTTGGACTTGATGACCTAGGCTTGGACTTGATGACCTAGGCTTTCACCTTATGATCTAGGCTTGGACTTGATGATCTAAGGTTGGACTTGATGATCTAGGGTTGTACCTTATGATCTAGGGTTGGACTTGATGATCTAGGGTTGTACCTTATGATCTAGGGTTGGACTTGATCTAGAGTTGAACTTGATGATCTAGGCTTGGACTTGATGACCTAGGGTTGGACCTTATGATCTAGGGTTGGACTTGATGATCTAGGGTTGGACCTGATAATCTAGGGCTGGACATGATGATTTAGGCTTAGACATAATGACCTAGGCTTGGACTTGATGTCCTAGGTTTGCACCTTGTGATCTAGGCTTGGACTCTGATGATCTAGGGTTGAGCCTTGTGATCTAGGCTTGGACCTGATGGTCTAGGCTTGGACTTGATGATTTAGGCTTGGACATGATGACCTAGGGTTGGACTTGATGTCCTAGGTTTGCACCTTATGATCTAGGCCTGGACTTGCTGATCTAAGGTTGGACTCTGATGCTCTAGGGTTGCACTCGATGATCTAAGGCTGCCCTTGATGATCTTAGAATTCTTTTCTGGCCTTTCTGATCCCGTGCCAACCAGCAGTGCAGCTGCTGCTCTGGACACCCAGCAGTGGCTCTCAGAGTGCCCAATGAGGATCTTTGTCAATCACCAGGGGCTTTGCTTTGCCTCAAGGTCTTGCCTAGAGGACATCACCCACCCCTCATCTTGTCTGATGTTTCCTGAGCTTGAGAGGCTGGAGCTCTGCTGCTTGGGTTCTGCACCTAAACCTGAGCTGCTGAGCTACAGCTACCCCACCCAGGCAGGGAGCCTGGGCACCAGCAAAGGCACAGCAGTGCACAGCTTCAGCCTGGAAAGCAGCAGCAGATGACTTCAAGCCTGGAGCTAGCAGAAGTGCCTGAGGTCCCTGCTGCCCTAGATTGTGAACCAGGTAGGAATGTGGTGACAATGAGCTGGGCAGGGTGCTGAGCAAGCAGCAAGGCTGTCAGGGGAGTGGCTCTGCACAGCAGAGGTACAGACTGGCCCAGAACAGAGCTGCAGGGGCTGTGTCAGAGCCAGTGACCCAGCACAGGGCTGGCAGTGGGGAGCTGAGGGCCTCTGGAAAGAGCCCTGCAAAGCAGCAGGAGCCAGCTGAGTGTCTAGGGCAGCTCTCAGGCTTTGACTGCAAACCCTCTGATATTGGAGACTACTTTCCTGGCCTATTTCTTGCTGGAGGGAAAAACAAACCCAAGACAACCCCTCCATACTTTACCCTGTATAGAATGGAATGGAGTGGAATGGAATGGAATGGAATAGAATTAACCAGGCTGGAAGAGACCTTTGAGATCATCAAATCCAACCACTCACCCATCACCATCTGATCAACTCAACCATGGCACCAAGGGCCTCATCCAGGCTCTTCCTAAACACCTCCAGGGATGGGGACTCCACCATCTCCCTGGGCAGCACATTCCAGTAGCCAATCTCTCTGTCTATGAAGAATTTCTTCCTAACATCAGCCTAAACTTCCCCTGGCACAGCTTGAGACTGTGTCCTCTTGTTCTGCTGCTGGGGGCCTTTTATTTTAACTTGGTCCTGCTTTGAAGATCACAGCTCAGAGGATGTCAGGGGTTGGAAGGGACCTCCAAAGGTCATCCAGTCCAACCCCCTGCCAGAGCAGGAGCATACAATCCAGCACAGGTCACACAGGAACACATCCAGACAGGGCTGGGAAGGCTCCAGAGAAGGAGACTCCACAACCTCTCTGGGCAGCCTGCTCCAGGCCTCTGGGACCCTCACAGGCAAGAAGTTCCTGCTCATGACACTCTAGGATGAAGGGATCCATCCAGAGGCACCTGCACAGGCTGCACAGCTGGGTCCAGGACAACCTCAGCAGCTTCAACAAGACCAAGGGCAAGGTCCTGCAGCTGGGGCAGGGCAAGCCCAGGCACCAATACAGGCTGGGCAGGGACTGGCTGGAGAGCAGCCCTGGGGAAAAGGCCTTGGGGGTGCTGGGGAGGAGAAGCTCCAGAGGAGCCAGCAGGGAGCACTTGCAGCCCAGAGAGCCAAGCAGAGCCTGGGCTGCAGCAAGAGAAGTGTGGCCAGCAGGGCCAGGGAGGGGATTCTGCCCCTCTGCTCCACTCTGCTGAGACCACAGCTGCAGCTCTGGGTCCAGTTCTGGAGCCTCTGTGCCAGGAAGGAGCTGGAGGTGCTGGAAGTTGGGTCTTGAAAGTCTCCAGAGAAGGAGACTCCACAAGCTCTCAGTGTCATGTCTCAGTGACATGGCTCTGTGGTGGGCTTGGCACTGCTGGCTTAACAACTGAGCTCAACCTTCAGGTTCTTCTCCAAGCTGAATGATTCTCTGCTTGTGTGTGGCAATGTCAAGGGCACTGAAGCTCAGTGGCTGGCAGCAGAGGCTCCCTGCTGCTCCTCAGTTTATTGTTGATAACAGGAACAAATGAAAGGCACCATGGTGAGGCAGAGCTTCAGAGAAGGCTGAAGGGGTCCTGGGCTGCTGGATGTGGTTTGCCGCTCAAGCTCCACGTGGGTAAGAGCTGGCAGCGGGCAGTGGGCAGCAGCTGACCTTCCCTTGGCTGCATGCTGCAGCAGCACGCTGGCTGGTGGGAGCTGCACTCCCATTAAGCAGCAGGAACTGGGTCTTGCTGGTTTGGGCAGAAAGGTTTTATGTAATTAGAGTTGTAATTAGAAATGCCAGACCTAATGTGCTGCTGCCTGCTTTGGTTTGAGGGCTGTGGAGAAAAACCTTCCCTTCTGACAGAAGGCTGAAGCCACTAATTGCTTGTGGAAAGCTTTGGATGCAGAGCAGAGCCTCAATCTTGCAGTGAAAGGAAAAGGCAATTAAAAGCAAAAGTGTTATTAATTTCTCTGGCTGATTACTGCATTGTTATCACCCTGACAGCTCTGCCTGCTTCCCAGCATTCAGCCTGACTTCTCTGTGTTCTGATGGCCCTGAACATAGCTCTGCCATGAGAGCTGGGAAGCTGGTGGGTTGAAATTCCCCACCCCCCACCCCCCAACATTAACTTTGCCAGAGCAGCTCAGCTGGAAGCAAATGGGAGCTGCATTTACAGGCAATGGGATGCAAGGGACATGGACAAACTATCCAGCAGTTACAGTGGTTGCAGGGGTTTACAGTTAACAGCACAGGAACTCATCCTGGCCAAAGACCAGGGGGAGCTACCAGCTTCTCCTTCCCTGCCTCCCCCTGACCTCCCTGTACAAAAGGAGGGACAAGAGACAGGAGCAGAGAAGCTAATACCAAACCAATGCAGCCCAGGTCAGGCAGAAGCAAGTCAGGATCTCTGCAGAGCAAAGAAGCAAGAAGAAAGGAGGAATTGTTTTGGTACAGCCAATCTTATGGTGGATATCTCTCCCATGGGGTTGTTTAGAATTGGCTTTGGTTTCCTTTTCACCCCCAGGAGTAATTGAGTTACATTTTACTACTTTTCTGCCATGGGCAGGGACACCTCACACCACAGCAGGTTGCTCACAGCCACATCCAGCCTGGCTGCAAACACCTCCAGGCAGGAGGCTGCCACCACCTCCCTGGGCAGCCTGTGCCAGGCTCTCACCACCCTCATGGGCAACAACTTCTTCCTCACAGCCAATCTCAATCTCCCCATTGCTAGTTTTGCTCCACCCCCCCCCAGTCCTATCCCTCCCTGACACCCTCAGAAGTCCCTCCCCAGCTTGCTTGGAGCCCCCTGCAGATCCTGCAAGGCCACAATGAGGTCTCCTCAGAGCCTTCTCCTCTCCAGCCTGCACAACCCCAACTCCCTCAGTCTGTCCTCACAGCAGAGCAGCTCCAGCCCTCTGCTCCTCCTCATGGCCCTTCTCTGGACACCTTCCAGCCCCTCCAGAGCCTTCCTGGCACAGAGGCTCCAGCACTGGACCCAGAGCTGCAGCTGTGGTCTCAGCAGAGTGGAGCAGAGGGGCAGAATCCCCTCCCTGGCCCTGCTGGCCACACTTCTCCTGCTGCAGCCCAGGCTCTGCTTGGCTCTCTGGGCTGCAAGTGCTCCCTGCTGGCTCCTCTTGAGCTCCTCCTCCATTTGTAAAGACACTTTAATGCTCTTGACTATTTTCCTTCAGAACCCCCACACTTTAGGATGTTCTTATGTTTTCAGAGAGGTCCTACCTTGGAGGAGAAGGGGTAATGGATATAAAGTACAGCTACAACATCAGGATATTCTTCCACTTTCAGAAAGGTCCTCCCTGGCGTAGGACAAGGGGTCGTGGATATAAACCACAGCACAGGAGGTTCCACTTCAACACAAGGAGGAACCTCTTCAGCTGTGAGGGCCCCAGAGGCCTGGAGCAGGCTGCCCAGAGAGGTTGTGGAGTCTCCTTCTCTGGAGCCTTCCCAGCCCTGTCTGGATGTGTTCCTGTGTGCCCTGCCCCGGGTGACCCTGCTCTAGCAGGGGGTCAGACTGGATGATCTCTGGAGGGCCCTTCCAACCCCTACCATGCTGTAATTGAGGTGAGTCCAACCTCTCACCCAGCACCATCTAATCAACTAAACCATGGCCCCAAGGGCCTCCTCTTAAGCACCTCCAGGGATGGTGACTCCACCACCTCCCTGGGCAGCACATTCCCCCAGCAGCCCTGTGCTCATGCAGCAGCTGCAGCCTCCCTGACAGGGTTTAAGCAACTTTCCTCTTGATTTTCTTGACTTGTCAGCTTTTACCCTGACAATCAGCTTCCTGCAACAAGGTGCTTGAGCTGTTTCGTGAAGGATGACTTCCCTGTGAATTACTGATGTGGAAAAGGACCACCCAGAGCAACACTCAGCTGAGGGCAGGCAGAGATTCACCTGGCTAGCCACTGCTGCTCTAAAAGTAGGCTACCCCCAAGTCAGTTCTGTTTGCACCTTTGTGTTTAGCTCCAGAGAGGATTTTGCAGCCTGTGTTTTCCCCTCCCATCCCTGGTTGCACTATTAGCTGGCCAAGCTGTCAGCCCCTGGCTTGGACAGCAGCACTCTGAGCTGGGTGAGGAACTGGCTGGAGGCTGAGCCCAGAGAGTGGTGGTGAATGGTGCCACAGCCAGCTGGCAGCCAGGCACCAGTGGTGTGCCCCAGGGATCAGTGCTGGGCCCCAGCCTGTTCAATATCTTTATTGATGATCTGGAGGAGGGCATGGAGTCCATCATCAGAAAATTTGCAGCTGACAGCAAGCTGGGGGCAAGAGTTGATCTGTTAGAGGGTAGGAGAGCTCTGCAGAGGGACCTTGCCAGGCTGGACAGATGGGCAGAGTCCAAGGGCAGGAGATTGAACACATCCAAGTGCCAGGTGCTGCACATTGGCCACAGCAACCCCAGGCAGTGCTACAGGCTGGGGTCAGAGTGGCTGAGAGCAGCCAGGCAGAGAGGGACCTGGGGGCAGTGGTTGACAGCAGCTGAACATGAGCCAGCAGTGTGCCCAGGGGGACAAGAAGGCCAATGGCATCCTGGCCTGCATCAGGAAGAGTGTGGCCAGCAGGAGCAGGGAGGTCATTGTGCCCTGTGCTCAGCACTGCTGAGGCCACACCTTGAGTCCTGTGTCCAGTTCTGGGCTCCTCAGGTGAAGAAGGACATTGAGAGACTTGAAGGTGTCCAGAGAAGGGCAACAAAGCTGGGGAGGGGTCTGGAGCACAGCCCTGTGAGGAGAGGCTGAGGGAGCTGGGGTTGCTTAGCCTGGAGAAGAGGAGGCTCAGGGGAGACCTTCTTGCTCTCTGCAACTCCCTGCAGGGAGGTTGTAGCCAGGGGGGGGTTGGTCTCTTCTCCCAGCAGCAGAACAAGAGGACACAGTCTCAAGCTGTGCCAGGGGAGGTTTAGGCTGGAGGTGAGGAGAAAGTTCTTCCCAGAAGGAGGAATTGGCCCATGGGATGTGCTGCCCAGCGAGGTGGTGGAGTCCCCATGCCGGGAGGTGTTTAGGAAGAGCCTGGATGAGGCCCTTGGTGCCATGGCTGAGTTGATCAGATGGTGCTGGGTGAGAGGTTGGACTGGATGATCTCGAAGGTCTTTTCCAACCTGGTTAATTCTGATCTGTTCTATTCTATTCTATTCTATCCTATTCTATTCTGCAGCTGAGGCATTTGAATGCTGATCCAGGCTGGTGTTTGTAACAGAGCTCAGGGGAGCTGGCAGATTCCTGTGCCAGGGGAGCAGTTAACTGCTGAGCTGCCCTGGGAGGCTGCAGGCCCACATTTCATCAGCTCTCCTTTGCTGGCTGCTTAGGTGAGAGAAGCTTTCTAAATACCAGAGCAATGAAAAGCAAATATTGGTTAATGTTATTTACACACAGGAGTTCTTCTGTGTGGAGATGCTGGCATTTGGGAAGAGTCACTCCCAAACATTCAGCCACCAAAAGCTACAGCTCTCACCAGCCCTTGCCTGCTGTCACTGCATTGGGCACCAGAACAGCTTTCACATGGCTGTGATACAGTGAGCACAGTCACAGAATCACAGGATCACCAAGGTTGGAAGAGACCTCAGAGATCATCAAGTCCAACCTGTCACCACAGACCTCATGACCAGACCATGGCACCAAGTGCCACATCCAATCCCCTCTTGAACACCTCCAGCGATGGGGACTCCACCACCTCCCTGGGCAGCACATTCCAATGGCTAACAACTCTCTGGGAAGAGCTTTCTCCTCACCTCCAGCCTAAACCTCCCTGGCACAGCTTGAGACTGTGGCCTCTTGTTCTGCTGCTGGGTGCCTGGCAGAAGAGACCAACCCCCACCTGGCTACAACCTCCCTTCAGGGAGTTGCAGAGAGCAAGAAGGTCTCCCCTGAGCCTCCTCTTCTGCAGGCTAAGCAACCCCAGCTCCCTCAGCCTCTCCTCACAGGGCTGTGCTCCAGACCCCTCCCCAGCCTTGTTGCCCTTCTCTGGACACCTTCAGGTCTCTCAATGTCCTTCTTCAACTGAGGAGCTCAGAACTGGACACAGGACTCAAGGTGTGGCCTAACCAGTGCAGTGTACAGGGGCACAATGACCTCCCTGCTCCTGCTGGCCACACTCTTCCTGATGCAGGCCAGGATGCCATTGGCCCTCTTGGCCTCTTGGGCACACTGCTGGCTCATGTTCAGCTGCTGTCAACCACTCCCCCCAGGTCCCTCTCTGTTTGGCAGCTCTCAGCCACTCTGCCCCCAGCCTGTAGCACTGCCTGGGGTTGCTGTGGCCAAAGTGCAGCCCCTGGCACTTGGATGTGTTCAATGAGATCATGTTGGACTCTGCCCATCTGTGCCGTCGGTCGAGGTCCTGGTGTTGCTGGTGGTGCATTGTGGCAGTTGTGGTGTTCACCATGTGAGAGCATTGAATCACTGAATCACAGCTTGGTAGGGGTTGGAAAGGGCCTCCAGAGATCACCCAGTCCAACCCCCTGCCAGAGCAGGTCACCCAGGGCAGGGCACACAGAACACAGCCAGGTGGGGCTGGAAAGGCTCCAGAGCAGGAGACTCCACAACCTCTCTGGGCAGCCTGCTCCAGGGCTCAGCAGCCTCACACCAAAGAAGTTTCTCCTCAGGTTGAGGTGGAACCTCCTGGGTTCCAGTTTGTGTCCATTGCCTCTTGTCCTATCCCAGGACACCACTGCACAGAGCCTGGCCCCTGCCTGCCCCCCACCCCTCAGGTATTTGTAACCATTGATCAGATCTCCTCTCAGCCTTCTCTTCTCCAGGCTCAACAGCCCCAGGGCTCTCAGCCTCCCCTCCTCACACAGATGTCCCAGGCCCTTCAGCATCCTCATAGCCTCCTCTGGACTCTCTCCTGTCCCTCTGGAACTGGACACAATACTCCAGATATAGCCTCAACAGAGCAGAATAGAGGGGCAAGAGAACCTCCCTTGACCTACTGGTCCCAGGCTTCTTGATGCACCCCAGGGGACCATTGTCCTTCTTGGGCACATTTCTGTCCCATGGATGACTTCTTGTCCACCAGCACTCCAAGGTCCTTCTCCATGGAGCTGCTTTCCAGCAGGTCAGCCACTGGCCTGTGCTGGTGCATGAGGCTGCTCCTCCCAAGCTGCAGGACTCTGTACTTACTCCTGTTGAACCTCATGAGTTCCCCCTCGGCCCAGCTCTCCCAGATGGATGTGGGGATGCAGGCCAGCAGAGCAGTTCAGCCTCCTCCCTCTGCAGGGCCAGGAGAGTGCAGCTGGCTGCAGAGCTGCCCTGCCCTGCTGCCTTTAAAGAGGCTTTTCCAGAGGAGCCAGGAGTGCAGCCAGAGCCTGTGGGGAGGTTTGGCCATACCTGTGCTGCCAGCAGACAGTTCTGAAGACCCTTTCATCTGGTACATTTCATAAGTGCTGAACTCATTATGAAAGGATTAAGCAGCTTAGCTCTCCTCCCCTTCACTGCAGCTGCTGCCAGAAGCCCCAGCAAGAGGCTGCTCCTCACAGGGTGCCTTGCAGGAGTGATGCCCTGGGGACACGAACTGGACAGAGCACTCGTGACACCAGGACCACCTTTGTTCCATGGCTGCCTCTGAACTAGGCAGAGCTGCTGCTGCTCCTCTAAGGCTCACCCTGGAACATCCTCTTTCCTTTTGGATGAGGAAGGAAATCCTCTCCAACGAGTTTTTGCTGGGTTTCTGCCCCAGTGCTGGCTGCCATTGGGTGGCTAATGAAGAACCCTGTTGCTGTATGGCAAAGAGATTCCAGAAATGCAGAGGATCTCAGAAGTCCTTTAGTGCTGTGTTATGGAATCCCCAGCATCACAGAGCCTCAGAGCCACATTTGCAGAAGCAGTCCTGGAAGCCCTTAAGAGACAAAGCAGCTAACAGAAGTCCTGAGCAGCAGGAGGCCCTAGTAGAAGCCCCTAAGCAGCAGCCCTGCACCAAAGCCCTGGCCAGAAGTAGCTAACAGAAGCAGAAGTCCCTAGCACCCCTAACCCCCCAAGCTGTTCCCAGCCTAAGTCCCTGAGCCAAGAGCAGTTGTTGCTCAGAGTGGCTGTTTCTATCTCTTTGTTATCAATCCCTTAACCAGTAAACCCCAACCACATCTACAAGCTAAAATCTCATCCCAGTGAGAGCTGCCAGCGTGCCCAGGAGCTGCCTTCTGCAGCATCTCCCAGCCCCAGGGTGCCAAGGTGAGGCTGTTGTCCTTGGCACCCTTGGAATGTGATGGGTTTGCTCTAGGCAGTGTGCTGAGCAATGGGTCAGCTAAGGAATCCTGCACTCTGCATGCCAATCCAAGCCCAGAGAGCCAAGCAGAGCCTGGGCTGCAGCAGGAGAAGTGTGGCCAGCAGGGCCAGGGAGGGGATTCTGCCCCTCTGCTCCACTCTGCTCAGACCACAGCTGCAGCTCTGGGTCCAGTGCTGGAGTCTCTGTGCCAGGAAGGCTCTGGAGGGGCTGGAAGGTGTCCAGAGAAGGGCCACGAGGAGGAGCAGAGGGCTGGAGCTGCTCTGCTGTGAGGACAGACTGAGGGAGTTGGGGTTGTGCAGGCTGGAGAGGAGAAGGCTCTGAGGAGACCTAATTGTGGCCTTGCAGGATCTGCAGGGGCTCCAAGCAAGCTGGGGAGGGACTTTTGAGGGTGTCAGGGAGGGATAGGACTGGGGGGATGGAGCAAAACTAGAAATGGGGAGATTGAGATTGGCTGTGAGGAAGAAGTTGTTGCCCAGGAGGGTGGTGAGAGCCTGGCACAGGCTGCCCAGGGAGGTGGTGGCAGCCTCCTGCCTGGAGGTGTTTGCAGCCAGGCTGGCTGTGGCTGTGAGCAACCTGCTGTGGTGTGAGGTGTCCCTGCCCATGGCAGGGGGTTGGGACTGGCTGAGCCTTGAGGTCCCTTCCAGCACAGACAGCTCTGTGCCTCTGTGTCCAGCAGCTGCCCTCAGAGCAGTGGCTGCAGCAAGTTTTGAATCTCTGTGAGTGTTGTACTGAGCACCTGCACAAAACACGGTGAGCTGAGCAGAGAACAGCCCAGAGTCCTGAGGTGTATTGTGTGGGACCTGCTTAGAGAAACTTGAAGAGGGGTTTGCTTTTCTTTATAACTCTGGGTGTGATTTATGGCATGCTCAGTGTGACTAAGGCTCTTAATGAAGGCAGCCTGGGCCATGGCTGCAGCTCTGACTCACCTGCTGCATCTAAATTTAAAGTAGCTGCAGCTGGGCTCCAGTGTTGATGTTGAGGAGAGATTGGGGTATATGCCTTTGGCATTTCCTTGGTGTGGGCACAACAGCTCTGAGCTGTTGGTAGTGCAGAGCCCAGGGAAGTGTGACTGTGAGGCTGCCTTCCCTGTCCAGACTGAGCAGACCAAAAGTCCTGATTGATGCATCTGAAGCGAGCTTAGAGCCACAGAACTGTCAGGGTTGGAAGGGACCTCAGAGATTAACCAGTCCCAACCCCCTGCCACGGGCAGGGACACCTCACACCACAGCAGGTTGCTCACAGCCACATCCAGCCTGGCTGCAAACACCTCCAGGCAGGAGGCTGCCACCACCTCCCTGGGCAGCCTGTGCCAGGCTCTCACCACCCTCCTGGGGAACAACTTCTTCCTCACAGCCACTCTGCAGGGCTGTGCAGAACACCAGAGCTGGGGGAGCATCAGGTGGTACCTCACAGCTCACCAGTGCAGGAAAGTGCAGCAAACTCCTGGAGAGTTTGTGTTGCTTTATGCTGCAATGAGATCAGATTTCCTGCATGATTTCAGTGGAACTGACTCCATGAGGGCTCTCTGATTCCCTTCTGTCTTCAGGTTTGGGCCCCTCACTACAAGAAGGACATTAAAGGGCTGGAGCAGGTCCAGAGAAGAACAGCAAAGCTGGGGAAGGGTCTGCAGAACAGAGCTGGGGAGGAGCAGCAGAAGGAGCTGGGGGTGTTGAGTGTGGAGAAGAGGAGGCTGAGGGAGACCTCATTGCTCTCTGCAGCTCCCTCAGAGGAGGCTGCAGCCAGGTGGGGGTTGGAGTCTTCTCCCTAGTCTCAGGTGATAGAAGGAGAGGAAATGTCCTGAAATTGTGGCAGGGGAGGGGTAGGTTGGAGATGAGGAAGAATTTCTTTGCTGCAGGAGTGGTCAGGGACTGGCACAGGCTGCCCAGGGAGGTGGTGGAGTCCCCATCCCTGGAGGTGTTTAGGAAGAGCCTGGATGAGGCCCTTGGTGCCATGGTTGAGTTGATCAGATGGTGCTGGGGGATAGGTTGGACTTGATGATCTCTGAGGCCTTTTCCAACCTGGATGCTTAGTTTTAGCTCCCTGTTTTCAGAACCCCTTTGCATGATAAGTCTGCTCTCATCTCCCCTCCTCCAGCTGCAGTTTCAATACCTCCTCTGGGCTTTAGGGCAGTGCCTTTGATTTTTAGCACAGAGTTGAGGATCACAACATTTTTTCCAGGAGGATAAATTTCTTGTGGGGGTCAGTGGTGATCTCAAGATGTTTCTTCCCTCTTTCCCCTTTGCCTTCCCCCTCCTGAGACATTCAGCTCAACTCTTTTGCCTTTCTGCAACATCATCATCTGCATAACTGGGGGGCAGCAAGTTCTGCATGGGACAGCAATGTGCCCTGGGGGCCAAGAAGGCCAAGGGGGTCCTGGGGTGCAGTCAGAGAGTGTGCCCAGCAGAGCCAGGGAGGTTCTCCTCCCCCTCTACTCCTGAGACCTCACCTGGAATATTGCATCCAGCTCTGGGCTCCACAGATCAAGGGACAGGGATCTGCTGGAGAGGCCCCAAGGGAGGGCTATGAGGATGATTAGGGACTGGAGCACTGCCTGGGGAGGAGAGGCTGAGGGGCCTGGGGCTGTTTGGTCTGGAAAGGAGAAGGCTGAGAGGGGATTTAATCAATGTTTATCAATAGCTGAGGGCTGGGGGCCAGGAGGGAGGGGACAGGCTCTGCTCACTTGCTCCCTGTGACAGGACAAGGAGCAGTGGATGTAAGCTGCAGCACAGGAGGTTCCACCTCAACAGGAGGAGGAACTTCTGCACTGTGAGGGTCCCAGAGGCCTGGAGCAGGCTGCCCAGAGAGGTTGTGGAGTCTCCTTCTCTGGAGCCTTCCCAGCCCTGTCTGGATGTGTTCCTGTGTGCCCTGTGCTGGATTCTCTGCTCCTGCTCTGGCAGGGGTTGGACTGGATGATGTCCAGGAGCCCCTTCCAACCCTTAACCTCCTGTGAGCTGTGATCCTGTGATCAAGCTTGAAGGGATTTAATGAATCTCAGGCCCGTGCATAAGGCATGATGAATCCCCCTGGAGTCAGCAAGACCACCTGGAATGCTGTTGGGGATTTCCACTGCTGAGGTACCCAGGGGGGTTGGGGGGCACAGAGCTGTGTGGGGTGCAGCCCATCCCATGTTTCCCCCAGGGGGGGATGAGGGCAGAGCCAGGGCTCAGTTAGCTGCGTAAGAGGACAAGGGTGGTGGAGGTGCTCCAAGGGCTCAGACACTTTTCATTAACCAGAGGAATGCTCTGGAGCAGCTGGAGAAAAGGAATTAATTAAACAAGAGGGAATAATCTCTCTAAGCCAAGCTGCCAGTCAGGATGTTCCATCTTGGGTTTGTTTTTTCCCCAATCAATATTACTCAAAGTGAGAAGAGAAAAAAGGCTGGATGGGGAGTTTAGACTTCTTGGTGGAAGAAGAGGTCACAGAGTACAAGATAAACGAACAAATTAATGAAGAAAGTTGTTTCCTTTGCTTGACAAAAGCCAAAAGGGTTTCAAGAGCTTGGTTACCAAAGGACAGGACCAGCACAGCCAACCCTTCCCACCTGAGCACAGAGCAGGATTTGTTCATCAGCAATTCCTGCTGCAAAGGACAGACTCACCCTGCCAGCAGGAATGAAGAGGGACAGTGGCTGTGAGCTGGGAGAGGGCAGACTGAGACTGGAGATGAGGAAGAAATTCCCAGGCTGCCCAGGGAGGCTGTGGCTGCCTCCTCCCTGGAGGTGTTCCAGGTCAGGCTGGATGAGGCCTTGAGCAAGCTGGGCTGGTGGGAGGTGTCCCTGCCCATGGCAGGGGGTTGGAGCTGGGTGATGCAGTGCTACAGGCTGGGGACAGAGTGGCTGAGAGCAGCCAGGCAGAGAGGGACCTGGGGGTAGTGGTGGACAGCAGCTGAACATGAGCCAGCAGTGTGCCCAGGTGGCCAAGAAGGCCAATGGCATCCTGGCCTGCATCAGGAAGAGTGTGGCCAGCAGGAGCAGGGAAGTCATTGTGCCCTGTGCTCAGCACTGCTGAGGCCACACCTTGAGTCCTGTGTCCAGTTCTGGGCTCCTCAGGTGAAGAAGGACATTGAGAGACTTGAAGGTGTCCAGAGAAGGACAACAAGGCTGGGGAGGGGTCTGGAGCACAGCCCTGTGAGGAGAGGCTGAGGGAGCTGGGGTTGCTTAGCCTGGAGAAGAGGAGGCTCAGGGGAGACCTCATTGCTCTCTGCAACTCCCTGCAGGGAGGTTGTAGCCAGGTGGGGGTTGGTCTCTTCTTTATAGTATCATAGAATCAGTCAGGGTTGGAAGGGACCTCGAGGACCATCCAGTTCCAACCCCCTGCCATGGGCAGGGACACCCCACACTAGATCAGCCTGGCCACAGCCTCATCCAGCCTGGGCTTAAACACCTCCAGGGACGGGGCCTCAACCACCTCCCTGCACAACCCATTCCAGGGCTTCACCACTCTCATGGGGAAGAACTTCCTCCTCCCCTCCAGCCTGAATCTCCCCACCTCCAGCTTCCTTCCATTCCCCCTAGTCCTATCACTCCCTGAGATCCTGAGCAGTCCCTCCCCAGCCTTCCTGTAGCCCCCTTCAGATCCTGGAAGGCCACAATGAGGTCACCTGGGAGCCTTCTCTTCTCCAGCCTGAACAGCCCCAACTCCTTCAGTCTGTCCTCACAGGAGAGGTGCTCCAGCCCTCTGCTCATCCTCCTGGCCCTGCTCTGGACACCTTCCAGCACCTCCAGATCCCTCTTGGAATAGGGGCTCCAGAGCTGGAGGCAGTACTCCAGGTGGGGTCTCAGCAGGGCTGAGCAGAGGGGGAGAATCCCCTCCCTTGCCCTGCTGGCCACACTTCTCCTGCTGCAGCCCAGGCTCTGATTGGCTTTCCGGGCTGCAAGTGCACACTGAGAGCTCCTGGTGAGCTTCTCCTCCCCCAGCACCCCCAAGTCTCTCTCCTCAGGGCTGCTCTCCAGCCAGTCCCTGCCCAGCCTGCGTTTGTGCCTGGGATTGCCTCCACCCAGCTGCAGGACCCTGCCCTTGGTCTTGTTGAAGCTCCTGAGGTTGGCTTGTGCCCACCTCTCCAGCCTGTCCAGGTCCCTCTGGATGGATCCCTTCCCTCCAGCTGTCTGCTGCACCACACAGCTTGGTGTCATCACAACCTTGCTGAGGCTGCACTCAGTGCCACTGTCCATGGCACCCACAGAGATGTTGAACAAGCCTGGTCCCAGGCCTGATCCCTGAGGGACTCTGCTTGTCCCTGAGCCTCCCCTGGGCCATGGACCCATTGACAGCCACCCAGGCACCCATCAGCAGAACAAGAGGACACAGTCACAGGTTGTGCCAGGGGAGGTTTAGGCTGGAGGTGAGGAGAACATTCTTCCCAGCAAGAGGAATTGGCCACTGGGATGTGCTGCCCAGGGAGGTGGTGAAGTCCCCATCCCTGGAGGTGTTTAGGAAGAGCCTGGATGAGGCCCTTGGTGCCATGGTTGAGTTGATCAGATGGTGCTGGGGGATAGGTTGATGATCTCTGAGGTCTTTTCCAACCTGGTTACTTCTGTAAAGAACTCTATAAAGCCCAAAGCAGGCAGCTGTGGCTGCTGGGGATGCAGGCAGCCAGAGGCAGGCAAAGGGTTTCAGCAGTAACAGAATATTTGCTTACCTCCAGCTCCAGGGCTGGGGAAACACTGCAGCAGCAGCTTCCCACAGCCACAGGCAACCAGCACCAGTCAAAAGCTGTGCCAGGGGAGGTTTAGGCTGGAGGTGGAGGTGAGAAGAAAGTTCTTCCCAGAAAGAGGAATTGGCCACTGGAATGTGCTGCCCAGGGAGGTGGTGGAGTCCCCATCCCTGGAGGTGTTCAAGAGGGGGATTGGATGTGGCACTTGGTGCCATGGGTTAGCTGTCAGGAGGTGTTGGGTGACAGGTTGGACTTGATGCTCTCTGAGGTCTTTCCCAACCTTGTTGATTCTATGATTCTAAGGCAAACTGCTGGGTCCTTCACTTAGGTCACAACAACCCCATGAACCCTCCAGGCTTGGGGCAGAGTGGCTGGAAAGTGGTGAAAAAGGCTGAAGGTGAGCCAGGGGTGCCCAGGTGGGCAAGAAGGCCACCAGCACCGGGGCTGGAGCAGCAATGGTGTGGGCAGCAGGAGCAGGGCAGGGACCGTCCTCCTGTACTGGGCACTGGGGAGGCCACATCCTGAGTCGTCAGGAGGCGCTGGGTGACAGGTTGGACTTGATGATCTCTGAGGTCTTTTCCAACCTGATTGATTCTGTGATTCTATAAGAGGTTAGGGAGTCAAAGGCAAAACCCAGAAGGGTTTCAGGAGCTTGGTTACAAAAGGGCAGGCCCAGCAGAGCCAACCTTTCCCCTCTGAGCGCCGAGCAGGAGTCCTTGACCAGCAATTCCTGCTGCAGAGGCCAGACTCACCCTGCCAGCAGGAATGAACCATGCATGGAGGAGGCTCAACCTGTCTAATCTGCTGGATTACTACAAGGGGGCTGCCAGAGTTGGGCAAGCAGCCAGAGCTTAAGAACACAAACAAATATCATGGTTCCCATAGTAACTGGGATCACCTTGGAGATGATTAATACCAGGCTGAATTACAAGGGGTGGGCCACAGCTCTCACCCTCTGCTGATTTAATTATCACCCAGTGTCATGCAGCTGAGCATCTCTGCAGTGAAAAATCATTCTGTAGTTCCCCAGTTCTTCCTCCTACTCCTTGATGGAGGGCCAAGGAGGATATTCTTTTGGTTTATTTTGGAGGGTTTGGGGTTTTTTTCCCCTTGCTATTAAAAGCAAACAGTAAAACCATACAGGACTCATCCCAGAGTCATGCATGGCACAGTGGAACAGAAATAGCTACACAGGAAACTGCTCAGGAGTGCTGGATGAAAGCCAGCAAGGTCTTGCACCAGGAAAGAACAACCCCACAGAGTGGGATGGGTTGGGGGCTGAGCTGCTGGAGACAAGTGAAGGGGAAAAGGACCTGGGGGTCCTGGTGGGTGGGAGGCTGACCATGAGCCAGCAATGTGCTCTGGTGGCCAGGAAGGCCAAGGGCACCCTGGGGTGCATTAGGAGGGCTGTGGTCAGCAGGTTGAGAGAGGTTCTCCTCCCCCTCTGCTCGGCCCTGGTGAGGCCACACCTGGAATAGTTCTGCTCTGGGCCCTCAGTTAAGGAGGGACCTCAGGGAACTGCTTGAGAGAGTCCAGCACAGAGCCACAAAGATGATTAGGGCAGAGGAACATCTTCTGTACAAGGAGAGCCTGAGGGAGCTGAGGGCTCTGTAGCTTGGAGAGGAGGAGCCTGAGGGTGAGCTCCTTGCTGTTGCTAAAGCTGTGCAGGGTGATGCCCAGAGGCTGGAGCCAGGCTCTGCTGGGGGATGCCCAATGCCAGCACAAGGGGCAGTGGTGGAAGCTGAGGCAGAGGAAGTGCCATGGGAACAGGAGGGAAAGGGTTTTTTTCACTGTGAGGGTGACAGAGGCCTGGAACAGGCTGCCCAGGGGGGGGTTGTGGAGTCTCCTATCTGGAGATATTCAAACCCTGCCTGGATGTGTTCCTGTGTGACCTGCTCCAGGTGACCCTGGTCTGGCAGAGGGTTGGACTGGATGAGCTTTAGGTCCCTTCCAGACCCTGGCATTCTGTGACTGTGATATTTAGAACCTAACCTTCCCTTCCTTCCCTTCCCTTCCCTTCCCTTCCCTTCCCTTCCCTTCCCTTCCCTTCCCTTCCCTTCCTTCCTTCCTTCCCTTCCCTTCCCTTCCTTCCCTTCCCTTCCCTTCCCTTCCCTTCCCTTCCTTCCCTTCCTTCCCTTCCCTTCCTTCCCTTCCCTTCCCTTCCCTTCCCTTCCCTTCCCTTCCCCTCCCCTCCCCCTCCCCTCCCCTCCCCTCCCCTCCCCTCCCCTTTTCTTTCCCTTTTCCCACCCCTCTTTTGCTTGGGTTTGTTCTTACCAGGGCACCCACTGCACACCCCTGCTGCTCGGAGCCAGCCCCCCGCTGACGGGGCACACACTCCCCAGGGTGCATCAGCTGGGGCTGGGAGGATTTCTCCAGCCCATTGCAGAAGTGGAGCTTGCTGCAGGGAGGCCTGGCCCAAGGTTTGGCAGTCCCAGCCTCAGGAAGTGCTCATTTCACAAGTCTGGGGCTAAAGGGGAATTCAAAAAGGGCCAAAGTTTAGATCTTCCTGTAAATGTCTTGTCAGCCATTTAGATCTAACCCCAAAGTTAGACCTGAACCCCAATGTAGGTCTTCTTAGCACTCCCATCAGGGAATGTAGCTGTTCTGTGGATAAAGCATCACTTGTGCTGCAGTCAGCACTCTGACACTCCTGCTGGCATTCAGTCTCTCTGGTTCCCCATGCAGAGGAAGTGAGTATCAGCTCTCCTGCTTTGCCAGGTTTTTCTCTGCCACATTACTCTGTCCTTCTAGGACACAGAAACTGCCTCAAAGTGCTAGATCCAGGCTGGGAGGCTTGGGGCTGTTCAGCCTGGAGAAGAGAAGGCTTCAGGGAGCCCTCAGAGCAGCCTTCCAGTACCTGAAGGAGCTCCAGGAGAGCTGGGGAGGGACTTTGGACAAGGGCTGGAAGTGACAGGATGAGAGACAATGGCTTTGAGCTGGGAGAGGAGAGATTGAGACTGGAGATGAGGAAGGAATTGTTGGCAGTGAGGGTGGTGAGAGCCTGGCACAGGCTGCCCAGGGAGGTGGTGGCAGCCTCCTGCCTGGAGGTGTTTGCAGCCAGCTGTGGCTGTGAGCAACCTGCTGTGGTGTGAGATGTCCCTGCCCATGGTCACTTCCAGCCCTGACAGTTCTGTGATTCTGAGATTCAGTCCTATGAACATTACAACCATGGAAACACAGAACTGTTGAGGTTGGAAGAGACCTTTGAGATCCCCAAGTCCAACCTGTCCCCCAGAGCTCACATCCCCACCCCTGCTGTGAGCCACTGCCACTACCCCACAGGCCTCAGCACCACATCCATGCCAGGGGGCTTGGACTCAGTGATTTCTCAGAGGTCACTTCCAACCCCAACCATTCTGGGATTCTAACTGAGCAGAAGTCTTAAGGCTGCCAGTGCTGGAGCTGGATGGTGTGCAAGGTCCCTTCCAACCCAACTCATTCTGGGATTCTATGGTTCTGAAGTTGCCACAAACTCTGCTCTCGTCAGCAGCGCCTGGGCAGCAAACCTTGGCTGGGCTAATGCTGCCAGGGCACACCTGCTCAGAGCAATGCTCTGCACATTCCTGGTCATATTTTGCATGCAGTGAGTTGAAACACAAATAATTGTGTTCTTTGAGCAGCAGAGACACACTGAGACACTTGAAGGTGTCCAGAGAAGGGCAACGAGGCTGGGGAGAGGCCTTGAGCACAGCCCTGTGAGGCTGGATGAGGCCTTGAGCAAGCTGGGCTGGTGGGAGGTGTCCCTGCCCATGGCAGGGGGTTGGAACTGGATGATGCAGTGCTACAAGCTGGGGACTGAGTGGTTGGAGAGCAGAAAGGGTCCTGGGGGTAGTGGTGGACAGCAGCTGAACAGGAGCCTGCAGTGTGCCCAGGGGCCCAAGAGGGCCAAGGGCATCCTGGCCTGCATCAGGGAGAGTGTGGCCAGCAGGAGCAGGGAGGTCATTGTGCCCTGTGCTCAGCACTGCTGAGGCCACACCTTGAGTCCTGTGTCCAGTTCTGGGCTCCTCAGTTGAAGAAGGACATTGAGAGACTTGAAGGTGTCCAGAGAAGGGCAACAAGGCTGGGGAGGGGTCTGGAGCACAGCCCTGTGAGGAGAGGCTGAGGGAGCTGGGGTTGCTTAGCCTGGAGAAGAGGAGGCTCAGGGAGACCTTCTTGCTCTCTCCAACTCCCTGCAGGGAGGTTGTAGCCAGGTGGGGGTTGGTCTCTTCTCCCAGGCAGCCAGCAGCAGAACAAGAGGACACAAACTGAGCCAGGGAAGGTTTAGGATGGAGGTGAGGAGAAAGTTCTTCCCAGCAAGAGAGATTGGCCATGGGAATGTGCTGCTCAGGGAGGTGTTTAAGAAGAGCCTGGATGAGGCCCTTGGTGCCATGGTTTAGTTGATCAGATGGTGCTGGGTGATAGGTTGGACTTGATGATCTCTGAAGTCTTTTCCAACCTGGTTAATTCCATTCCATTCCATTCCATTCCATTCCATTCCAGTCCAGTCCAGTCCAGTCCAGTCCAGTCCAGTCCAGTCCAGTCCAGTCTGCTCAGCTCCTGAGAAGTTTCACAGACTTGCCTGGAGATAAGCTGTGCTCAGGCAGGTGCCAGTGCTCCAAGCATGGCTTCCCAGGATCACACCCCAGCCACTCCAACCATTCTCTAACTCTGCCAAGGGTGGTGCTAGGGCCATGCTCCTCAGCACCACATCTCTGCCTCTTTCCATCACCCCCAGGGATGAGCATTTCTGGTAAATGACATTTCCTCCTATGTTCTGCGTACTGCTCCATACCTGAAGCCTCTTTTGGTGGTTGCCATTGAATCACAGGATGCCAGGAGCTGGAAGGGACCTCTGGAGATCATCCAGTACAACCCTGCCAGAGCAGGGTCACGCAGGGCAGGTCACACAAGAATGCATCCAGATGGGTTTTGAAGATCTCCAGAGCAGGAGACTCCACAACCTCTCTGGGCAGCCTGCTCCAGGCCTCCAGCAGCCTCACACCAAAGACGTTTCTCCTCATGTCCAGATGGAATTTCCTGTGATTGAGCTTACCTCCATTGCTCCCCATCCTATCAGTGAGAAGAGCCTGGCTGCATCCTCCTGGCAGCAGCCTTCAGTTCTTTGCGTACACTGAGCAGACTCCCTCTCAGCCTTCTCTTCTGCAGGCTAGACAGCCCCAGCCAGGGGGCAGGGATGGGCATCCCTGTGCAACTGCAGGGCAAGGGACACAATGGGATCATCTTCATCTGAATGCTGCAGAAGCATTTGAGTGGTTCATGACAGCAATTCGTGCAGCACAGCCTGGGCAGGCAGATCTCAGCCTGGAGACTTTGCCTGTGGCTGTGGGAAGCTGCTGCTGCAGTGTTTCCCCAGCCCTGGAGCTGGAGGTAAGCAAATATTCTGTTACTGCTGAAACCCTTTGCCTGCCTCTGGCTGCCTGCATCCCCAGCAGCCACAGCTGCCTGCTTTGGGCTTTATAGAGTTCTTTACAGAAGTAACCAGGTTGGAAAAGACCTCAGAGATCATCAACCTATCCCCCAGCACCATCTGATCAACTCAACCATGGCACCAAGGGCCTCATCCAGGCTCTTCCTAAACACCTCCAGGGATGGGGACTCCACCACCTCCCTGGGCAGCACATCCCAGTGGCCAATCTCTCTTGCTGGGAAGAATGTTCTCCTCACCTCCAGCCTAAACCTCCCCTGGCACAACCTGTGACTGTGTCCTCTTGTTCTGCTGATGGCTGCCTTCAGGGAGTTGGGGAGGGGTCTGGAGCACAGCCCTGTGAGGAGAGGCTGAGGGAGCTGGGGTTGCTTAGCCTGGAGAAGAGGAGGCTCAGGGGAGACCTTCTTGCTCTCTCCAACTCCCTGCAGGGAGGTTGTAGCCAGGTGGGGGTTGGTCTCTTCTGCCAGGCAAGCAGCAGCAGAACAAGAGGACACAGTCTCAAGCTGTGCCAGGGGAGGTTTAGGCTGGAGGTTTGTAAGAAGTTCTACACAGAGAGAGTGATTGCCTCGACCCAGCTGCAGGACCCTGCCCTTGGTCTTGTTGAAGCTCCTGAGGTTGGCTTGTGCCCACCTCTCCAGCCTGTCCAGGCCCCTCTGGATGGATCCCTTCCCTCCAGCTGTCTGCTGCACCACACAGCTTGGTGCCATCAGCAACCCTGCTGAGGCTGCACTCAATGCCACTGCCCATGGCACCCACAGAGATGTTGAACAAGCCTGGTCCCAGGCCTGATCCCTGAGGGACTCTGCTTGTCCCTGGCCTCCACTGGGCCATGGACCCATTGACAGCCACTCTCTGGGTGCAGCCATCAAGCCAGTTCTGTATCCATCTAGTGGTCACCCATCACACCCATGTGTCACCAGCCTGGAGACCAGGAGGTGGGGTGGGACAGTGCCGAAGGCTTTGCTCAGGGCCAGGGAAACGACATCAGTTGCTCTCCCTCAGCTATTAATGCTGTCACCTGCTCAGAGAAGGCCACCAGGTGTGTCCGTGCAGGGTTGTGGGAGACTCAGTGTGCTATTTTCCTGGAGGGGTGGAGAAGCAGTTAGAGCCTGATTGTTCTGACTGGCTTCCCCCAGGGGTGGAAATATGCTGCTGAGTAAAGAGAGATGGAAATAAAGGTTTGGTTGAGAGGTTGTGAGGCTCTTCCAGGTGACCAGGATGTCCACCGGATCCATGAAGAACTTGCACCGCGGAAGAGTGAACTCTGCATCGCTGGGAGCTTCCACTGGATGAGAGAAGAAGAACTGGAACGGACTGACACTTGGGCCTGAATGAGAGACTGCTTGGGTGGACGCCCAGATGAGGATATGGACTTCGCTGGACACGTCATCGGAAGAGTTCTGATTTGATGCTATGTTTGGGGTGCAGAGATTATGGTATGAAATAAGGGGTGGCATGATGCAGCTTGGGCTGGGTGCCCTCTGCTCCATGAGGTGCTTCCTGTGTCCAGAGGTCCAGCCCAGTGGGTGGACACCGGGAACTAGGTATTTCTACCATCATTCTCTGCAGCACTCTAAGATCCAGTGCGAGGCCTAAGCACCTCCTCTGTCCTCCTCGCCGGCACCCGGGAACCGGGAGAGATGTTGTCTCCCAGCCATGGGCCTGGCTAGGCCCAAGGCCACGGGGGATGGGCAGTCTCAGATCACAGTATCACAGTATTACCAAGGTTGGAAGAGACCTCGAAGATCATCGAGTCCAACCTGTCACCACAGACCCCATGACTAGACCATGGCACCAAGTGCCACATCCAGTCCCCTCTTGAACACCTCCAGGGACGGTGACTCCACCACCTCCCCGGGCAGCACATCCCAATGGCTAACAACTCTCTCTGGGAAGAACTTTCTCCTCACCTCCAGCCTAAACTTCCCCTGGTGCAGCTTGAGACTGTGTCCTCTTGTTCTGGTGCTGGTTGCTAGGGAGAAGAGGCCAACCCTTCCTGGCTACAACCACCCTTCAGGTAGTTGTAGAGAGCAATGAGGTCTCCCCTGAGCCTCCTCTTCTCCAGGCTAAGCAACCCCAGCTCCCTCAGCCTCTCCTCACAGGGCTGTGCTCCAGACCCCTCCCCAGCCTTGTTGCCCTTCTCTGGACACCTTCAAGTGTCTTGATGTCCTTCTTCAACTGAGGGGCCCAGAACTGGACACAGGACTCAAGGTGTGGCCTAACCAAAGCAGAGTACAGGGGCACAATGACCTCCCTGCTCCTGCTGGCCACACTGCTCCTGATGCAGGCCAGGATGCCCTTGGCCTTCTTGGCCCCCTGGGCACACTGCTGGCTCATGTTCAGGCAGCTGTCAATCAGCACCCCCAGGTCCCTCTCTGCCTGGCTGCTCTCAGCCACTCTGCCCCCAGCCTGTAGCTCTGCCTGGGGTTGCTGTGGCCAAAGTGCAGCCCCTGGCACTTGGACTTGTTGAATTCCATGCCATTGGACTCCGCCCATCTGTTGAGCCGATCGAGGTCCCTCTCCCATCTGGCCAGCTGAGACTAGCCTGGGGGGGGGGGGGGGAAGGAGCCCTGGGGTCTTGGGCCCACCCTCAGGTGGGGATGGGATGCTTCTGGGTCTGCTTTGGGATTTCTTTTGTCACTGCTTCTGGCTCTCTGTTAACATTCACCGCTTTTCATTTACACTTTCCATCACCTTTGCAATCCCTTTGTCTGAGTTGTTATTTTTGCCCGTGGTGGGGAGGGGGGCTGCCTCAACCCATCACAGACATGGACCCACTGACAGCCACTCTCTGGGTGGGGCCATCAAGCCAGTGCTGTATCCATCCAGTGGTCACCCATCAAACCCATGCATGTATTATTAACCTTGTTGGGGATTAGAAATGGGTGTCAGGATCCAACCTGCTCCGTCATCTCCTGGCTGTGTGGGCAAAGAAACTGGCTTTTGAGGGCACCATTTTCAGGCACACGGATGTCACAGCTGCAGGTGCCAGGTCCTGGCACTTGCCCTGTAGCTGTGTGTTATGGTCATGTCCTTTGCATGGTTGCAGGCTCTCCTGCAGGACTAGGGCTTCGTTATGGCAGATCCTGCAAACAGATCATTGCTCCCTACAGCTCCCTGCGAGGAGGCTGCAGCCAGCTGGGGGTTGGGCTCTTCTCCCTAGTCTCAGGTGATAGAAGGAGAGGGAATAGCCTGAAATTGTGCCAGGGGAGGGGTAGGTTGGAGATAAGGAACAGTTCCTGCAGGAGTGGTCAGGGATTGGCACAGGCTGCCCAGGGAGATGGTGGAGTCCCCATCCTGGAGGTGTTGAAGAAACCTGTGGCCATGGCACCTGGGGCCAGGGTTTGGTGGCCATGGTGGGGTTGAGTTGCTGGTTGGATTCATTGATCTTTTCCAGCTGAAAGGATGATATGGTTCTATGATTCCACCACTTAGAAACATTGAGCAGAGGGAGTTGGACTGGTTGAGCTTAAAATTCTCTTCCAACCAAAACAATTCTATGATTTAAGTTTCTATTTTAGGGACTGTCATCACCAGCAGCCTCTGGTTTGGGTTTTCAAGGTGAAGATGGATGCAAAAGGCTCTCAGCTCAGGTTTTGTTGCTGCTCCCAAATTACACAGGCAAGATTTCCCTGAAACATAATTTGTTGTGTTAGAATCACAGAACATTAGAGGTGGGAAGGGAACTCCAGAGATCATACAGCCCAACCCCCCTGCCAGAGCAGGAGCACCCAGGGCAGTCTGCACAGGAGTGCATCCAGGTGGGGCTTGGAAGTCTCCAGAGAAGGAGACTACACAACCCCTTTGGGCAGCCTGGGCAGTCTCTCTTCATAAGGGAGATGCTCCAGTCCCCTAATCATCCTTATGGAGGGGTCTGGAGCACAGCCCTGTGAGGAGAGGCTGAGGGAGCTGGGGTTGCTTAGCCTGGAGAAGAGGAGGCTCAGGGAAGACCTTCTTGCTCTCTACAACTCCCTGAAGGGAGGTTGTAGCCAGCTGGGGGTTGGTCTCTTCTGCCAGGCACCCAGCAGCAGAACAAGAGGACACAGTCTCAAGCTGTGCCAGGGGAGGTTTAGGCTGGAGGTGAGGAGAAAGTTCTACACAGAGAGAGTGATTGTCCACTGGAATGTGCTGCCCAGGGAGGTGGTGGAGTCCCCATCCCTGGAGGTGTTCAAGAGGGGACTGGATGTGGCACTTGGTGCCATGGTCTAGTCATGAGGTCTGTGGTTACAGGTTGGACTCGATGATCTTTGAGGTCTCTTCCAACCTTGGTGATACTGTGAGACTGTGAAAGTCTCCAGAGGAGGAGACTCCACAACCCCTCTGGGCAGCCTGGGCAGTCTCTCTTCATAAGGGAGATGCTCAAGTCCCCTAATCATCCTTTTGGCTCTCTGTTGGACTCTCTCCAGCAGGTCTCTGTCCCTCTTGAACTGGGGAGCCCAGAACTGGACACAGGATTGCAGGTGAGGTCTCACTAGGGCAGAATAGAGGGGGAGCAGAACCTCCCCAGCCCTGCTGGCCACACTGTTCATGCTGCCCCCCAGGACCCCATTGGCTCTCTTGGCCCTCAGGGCACATTGCTGTCCCATGCAGAACTTGCTGCCCAACAGCTCTCCAAGGCCTTCCTCCATGGAGCTGCTTTCCATCAAGCAAAGTGTGGCTCTAGCAAGTGCTGCACACTCTCATTCTGTCCAACTCAGGCAGGAACTGTGCACAGGCAAACTGCAGATATGAACTTGATTTCCTTTTCCCCCACTGGTATCACTGTTGATGCAGCACAATCTGCAGTTGGCTTTCCTGTAAATGTCTCTTGCTGTGGGATCTTCTCTCTCACACGGGGGTGGCTGTGCAGTTATGCCCAAATGGGGAGAAAAAACATGCTTTGGAACTGAGCCTGCAAAGTCTTCCAGAGCTAAACAACCTAAACATTCCTCTTTGTGCAGCTGCAGTGAAGGAATCCCTTATTTCCTTGAACTGAGCATATGGCAGGGCTGAAGCAGCACCATGAGATTCACCACAACAAAACAGACCTTCCCCTTCCTTGACTTGATGTGGTTTCCAGCACTCCCTGCAATGCCTGCTTTGGTAATCTCCAGAGAGACAGCCATGGGTGGAGGGAACACACTCCAAAGGTTATCTAAAGCTGGCATGAAGTGCTGCTCTCTGTGGGAAGAGCTTTTTTCAGACTTATGTAACAGCACAGTTTGCCAACACAGCTCTAGGGAAAAAGTTCCTGAGATGCTGTCTTAGGACTTGATGATCAGAGGGCTGTAGCATCCCTCCTACAGAGACAGGCTGGGAGAGTTGGGGTTGGTCAGCCTGGAGAGGAGAAGGCTCCAGGGAGACCTTAGAGCTGCATTTCAGTATCTGAAGGGGGCCTACAGGAAGGCTGGGGAGGGACTGTTCAGAAGGGCTTGGAGTGATCATAGAGTCATAGAACTGTCAGGGCTGGAAGGGACCTCAAGGCTCAGCCAGTTCCAACCCCCCTGCCATGGGCAGGGACACCTCACACTGCAGCAGGTTGCTCACAGCCACATCCAGCCTGGCTGCAAACACCTCCAGGCAGGAGGCTGCCACCACCTCCCTGGGCAGCCTGTGCCAGTGCCTCACTCAGAGCATTCTAGCCAGGGATAGAAAGAGGATCACTGTATCACAGTATTACCAAGGTTGGAAGAGACCTCGAAGATCATCGAGTCCAACGTGTAATGTAAAGGACTAATGGTTTGAAACTGGAGCAGCCTGTACACTGAGCTGGTCCTGCCCAGTCCAACCTGCTGCAAACAGTAGATGGAGTTCCTGTGCCCTGTGAAAGGATTCCACTGGGGAGGTCAGTGTGGGTTTCTCTGGCTGCTGGTGGGGGCAAACCAGCCTGAGGGGTGGTCTGTGCTGAGGGGCCTGGCCACACGTACTGGGTCAGGGGAGATACTGGGGGCAGTCAGTGCATCCCACAGCGAAACACAACGCTGGCTGAGCAGGTGTAGGCTGAGCAGGTAACACAGATTAAGGTACTGTAGCCACTGTGTAACAGTGATAAGTTGTTGTAAGCTTTCCTTCCCAGTGTACTACCAACATGGCACCCAGAATCCAGCATGGACCCCTGCAGCCCAGCACCAGCCTGCAGGACTACTGCATCATCTCACCTGCACCTGCTTCCTGGTGCCCTGCAGAGAGGAAAGGCTGTTCTCCTGAGGCCCTACAGCAACAGACTGCTCCTGATTCCCCTTCAGAGACAGACTGTTTCCTGATTCTTCTCCACATTCCAGCCCAGCTCAAACACCATCTGCATCAACCAGCACCAGAGAGAGACAGTTGGGATAAGGAAGGACTTGCAGCCAGAACTCTAATCCTCACCACAGTCCATGACTGGATAAAGAGACCAACCTGATCTCCTTCCATGCCCAGGTGACTGCCTGGTGGATGTGGGGCAGGCTGTGGATGGAGTCTGCCCGGACCTCAGCAAGGCCTTTGACACCATCCCCCACAACAAACTCCTGGCCAAGCTGTCAGCCCCTGGCTTGGGCAGCAGCACTCTGAGCTGGGTGAGGAACTGGCTGGAGGCTGAGCCCAGAGAGTGGTGGTGAATGGTGCCACAGCCAGCTGGCAGCCAGGCACCAGTGGTGTGCCCCAGGGATCAGTGCTGGGCCCCATCCTGTTCAATATCTTTATTGATGATCTGGAGGAGGGGATGGAGTCCATCAGCAGTAAATTTGCAGCTGACAGCAAGCTGGGGGCAGGAGTTGATCTGTTAGAGGGCAGAGAGGCTCTGCAGAGGGACCTCGACAGGCTGGGCAGATGGGCAGAGGCCAAGGGCAGGAGATTGAACACATCCAAGTGCCAGGGGCTGCACTTTGGCCACAGCAACCCCAGGCAGTGCTACAGGCTGGGGGCAGAGTGGCTGAGAGCAGCCAGGCAGAGAGGGACCTGGGGGTAGTGGTTGACAGCAGCTGAACATGAGCCTGCAGTGTGCCCAAGAGGCCAAGAAGGCCAATGGCATCCTGGCCTGCATCAGGAAGAGTGTGGCCAGCAGGAGCAGGGAGGTCATTGTGCCCTGTGCTCAGCACTGCTTAGGCCACACCTTGAGTCCTGTGTCCAGTTCTGGGCCCCTTAGGTTAGGAAAGATGTTGAGATGCTGGAAGGTGTCCAGAGAAGGGCAAGAAAGCTGGGGAGGGGTCTGGAGCACAGCCCTGTGAGGAGAGGCTGAGGGAGCTGGGGTTGCTTAGCCTGGAGAAGAGGAGGCTCAGGGGAGACCTCATTGCTCTCTCCAACTACCTGAAGGGAGGTTGTAGCCAGGAAGGGGTTGGCCTCTTCTCTCTAGCACCCAGCAGCAGAACAAGAGGACACAGTCTTAAGCTGTGCCAGGGGAGGTTTAGGCTGGAGGTGAGGAAGAAATTCTTCCCAGCAAGAGAGATTTGCCACTGGAATGTGCTGCCCAGGGAGGTGGTGGAGTCCCCATGCCTGGAGGTGTTTAGGAAGAGCCTGGATGAGACCCTTGGTGCCATGGTTGAGTTGATCAGATGGTGCTGGGTGAGAGGTTGGACTTCATGATCTCTGAGGTCTTTTCCAACCTGGTTAATTCTATTGTATTGTGGCAGAAAAGTGGAAGTGGAACAGAGGGATGGACCCTTCTGGCTTACACCCATCCTGAATGGGGGCTGAAGAAAGAACCCAGCCCCCAGGTAGACAAAAGAAACTTGATCTGTGTGGGCAGAGAGAGACTTGCTTTTTACCCTCCCAACCACCCTGGTATGGGTCCTGGGACAGGTGATGACTACTCAGACTCACCAGGACAGGTCCAACTAGGATGAAATTTGTATTCTACAATGGGTTTTGCTGAGGCTGCTGGCTTCAAAAGGCAAGGGAGGTGCAGGGCTGCAGCAGGTTGTTTTCTGAATGAAGTTTAGACTAGACTAGACTAGACTAGACTAGACTAGACTAGACTAGACTAGACTAGAATAGACCAGGTTGGAAGAGACCATCGAGATCACCATGTCCAACCTATCACCCAACACCACCTAATCAACTAACCCATGGCACCAAGCACCCCATCAAGTCTCCTCCTGAACACCTCCAGGGATGGTGACTCCACCACCTCCCTGGGCAGCACACTCCAATGGGCAATCACTCTCTCTGTGCAGAACTTCCTCCTAACCTCCAGCCTAAACCTCCCCTGGCACAGCGTGAGACTGTGTCCTATGAGCAAGCAGCAGGCCTCCCTGCTGCCTTCCTCAGAACCTCAGGCCAGGTGGTGGTTTATAATGTCCTACTAAGGCTTTTTCCCTCATAAAAGAAAAATGTCTTGCCAGCAGGAGCAGAGTTGTGATTGTCCTCCTTTGCTTGGCATTGGTGAGAGCACACTGCAAGTCATGGGCTCAGTTTTGGGGCCCATTGACGGGTTGCAGTGTGTCCAATCCAGCTCATGAAGGGCCTTGAACACAAATCTTGTGAGGAGCAACTGAGGGAACTGGAGTTGTTAATTCTTCACAAGAGGAGGCAGAGGCTGAGGCCTCATTGCCCTCTACAGCTCCCTGAAAGAAGGTTGGGGCCAGGTGGGGTTGGGCTCTTCTCACATGCAACAATAAAATACAAGATACAATATACAATAAACCAGGTTGGAAGAGACCTTCAAGATCATCACATCCCACCTATCACCCAACACCACCTAATCAACTAACCCATGGCACCAAGCACCCCATCAAGTCTCCTCCTGAACACCTCCAGTGAAGGTGACTCCACCACCTCCCTGGGCAGCACATTCCAATGGGCAATCACTCTCTCTGTGTAGAACTTCTTCCTAACATCCAGCCTAAACCTCCCCTGGTGCAGCTTGAGACTGTGTCCTCTTGTTCTGGTGCTGCCAGGGGAGGTTCAGGTTGGAGATTACAGTATCACAGTATCACAGTATCACCAAGGTTGGAAGAGACCTCGAAGATCATCGAGTCCAACCTGTCACCACAGACCCCATGACTAGACCATGGCACCAAGTGCCACATCCAGTCCCCTCTTGAACACCTCCAGGGATGGGGACTCCACCACCTCCCCGGGCAGCACATCCCAATGGCGAATCACTCTCTTGGTGAAGAACTTGAGAGAGTTAGGAACAATCTCTTCCCAGCAAGGGCTCTCAGGCCCTGTCCCAGGCTGCCCAGGGAGGTGCTGCAGTCCCCATCCCTGGAGGGGTTTCAGAGCTGCACGGATGAGCTGCTGAGGGCTGTGGGGTAGTGGCAGTGGCTCAGCAGCAGGGGTGGGGATGTGAGCTCTAGGGGAGTGCTTGGGCTTGATGATCTCAAAGATCTCTTCCAAGCTCAGCAGTTCTCTGGTTCCATGATTATAATGCTCTTAAGATAACAAACCATTATCAGCCCATCCTGTTTAGCAGTGCTCCTAGGAGCTGCTCTTGGAACTCCTGGATTTGTTTTCCTTGTTTCAGAGCTGCAGGTGGACCTCACTCCATTTCCCAGAGGAAAAGCCTCCACATGGCCAAAACCACCACCAAAACTGGCTCCTTGTGGGAGTCTGAGTAGAGACCAAGGTTTTAATGAGCGAGGAGCACGGAACAGCCACTCACCACTTCGTGCTGACCTTCTCCGTGGCAGTGTCGGACACATGGCCGTGGCAGCTGGGGCCGTCTGTGCTGCAGGACTTTAGCTGACTGGGAGAGCTGATGCCCTGGAACTGCTCTTCTGGAACCCTGCACTAAACTCTAGCTTTTACAATACAATACAATACAATACAATACACCAGGTTGAAAGAGACCTTCAAGATCATCACGTCCAACACATCAACCAATCCAACCCACCTAAACAACTAAACCGTGCAACCAAGCACCCCATCAAGCCTCCTCCTGAACACCTCCAATGAAGGTGATTCCACCACCACCACGGGCAGCCGATCAAGTGCTCCAACAACCTACAGCTCTCCTCTGAAGTTCCAAGGTTCCTCCAAGATTTATGGAGGAACTCTACGCCGGCAGCATTTCCCACCACCAGTTTCTGCCTAGCAGCTGCCCACAAACCACTGAGATGAATTCAGCAAGCATTTTCCACCACCATCATCTCCATGCAGGTGATGGAGAGCAGGTTTTTCTCCTCTTATCTCTCTAAGAGATAAGAAAGGCAGGCAATGCTCTCCTGTTGCAAGTCACTCACAGGGCAGCCCCCAGCAGCTGCAGCGGATGGGAGACCAGTAATTAAATAATCGATATCACCACTCAGCATTAATGAGTGAGCTGCAACCCCCACAGGCTGCTGAGCCTGACCAGCCTCTCTGGCAGCTCCTCCTGCACTCACAGCCTGCAAAGTGTTCCAGGCTTCCCTCCTTATGGATTCTGAACTTTTCAATTGCTTCCCAGAGAAAGCTTTTCAACACCAGCGTGCAGCAGACGCCCAGGGACTGGAGCAGGCTGCCCAGGGACACGGTGGGGTCCCCATCCCTGGAGGTGTTCAAAGGACCTGGACTTTGGCACGTGGAAATGTTGGGGCAGGTCCAGAGGAGGGCCACAAAGCTGATCAGAAGGCCATCAGGAGGCCAAACCTCCCAATGGTGGTCTCCTGCACAGGCTGGGAGAGTTGGGGCCAAACCTCCCAATGGTGGTCTCCTGCACAGGCTGAGAGAGTTGGGGCTGTTCAGCCTGGAGAAGAGAAGGCTCCAGGGAGACCTTAGAGCAGCCTTCCAGTACCTGAAGGGGCTCCAGGAGAGCTGGGGAGGGACTTTGGACAAGGGCTGGGAGTGACAGGCTGAGGGACAATGGCTTTGAGCTGGGAGAGGAGAGACTGAGACTGGAGATGAGGAAGGAATTCTTGGCAGTGAGGGTGGGGAGACTCTGGCACAGGCTGCCCAGGGAGGCTGTGGATGCTCTCTCCCTGGAGGTGTTCCAGGCCAGTTTGGATGAGGCCTTGAGCAAGCTGGGCTGGTGGGAGGTGTCCCTGCCCATGGCAGGGGTTGGACCTGGATGACCTTGTAGGTCCCTTCCAAGCCAACCCGTCCTGTGACTCTATGGTTTAGTTAGTGTTGGGTTACTCTTTAGACTTCATGATCTTAATGGTCTGTTCCACTGCAATGTGCTGCCCAGGGAGTCACTGTCCCTGGAGGTGTTCAAAGAAGGATTGGACATAGCACTTGGAGCCAGGGTGTAGCTGTCAGGAGTGCTGGGTGACAGGCTGGACTTGATGATCTCTGAGGTCTTTTCCATCCTTATTGATTCTATGATTTCCAGCCTTAATGATTCTATGGTTCTGTGTTTCAGGAGCATGGCAATCCTCCCAAGGATCCTGCAGAAACCACTCTGCAGGATCCAGGCACAGGGAGATCTTCTGCAGTGGGTCTGTGAGTGGATGTACCTGGGAGACTGTTGGACATGGAACTTTCTTTTCCCTTTCTCTCAGAACTGAGAGATTGTTCTTGACCATGAAAGGGTAAGGTAATTGCTCCTGCAGAGAGGTCAACCCAGTGAGCAGATGGAGCATGGCATTGCTAATCCTGCCTGAAGAGAGTCAAAAGCAGAGAGCAAGAGCAGCAAGCTGCTGGCAGCAGTCCTCCGCTGTGCTGTGAGAAGGCTGAGTGGGGAGAGCAGAGGAGTGTTTGGAGAGTGTTTCACCAGGAGTGGCGAGTGCAGCTGCCTGGGCAGGGTGCATTGTTGGCTCTCTGAATAGGCTTTGTAAAGCAGCAAGTCAAGTGCAAGCTCTTCAGAGGCATCTCCTACCTGTTCTGGGTTAATCTGAGCATGTGTTTGGCTAATAGCTCTTGTAAAGCAGAAGAGGAAGCAGAAGAGCCAGAGATGAAAAGTCCTGGAGCTCCCAGCCACCACACAGCCTGTACCTCGCATCTTAGCTCTGTGGCATCCTTACCCTCTGCATAACACAGGCACTTGGCTGCCTTCAGCAGCAGCATCTTCAAGCTCCCACATCCTATTGCAGTGCCCTTTGTCCACAGAGACAGCTTGACTCAGTGTCCTCACCTACCCTAGGCACAGCCCTGGCTCCAAATCTTTTCCAACCTGGTTAATTCTCTCCTCTCCTCTCCTCCTCTCTCTCCTCTCCTCTCCTCTCTCCTCTCCTCTCCTCTCCTCTCTCTCTCCTCTCCTCTCCTCTCCTCTCCTCTCCTCTCCTCTCCTCTCCTCTCCTCTCTCTCCCTCTCTCCTCTCTCTCCTCTCTCTCTCTCCTCTCCTCTCCTCTCTCTCTCTCCTCTCCTCTCCCTCTCCTCTCCTCCCTCTCCTCTCTCCTCTCCTCCTCTCCTCTCCTCTCTCCTCTCTCCTCTCCTCTCCTCTCTCCTCTCCTCCTCTCCTCTCCTCTCCTCTCCTCTCCTCTCCTCTCCTCTCTCCCTCTCCCTCTCCTCTCCCTCTCCTCCTCCCTCTCCTCTCCTCCTCTCCTCTCCTCTCTCTCCTCTCCTCTCCTCTCCTCTCTCCTCTCCTCTCCTCTCCTCTCCTCTCCTCTCCCTCTCCTCTCCTCTCCTCTCCTCTCCTCTCTCCTCTCCTCCCTCCCTCTCCTCCCTCTCCCTCCTCCTCCCTCCCTCCTCTCCCCTCCCTCTCCTCTCCCTCTCCTCTCCCTCTCCTCTCCTCTCCTCCTCCCTCTCTCTCCCTCTCCCTCCCTCCCTCCCCTCCTCCTCCCCTCCCCTCCCTCCCCCTCCCTCTCCTCCCTCCCCTCCCTCCCCTCCCTCCCCTCCCCTCCCCCTCCCTCCCCCCCCTCCTCCCCTCCCTCCCCTCCCCCTCCTCCCTCCTCTCCCCTCCCCTCCCCTCCCCTCTCCTCCCCTCCTCTCCTCTCCCTCTCCTCCCCTCCCCTCCCCTCCCTCTCCTCTCCTCTCCTCTCCTCTCCTCTCCTCTCCCTCCTCCCTCCCCTCCCTCCCCTCCCCTCCCCTCCCCTCCCCTCCCCTCCCCTCCCCTCCCTCCCTCCTCCCCTCCCCTCCGAACCTCTCCCCTCCCCTCCGAACCTCTCCCCTCCCCTCCCCCCCCCTCCCCTCCCCTTCCCTTCCCAGCTTCAGAGAGGTTTGGAGAGGAAGAGAGGTTCGGAGAGGTTTGGAGAGGAGAGGTTTGGATTCTGTGGAAACCAGTCCCAGCCCTGTGTGGTGCTCTGTAGCCTCTTCAACACATTGGTTTCTGCAGGTGGGCTGCCTAGGCTTGCTGGGTCTCCGATCTTTGGGGCTGCTCATGATTGAGCTGTTCTGTGGTGGATTTGGCTCTGCCTCTCTGTGCTGCCAGGAGTGGTGGTTGTTAGGGGATCTTTGCTGTCATGAAACATTGATTAAGGCTCTGGTCACTTGGTAATTATTTCCTTGTGCCAGTTCTCCTCTCTGCAGCAGCAAAGCTACTAATGTACAAACATTCACAGGAGTGAAGAAACAATCTTGTGAGAACAAAATGAAATGGATTTATTGAGCCTGCACCTGGGAAATTGCTGACAATCCCCAGAGCTGCAATGACTGCCTGACATCAGAGCTGAGAGACACGTCCCATGAGACACATCCAGCATCAGGAGTCCTTCCCCTCCAGCTGTGCCCCCAAGAAGAGCTGTTCCATTGCCCAAGAACAGACACATGTCCTGTCTGCTGAAGGCAGGTAGTGAAGGAAAGGCTTGGGGATCTAGGAGGTAGAGTTGTGATTTGTTCCTCTGTTGGAAATTCATTTATCCTTTGAAAGGAAGGGCAGCTCCCAAGTCAAACTAGGCATTAGTTGATCCCGAAGACTCTTCCAACTCAAAACTCAACTCTACTCAAACTCATCTCACCTCTTCCAACTCAGAACTCAAATCAACTCAAGCTCAACTTTTCTAACTAAACCTCAACTCAAATCTTCCAACTCAAAACTCAACTCAACTCAAAACTCAGCTCAACTCTTCTAACTCAAAACTCAGCTCAACTCTTCTAACTCAAAACTCAGCTCAACTCTTCTAACTCAAAACTCAGCTCAACTCTTACTCACCTCAGGTCTTCCAACTCAAAATTCAACTCAAACTCACCTCAGGTCTTCCAACTCAAAATTCAACTCAAACTCACCTCAGGTCTTCCAACTCAAAATTCAACTCAACTCAAAGTCAACTCAGCTCTTCCAACTCAAAATTCAACTCAACTCAAACTCATCCAACTCAAAATTCAACTCAATTCAGACTCATCTCAGCTCTTCCAGCTCAAAAATCAAATCAACTCAAACTCAACTCTTAGAACTAAACCTCAACTCAAATCTTCCAACTCAAAACTCATCTCAACTCGAAGTCAACTCAACTCTCCCAACTCAAACTCACCTCGGCTCTTCCAACTCAAAAATCAAATCAACTCAATCTCAACTCAAGCCAAATCTTCCAACTCAAAATTCAGCTCAGCTCAAACTCAACCCTTCCAACTCAGAACTCAAATTTAAACTCAACTCCTCCAACTAAACCTCAACTCAACCTCTTCCCACTCAAAAATGAACTCAACTAAAACTCATCTCTTCCAGCTCAAAACTCAAACCAACTCATGCTCACTTGAAGCTTCCAGCTAAAACTTAACTCAGCTCAAACTCAATTCACCTCAACTCTTCCAATTCAAAACACAACTCAACTCAATTTAAACCTTCCATCTCAAAATTCACATCAACTCAAACTCAGCTAGACTCTTCCAACTAAAACTCAACCCAAACTCAACTCTTCCTAAAGTCAACTCAACAAAACTCAACCCTTCCAGCTCAAAACTCAGATCAACTCACACTCAGCTCTTCCAATTAAAACTCAACTCAAACCCAACTCTTCCAATTCAAAAATCAACTAAAACTCAACTCAGAACTTAACAAAAACTCAACTCAGAATTTAACAAAAACTCAACTCTTCCAATTCAAAATGCAACTCAACTCAACCCTTCCAGCTCAAAACTCAACTCAAGCTCAACTCAACTCTTCCAATACAAACTCAATTAAACTCAAACCCAGCTCTTCCAATTCAAAGCACAACTGACTCAGCTCAACTTAAACCTTCCAGCTCAAAATTCAAATCAACTCAAACTCAACTCTTCCAACTAACACTCAACTCAAACTCAACTCTTCCAACTCAAAACTCAAATCAACTTAAATTCAACTCAAAACTTAACTTAAACTCACTCTTATAATTCAAAACACAACTCACTCAATTCAATTCAACTCAAACCTTCCATCTCAAAACTCAACTCTTCCAATAAAAAATCAACTAAACTCAACTCAATTCAACTCAACCCAACTCAACTCAACTCAAACATTCCAGCTCAAAACTCATATCACCTCAAACTCAACTCTTCCATCTAACACTCAACTCAAACTCAACTCTTCCAACTCAAAACACAAATCAAATTCAACTCAAAACTCAAACTCACTCTTCCAATTCAAAACACAACTCAACTCAACTCAAACCTTCCAGCTCAACTCAACTCAACTCTTCCAATAAAAGCTCAACTCAACTCAGCTCAGCTGAACTCAAACCTTCCAGCTCAAAACACAACTCAACTGTTCCAATAAAAACTCAACTCAAATCTTCCAGCTCAAAACTCAAATCACCTCGAACTCAACTGTTTCACTAAAAATTCAACTCAAACTCAATTCTTCCAACTAAAACTCAACTCAAACTCAACTCTTCCAACTCAAAACTCAAATCAACTTGAACCCAACTCAAAACTCAACTTAAACTCACTCTTCCAATTTGAAACACAATTCAACTCAACTCAAACCTTCCAGCTCAAAACTCAACCCATCTCTTCCAATAAAAACTCAACTCAACTCAACTCAGCTCAACTCAACTCAAACCTCCCAGCTCAAAACACAACTCAACTATTCCAATAAGAACTCCTCAACTGAAACTTTCCAGCTCAAAACTCAAATCACCTCAAACTCAACTCTTCCAGCTAAAACACAACTTAAACTCAACTCTTCCAACTCAAAACTCAAATCAACTTCAACTCAAATCTCAACTTAAACTCACTCTTCCAATTCAAAATGCAACTGTACTGAACTCAAACCTTCCAGCTCAAAACTCGACTCAGTTCTTCCAATAAAACCTCAACTCAACTCAACTCAAACCTTGCAGCTCAAAACACGACTCAACTCTTCCAATAAAAACTCAACTCAACTCAAACCTTCCAGATCAAAACACAACTCAACTCTTCCAATAAAAACTCAACTCAAATCAGCTCAACTCAACTCAACTCAAACCTTCCAGATCAAAACACAACTCAACTCTTCCAATAAAAACTCAACTCAAATCAGCTCAACTCAACTCAACTCAACTCAACTCAACTCAAAAACCTTCCAGCTCAAAACACGACTCAACTCTTCCAATAAAAACTCAACTCAACTCAAACCTTCCAGATCAAAACACAACTCAACTCTTCCAATAAAAACTCAACTCAAATCAGCTCAACTCAACTCAACTCAAACCTTCCAGATCAAAACACAACTCAACTCTTCCAATAAAAACTCAACTCAAATCAGCTCAACTCAACTCAACTCAACTCAACTCAACTCAACTCAACTCAACTCAACTCAAACCTTCCAGCTCAAAACTCAACTCAACTCTTCCAATAAAAACTCAACTCAAATCAGCTCAACTCAACTCAACTCAAACCTTCCAGCTCAAAACTCAACTCAACTCTTCCAATAAAAACTCAACTCAAATCAGCTCAACTCAACTCAACTCAACTCAAACCTTCCAGCTCAAAACTCAACTCAACTCTTCCAATAAAAACTCAACTCAGCTCAAACCTTCCAGCTCAAAACTCAACTCAACTCTTCCAATAAAAACTCAACTCAAATCAGCTCGACTCAACTCAACTCAACTCAAACCTTCCAGCTCAAAACTCAACTCAACTCTTCCAATAAAAACTCAACTCAAATCAGCTCAACTCAACTCAACTCAACTCAAACCTTCCAGCTCAAAACTCAACTCAACTCTTCCAATAAAAACTCAACTCAAATCAGCTCGACTCAACTCAACTCAACTCAAACCTTCCAGCTCAAAACTCAACTCAACTCTTCCAATAAAAACTCAACTCAAATCAAACCTTCCAGCTCAAAACTCAGCTCAACTCTTCCAATAAAAATCCAACTCACTCAACTCAGCTCAAACCTTCCATCTCAAAACTCAAATCACCTCAAACTCAACTCTTCCAACTAAAACTCAACTCAAATTCAATTCTTCCAACTAAAACTCAACTCAAACTCAACTCTTCCAACTAAAACTCAACTCAAACCTTCCAGCTCAAAACTCAAATCACCTCAAACTCAACTCTTCCAACTAAAACTCAACTCAAACTCAACTCTTCCAACTAAAACTCAACTCAAATTCAATTCTTCCAACTAAAACTCAACTCAAAGTCAACTCTTCCAACTAAAACTCAACTCAAACCTTCCAGCTCAAAACTCAAATCACCTCAAACTCAACTCTTCCAACTAAAACTCAACTCAAAGTCAACTCTTCCAACTAAAACTCAACTCAAACCTTCCATCTCAAAACTCAAATCACCTCAAACTCAACTCTTCCAACTAAAACTCAACTCAAACCTTCCAGCTCAAAACTCAAATCACCTCAAACTCAACTCTTCCAACTAAAACTCAACTCAAACTCAACTCTTCCAACTAAAACTCAACTCAAATTCAATTCTTCCAACTAAAACTCAACTCAAAGTCAACTCTTCCAACTAAAACTCAACTCAAACCTTCCAGCTCAAAACTCAAATCACCTCAAACTCAACTCTTCCAACTAAAACTCAACTCAAAGTCAACTCTTCCAACTAAAACTCAACTCAAACCTTCCATCTCAAAACTCAAATCACCTCAAACTCAACTCTTCCAACTAAAACTCAACTCAAACCTTCCAGCTCAAAACTCAAATCACCTCAAACTCAACTCTTCCAACTAAAACTCAACTCAAACCTTCCAGCTCAAAACTCAGCTCAACTCTTCCAAAAAGCTCAACTCAGCTCAGCTCAACTCAAACCTTCCAGCTCAGAACTCAACTCAACTCAAACTCAACTCTTCCAACTCAAACCTCAAATCAACTGAAACTCAGCTCAACTCTTCCAGCTCAAGCCATTCTACGATTCTGTGGTTTTGCTGCTGATGTGCTGAGTGCCTACAAATAGCTGGAAGCCTCCCAGCTCCTGAAAGTGTTATAAGCACATAAATAAAATGCCAGGCTGCCGGGTGCCAGAGCTCGGGCTCGGGTTCCCAGCTCTCTTTGGCTGCGGGAATTCCGGGGTGCCTGAGAGGCAAGGAGGCACTGATGGCTTTTTGTAGCTTTCCAGTGAGGACCAAATATGAGAACCTTAAACACTAAACAGTAAATCAAAGGCTGAAAAAACTAAATAAATAGGGAACAGATGGGCAGAGGATGTGTCCAGCTGGCTCCTGGCACTCTTCTCTTCTCGCTTGAGTGGTGGCTGCACACAGAGTGGGCTGAGTGTTGTGCTGAAACCTTCGTTTCCAATGTCACACTGCAGCCCCTTCCTCCCATGGAATTTTTAGAAGAGAGGAGAAGTTTCTCTGCTGGGATTCTGTGCAAGCAGTCCAACAGATGGGCCTTTCCCACACCTCACTGTCTTATGTGAGAGAGAAGCAGCAGGGCCCCTTGCACCTTTGGGGACTTGCATATGTCACCAGCATCACCACTTGTGGGCTGCATCGTGAGCCCAGAAGTATCGATTGGAATCATAGAGCTGGTGAGGATGGAAGAGACCTCTGAGATCACCAGGTCCAACCTCTCCCCCAGAGCTCACAGCCCCAGCCCTGCTGCTGAGCCACTGCCACTACCCCACAGCCCTCAGCACCACATCCATGCAGCTCTGAAACCCCTCCAGGGATGGGGACTGCAGCAGCTCCCTGGGCAGCCTGGGACAGGGCCTGAGAGCCCTTGCTGGGAAGAGATTGCTCCTAATCTCCTACCTGAACCTCCCCTGACACACAGCTTCAACAGCCCAAACTTTTCCAGCCTGTCTTCACAGAGGAGGTGCTCCAGACCTCTCATCATTTTTGTGGCCTCCTCTGGACCCTCTCCAGAGCTGGCCACAGTAACTCTACATAAGGTCTCACCAGCACAGTGTGGCAGGATCACCTCTGTTGACTTGCTGCCCATGCTGACTGCAGGGGTCAGGGTTGGACAGGACGACCTTTGAGGGTCCCTTCCAACCCAATGCAGTCTGTGATTCCCTGATTTGGATGGGATGCTCCTAGCAAATTGTGATCTGATTTCTTGACCTCAAGTACCACAGCTGAGGAATTGTTTGTTCTGATGGAACCTTTCCTGTGTGCAGAGGAAGGGGAAACAAACATTCTAATTATTCTCCTGACATTTGGAAATCTCATTCTGTGTTTTTCACTCAAGGAGGATCTGACATGATGTACCTGCAGAGATCCCTCCCAATCTCGAGGGTCCTATGACATCATCATCTGTGTCCAATTAGCACCTGAGCAGCAGATGCTGAGTGATAAACCATCACAGAGAAAGGTCTGCTTTGAAACTAGATTGAGATTGAGACTGGAGATTAGGAAGAAATCCTTTCCAGTGAGGGTGGGGAGACATATGAACAGGCTGCCCAGGGAGGCTGTGGATGCCCCTTCCCTGGAAGTGTTTAAAACCAGGTTGGATGAGGCCTTGAGCAAGCTGTGCTGGTGGGAGGTGTCCCTGCCCATGGCAGGGGGTTGGAACTGGATGATCTTGAATGTCCCTCCGAACCCAAACCATTCTAGGGTTCTAGGATACAACTTCCCAGCAGGTCTAGCAAAGGCACGGACGCCGCAGACACAAGCAGAGCACAAGGCATGTGCCTGGCTTGGCTCTGAGCCACTCTCTGCACTCCTACAGCCACTGCCTCCTTGCCATCTCCACCAGGCATGAACACACAGCAGGTGATTCATGCAAGAAACAGCAGTGCTTTTGACTTCATCAATATCCATTTTGGTCTCTTTCCTGTGAGATGAAATGGATCCAACCTTCTGTGGCCTGTGGCGAAGGCAAATCAGCTCAGCCCACAGGCAGTGATTCACATCCAGCCCCTGGGAAAGCCAAGCAGCTGGCCCCTTGGTGCTCCTCCTGGCTGCCTCCTGTGCACACTCAGCCTCAGGCAGGAGGACTCCATCTGGCAGATGCAAAGCCTTGCTCCTGATCACTGTTTTTCCTCAGCAGCCTTTCCCATGTCACACTGAGAGGCACCTGTAGAGCTATACCCCCGGTTTACCCCACCTCATCCTCAGCTCCTGCATCTTGGCTTTTTCTTGGGTATCCTGTCCACCCCTGCCTCTGGCTGACCAACTAACAAACCTGTCTTGGTCTGTGCTAAACACAAAGCTTTTATCCCTCCTGGAAATATTTCACAGAGTCACATAAACACCTGCTTGGAAAAGTCCTTATGACCATCAAGTCCAGGAACAACCTAACAGCTCCCTGTACGCAGCTCTTAGCCCGTGTCCCTGAGCTCCTCATCCAAACATCATTCAAACACATCTACCACGGACCTGGGCAGCCTATTCCACTGCCTGACAACCCTCTGGTGAAGAAATCTTCTCTAATACAGAATACAGAATTAACCAGGTTGGAAAAGACCTCAGAGATCATCAAATCCAACCTATCACCCAGCACCATCTGATCAACTAAACCATGGCACCAAGGGCCTCATCCAGGCTCTTCTTAAACACCTCCAGGGATGGTGACTCCACCATCTCCCTGGGCAGCACATTCCAGTGGCCAATCTCTCTTGCTGGGAAGAACTTCTTCCTAACCTCCAGCCTAAACCTCCCCTGGCACAGCTTGAGACTGTGTCCTCTTGTTCTGCTGCTGGGTGCCTGGCAGAAGAGACCAACCCCCACCTGGCTGCAACCTCCCTTCAGGGAGTTGCAGAGAGCAAGAAGGTCTCCCCTGAGCCTCCTCTTCTCCAGGCTAAGCAACCCCAGCTCCCTCAGCCTCTCCTCACAGGGCTGTGCTCCAGACCCCTCCCCAGCTCTGTTGCCCTTCTCTGGACACCTTCAAGTCTCTCAATGTCCAACATCTCATGACTACTAACCCATGGCTCCAAGTGCCACATCCAATCCCCTCTTGAACACCTCCAGGCATGGTGACTCCACCACCTCCCTGGGCAGCACATTCCAGTGGCCAATTCCTCTTGCTGGGAAGAACTTTCTCCTCACCTCCAGCCCAAACCTCCCTTGGCACACCTTGAGACTGTGTCCTCTTGTTCTGGTGCTGGGTGCTTGGGTCAGGTCTCCCCTGAGCCTCCTCTCCTCCAGGCTAAGCAACCTGGTTGGAGATGAGGAAAAATTCCTTTGCTGCAGGAGTGGTCAGGGATTGGCAGAGGCTGCCCAGGGGGGTGGTGGAGTCCCCATCCCTGAGGGTGTTGAAGGAACCTGTGGCCATGGCACTTGGGGCCAGGGTTCGGTGGCCATGGTGGGGCTGGGTTGCTGGTTGGGCTGGATGACCTTAGTGATCATTTCCAAGCCAAGGAACTCTGTGATTGTATGAAACTGTGCTCAGGTTTTCTCTTTGAGTTTATGCTTTGCAGTCACCCTGAGCAACCTGGCATTAAAACCAACAACCACCACCACCAAACCAAACCAAACCAAAGCAAAGCAAAAGCCCCAAGCAAGGCTAAAGACATCAATTCCTCTGCAAAAGGCAGAGGCAAAGCCAGCTCGGCCTTGTTTTCAAACCCATCCTTCCTGTCCCTTGCTAGTCCAAAAGGATGGGTAAAAAAATTCCTTTCCTACTGTATTTAGGGGCAAGATCATGAATTCTTCTATTTGCTGCTAATCCCACAGCAATGGAGGCTGCTTCACGGGGGGAGTTTATTTTCCTGACTGAGGTAACAGCTTTTACACTTCTCTTTTCCTTTGAAACATTTGCATCTGTTTGTTTCACATTTTCCCAGGCTGTTTCAGCTGCAGCTCTCAAAACTTCCACTGCCAGAATATCTGGGAACAGCTTCTTGCACTCATAGGACCACAGGCTCACAGCTCACAGGATCTTAGGGGTTGGAAGGGACCTCTGGAGATCTTCCAGTCCAGCCCCCCTGCCAGAGCAGGAGCAGAGAATCCAGCACAGGGCACACAGGAACACATCCAGACAGGGCTGGGAAGGCTCCAGAGCAGGAGACTCCACAACCTCTCTGGGCAGCCTGCTCCAGGCTCCAGCACCCTCACAGGGACAAAGCTTTCCCTCCTGTTCCCCTGGCAGCTCCTCTGCTCCAGCTTGCCCCCAGTGCCCCTTGTGCTGTCCTTGGCCATCCCTGAGAAGAGCCTGGCTCCAGCCCCGCACATCTTCATCCCCAGCCATGAGGGCAGCCCTCAGGCTCCTCTCCTCCAAGCCCCAGCCTGAAGACAGTTAAAACCTGCCTGGATGCTGTCCTGTTCAACCTGCCCTGGGTGGCCCTGCTCTGGCAGAGGGGGGTTGGACTGGATGATCTCCAGAGGTGCCTTCCAACCCCAACCTTTCCATGACTGTGCAACATAAACATATGATGCTGGGGGCACCCTTTCTACTCAGGGTGACAGTCACAGAGTGGTTAAAGGAGGAAGAAAAAACTTTGGAAGATAAAAGCATTCCCTGTATGTCAAACTTAAGAGAGTTTTCCTCCACAGAGGCAGTGCAGAAAGGAGGTTGGATTTTCCTTTGCTCTGCACAGAGCAGTTCAGGCATTCATGCACTGGAAAAGTCATGACCTGGGGGGTGCCAAGAGATTGATCAAATGGATCAAGCAATTTGGTGCTAGGCTTTTCCCTTTAGGTTTTACCCCAACAATGGTCACGGGGCAACTTTTACTGCACCCAACCTGCTGGGACCTGACGGGTTGCAGTTATCTAGAAAAGGTAAGAGAGTCCTAGCGCTTGAGTTGGCAGGGCTCATTAAGAGGGCTTTAAACTAGGTCTGAAGGGGGTGGGTGAGGAAGTCAGTCCCTCTGCACATGAAGTAGTGGGGCACAGATTAGGGTCAATAGAGAAGTCGAGAGCCCAGCTGAAGTGCATGTACACTAATGCACGCAGCATGGGCAATAAGCAAGAGGAGCTGGAAGCCCTGGTCTTTTGGACTTGTCCTCTGGATGAGAAATCTTGAGATTATTTTGCTTTTGAGTGGGAGGACCCTGATACGGGGAGGAAACAACAGCTTAGATGGACAGTGTTGCCTCAGGGGTTTACAGAGTCCCCTAATCCATTTGGACAAACGTTAGAGAAGTTGTTGCAGACCTTTGAAGTGAAAGGGGAAACTAAATTATTATAATATGTGGATAATTATTAGTGGCAGGAAGGACTGAGGAAGAAACTAGACAAACCACCGTAGAATTACTAAATTTTCTTGGAGAAAAAGGGTTAAAAGTGTCAAGATCTAAATTACAGTTAGTGGAGAAGGAGGTAAAATATTTAGGACATTGGCTTAGTCAGGGAAAGAAGAAATGAGATCCAGACAGGGGATCAGGAATTCTAGCTTTACCACCACCAAAATCAAAGAAAGAGTTTCTAGGACCATTAGGACATTGTAGACCCTGGATTGAAAGGTTTATTGACAAAGCAAAAAATTATTGAAGCACTGATGTTTCAGCTGCTGGATTATATGAACCATCTGTGGCTGATATGGTAGTGGCCTGTCGAAAGCTGGAACTACTGATTTTGAGATGACTGCGCTTGCAGTTGCCTTGGAATCAGGAGGCCCTGGGCAAGATCCACTGTAATCCCACCTGTAACAATGGCTAAAGAGACTTGAATTGCTTGTACCTTTTGTGAGCTGCGTTTCCAAATCAGAATGAACTGTCTGTGGTGTTAGAGAGTTTGGATTGGCAGCGGAAGCTTTTGCAGTTTCTCTGTCAGCCTTTGGTGTTTCAGGAGGCAATGGTGCCGGCCCGGTGGATCCCGTGGTTCAAGCGGCAGCAAGCGATGGTTCCCGTAACTTTCATTGCCAAGAAACTAGTGAGAAAGTACCGTCACAGCAGAAAACAGTTTCCCCCTACCTCCTGCCTTGTGGTTGCAGCACTTTGGAGACCTTGCCAGTCCCCACTTTCTCTCTGTTGTCTTTCTCTTGCTAGCAGTTGTTTTGTTGTTTTTTTGTAGCTTTGCAGAAGCTGTATAGAAGATTTAAAGTCACAGTTGTTCTTTTTTTTGAAGATTTGTTATTTTGGTGTTTGCGATAGTTGAGTTGTAACAGTGCACATAATGAATAGTGGGTACTCGTGGTAAGAATTTAGTAATTAGAATAAGGTATACCAAGTAATACATAATAATAAGTACAATAAGCATACCTTAATTATAATTTACTATTATGATTTGTATTTGATTATAATAGACATAATAATAATATATTAGTGATGAGGGGCAAGTTTAAGTAGAATAAGTTATTTTATGAGTTCAGATTTTAAATTTTTCTTTAGGTTCATGCCTTTCTAGCAATTTGGTGCTAGGCTTTTCCCTTTAGTTTTTACCCCAACACTATTTTGAGTAGTTTCGAGTAATCTCAAAATGAAGCATTTTTTATCTGCATTGAACAGCTTGTATCTTCAGCACAGGAAAGAGGTAGGCCAGAATTCAAAGGGTCATTTTGACTCCCTCCAGAATGGAGGTCACATGGATAAAGCAATTTGGTGTTGGGCTTTTTCCTTTCTGTTTTACCACAACGTTTTGGTTATATTCGTATTAACTGAGAAATGCACAGTTTGCAACTACACTGTACAGCATTTATCTCAACACAGCAAAGACGGAGGCCAGAATTCAAATCTTCTTTGTGACTCTCTCTAGAATGGAGATCAAGTGTGAAAAGGAATTTGGGCTTTTCCCCCAACAATGTTTTTATTAGTTTCTATTTGTTGCAGAATCCAGCAGTTTGGTACTGCATTTAACAGCATGTATCTCAACACACGAAAGAGGTAGGCCAGAATTTTAAGGCTTACTTTGACTCTCTCCAGAAGGGAGATCAAATGGAAAAAGGTATTTGGTGCTAGGCTTTTCCTTTTAGGTTTTACCCCAATGTTTTCATTAGTTTCATTTTTCCTCACAATAAAGCTGTTTGCAGCTGCATAGAACAGCACATATCTTAATAGAGGCACGATGCAGGCAAGAATTTCAAGTTTCTTTTTGATTCTGTCAGATGGGAGATCCAATTTAAAAAGGAGTCTGTTTTTTGGCTTTTCCTTTTTTGTTTTATCCCAACATTGTTTTGATTAGTTTCTACTCATCTCACAATCGAGCAGTTTGCAGCAGCACAGAACTACATGGATCTTTTGGGAGGAACGTCATAGCCCAGAATTAAAAGGCTCGTTTTTTCACTCTCCTGAAGAGAGATCAAATGGAAAAATAAATTTGGTGATAGGCATCATGCTTCATGGCAGTGATTTGTATGCATAAAACCTTGGACATGAAACACACACCCCCCACCCCCGTATTTCCTCTGTTATCTAGAATGTCTCCCAGAAGAGAAAAGCACATCCTGAGCAGAGCCACAAGGTGTTTGAAACATAAAATTTCTTTCTATAAATGAAAAAAAAAATCTCACAACACTCACAGAGGAAAATCCACTGTTTTTATTTCTTGAATAATTTGATTGAGAAATCTGGAGGCCAGCCGAGCCGCTGCCCATTCACAGGGGCAAGAGATTATCCCTAACTGGTCAGTATTGCCACCCCTCTTAATGCGGTGTGTTGGCATCTACGGTGCATGTGAGTGTATCAAAGGGGAATTTGGGGGCATCTGGGGGCCAATGGAGGCTCTCCTGGGGGTATTTTAGTTGGAGGGTTAGGGTTAGTTGGGCACAGCCAGGTACTGCTTGCTGCCACCTGCTGGTAAGGCTGTGAGTGGCCTCTGAAGAGGCTTTGGAGACAGGAAAAGGTATTCTGGGGCATCTAGAGGGGTTTTGTGGACATCTAGAGGTGTCTGGGACACTCTGGAGGGTCTCCTGGGGGGAGTCTCTGTAGGGTCCCGAAGTTGCTGGGGGTACGGGGGTGCTGTGAGCATTAGGGGTCTCTGTGGGGTTCCAGGTTTTGAGGTCTCGCAGGATTTGGGGAGGTCTCACGCTGGTTTTCATTGTCCGTGCAGCCCCGGGACCCCCAGCCATGTCTCTCCCGGCATGCAAAGGAGAGCTGGGGGCACCTAAACGGCTTTATAAGGTGATAAAGGGGGCCGGGGGACACGTAAAAGGATCTCGGGGCACCAGGGTGGTGCCGCCCTCCCTGCTGCAGCACCGCCCTCTTCAAGATGGCATCACCCTCCCCGCGACGGCGCCCGTCCTCACCAAGATGGCGTCGACCTGTCCAAGATGGCCCCACCCCTCTCCCCCCTCGCGACGGCGCCCGCCCTCACCAAGATGGCTACGCCCCCGCCCCGCCGGCTCCGCGTCAGCAGCATGGCGCCGGCTGCGACCTGGAGTTGTTCTGTGGCAGCTACAGGACTCTGTCGTGCATTCGTGAGTGGAGGGCAGCGGGCGGGGGCAACGGCGAATCAGCGGGGGCGCTGACGGGAGATCGGGAAGCGGCAGGGGGCGGCGGGGTCCGGCGGCAGCGGCGAGGGCTGGGGCGGGACGTGTAGCGCTCGGCAGAGCTCCGCTCCCAGCGTCACGAAGTGTTCTCCCAGTCCCTCCCAGGGCCCCCAGGAACAGTGAGAGTCCTCTAACCCTAACCCTCCCACGCCCCCTGCCTTCTCCCGTTCCCTCCTACTGCCTCCCAGCCTGACCCAGTTCCTCCCAGGGTCCCTCCTAATTCCTTCCGATCCCCTCCGGGCTGGGGTGGTGGGCGTGGTCTGTTGGACCGGTGGGCGTGGTTTAGTGACCCCACTAGGGACTGGGCTTGGTGGTTTGGGGGGCGGAGGACAGGTCTGGAGGGGGTTGGAGGGATGGGTTTGGGGGGATGGATGCGGGGGGTTTCCCCGTCCTCTAAAGGACACTTTGGGGACTCCCACCCCAAAATTAAACCCCCTGCATCCCCTCCTCCCGACCGCCCCCAGCTGATGTGTGAGCTGGGGAACTGCACCTCAATGGCATCTACGGGGCCACGCTGGAGGAGATGGGGAGCAAGAGACCAGCCCCAATTGCTCGCGGTGAGAGACCCATCCCCAAATTAACCCCTACTCACCCAAGCCCCGCCCCCTTCCCAAAACCCCTCCTAAATTAAACCCCTAAGAAACAACCCCCTCCCAAGAACCTCCTCCAAGATCCTCAGGACCCCCACCACCCCAAGACCCTCCCCAAATTAAAGCCCCTCAAAATTACACTCCCCCAAGACCTCCTCCAAGCCACCCAGGATTCCCCCCAGGACCCCACAAGACCCCCTAGGATCTCCCCAAAATAACCCCCGCCCAAGACCCCTCCTAAAATTAACCCCACCAGGTGCTGTGTGCTGCAGGCTGACTTCAGTGGCCAGCAGAGGGCGTGGCTGAGCACCCTCCAGTCCTTCATCACTTCAGCCTCCGCCCAGGGACACCCCCCCGGCCTGGAGGGTACCACAAAAATTGAACCCTCCTGCTCTGGGCCCCAAAACTAGCCCAGAAAGGTGTTTAGGACCCCCAAAATCACCTTGGGGGACCCTTAAATCACCTCGGGGGGAATGGGGGACACCAAAAATCATCTTAGGGACCTCAGGACCATCCTGGAGGGGTGAGGAGCCCAAAATCATCACGGGGGTGGGGATTTGGGACCACAAAAATCATCTGGGGGGGGGACACGCTTCAAAGAGCCCTTCCTTGCCCCCTTTCAAACCTTCTGTTCCCTGCAGCCCCCTGAACGTCCTTGGTCAGTTTTGGGGTGCAGAGGGTTCGGGGGTGGATGCCCCAGAACTGGAGGTGCTGGAGCTGGTTTTGGAGGTCCCCAGGAACAGGAACTGATGTGACTGTGGAGCTGCTGCCCCTGCCAGGGCCAGAATTCACATCCACTCAGGGAAGTGTCTATTGGGGGCATCGGGGAGGAATAGGATTTGTCACTGTTCCTCTTAACACATCAGATGTGCGCGGTTCCAAGAAAGAGATGGGTACCCTGTTAGATGGTCCCCTAGGTGTAGCTGAGAGGCTGGACCAGTTTTTGGGTCCCAATATATATACTTGGAAAGAGATGCAGTCTATTTTGAGTATTCTATTCTGTGCAGAGGAGAGACACATGATTAGACAGGCTGGTATGAGAATATGGGAGAGGCAGAATCAAGGGTGTCACCAGGAGATCAGAAGTGGCCTAATCAAGATCCTGAGTGGGACCATCAACAGTGTCAAGGGAGACAGAATATAGGAGACATGAGGACTATATTAATACTGGGAATTAAAGAAGCTGCACCCAGAAATTTTGATAAAGCCTCTAGTGAGCATCAGAGGAAACCTCCTACAGGGATTAAAGAGGATCTTACAGATGTATTCTGGAACAGATCCCAATTCTGCAGCTGGAGTGATACTTCTCAGGACGCAGTTTGTGGTAGAATCGTGGGGAGATACTAGAGAGAAGTTGGAAAAGATCGAGGATTGGCAAGACAGAGGTTTAGAGGAATTATCACGTGAAGCTCAGAAGGTGTTTGTAAGGAGGGATGAAGAGAAACAGAAGGCAAAAGCTGGAATGTTGGTAACTGCTGTGAGGGAAGGTCAGAAATCAGGCAGCTGCTCAGATTTCTGGGGTGCTGTTGATCATGGATAGAGGGGTAAGGAAAGGTGAAATTCTTACATGATAAATTAGCCCTCAATGATAATATTGAATGGACTCCAGAATATGATGAGTGATTGGATAAATAAAAAGAATGTTGATTGATGTCCTGTTTTAAATTTGCCTGATGTGGACAAACCATTTGATCTTTTTGTGAGTACATCTAACCAAACAGCATCTGGGGTGTTGACCCAGGACTGGGCTGGAAGTAAAAACTCTGTAAGGCGTTGTTCCAAGTTATTAGATCCTGCAACTAGGTGATGACCAATTTGTTTATAAGCTTTGGTAGCAATGGCCTTATTAGTAGAGGAGGCCAGAAAGCAACTTTTTATTTTGTTCTTGTCTCAGATCCCACCTTTGGGATTCCCAATACATCACATTAAAGCTTGGGTAAGGTGTTAATAAAAACTTGGAAAGGAGAGTCACTAATTCCCCTCTGGAAGGGACCTTGTTTTAACAACAGATGCAGCTGTCCGTACTGCAGAGAAAGGGTGGATGCATGTTTCACAAGTGAAAGGACCACTTCAGGAATGTGCCTCTGAACCTGACTGACTGCACAGAAAAAGCAAAACTTGCTTCAGCACCAATTCCACACTACTTGTGCAGATGGTCTGAGGGACCTCCGTGCCTGCAGTTAGTGCTGGCAGATCAGATGAGTGCTCGAATAGATGTAACACCTGTAACACCTCGGGCTGAAGGCTCTGGAGCTCGCGAGACAAAGCCACCTGTTGAAACATCTGACATTGTGTGACATCGAGTCTGCATTGCAGGAAAACATCAAGGAAAGCCCCATTCCATTCTGTGTATGAAACATCCTGGGACTTGATGTCACTGGGGATGGGTAATGTGTAAATGTTTCAGATTGTTGTAAGAAATGGTATTGGTTATAATCGAGGAGTATTTTATCCTGACTGCTGGACAGAGACTCTAACTGGAATCTGAAATCCTGAAGAATGTAACTGCTGCCAAGAAGATACCACACCCAACTGCTAGTTGCAACCTAGTAGGCTGAGGAGGCAGAGTTAACATATACTGGTGGAGCCTAATCTTGATCCTAACCCTATTTTTGTATAAGGAGTCCAATCAAAATCTAAGACCATGTCCCCAGGTGTGGATAAATTCTCCTCCAACAGGTTGAATTAGTAATTAGGCCTACTAAAATGTGGAAAAGCAATGGTAATTTTTTCCTGCTGCACTATGATTTTCTGCTGTATATTTTTTCTAGATGATATTAATGTAAGCATAGATGTGAAAAAGCTTAACAAATAGTCACTCAAAATGAGTTAGCTTTAGATTTCTTATATGCTGAGAGTGTGTGTGGTTATAAATGTAAGCTCTTGTAGTTATGTAATTAGGTTTTAAGGATGGTGTTTCCTGTGGGTTCAAAAAATGTAACTTTTTGATTATCAAATGTGAATTGGCTTGTTGGAATAATTGTAACACTGGTCTATGTCAATTTCTGTTATTGTTGTTTGGTATTAGTAAACTGCAAGTAGATGGTTATGATTTGGAAGTGATTAGGACAGAAGAATCCAATTATGGTTGAATTAAGAAAATCTGAAAAATCTGGAAGCAATAACACAAATCAATGGTACAAAAAAAGAAAATGAGGGTCTGTTATAAATGCAGTAGTGGGTTGTGATTTGTGTTACAAAATACAGTTTCAGGGGGTAGTGGCAGTTGGCTTGTTTTGAGAACAGGAGCCTCATGCCAACTTTCTCAGGACCGCAGAATGTTTACCTTAGGTAAGTCCTGTGCTGCAGCTGTGCCTGTGTGAGAAGATGAGTTCTTCAAAGGATACAGGAGAGAGACCTTCCCTGCCTCATCTGTGACCCCTACCACAAGGAAGACACATGCTCAAGAAACCCAAGAAGTTGCTAGAACTCATTATCATCTCCCTGCCTTCCATTAAGCATAAGCATGCATGTGCAGATGATGTAGCTATAGAAGGAAAAGATGGTAATTGTGAGCTGCTTTTTGGTGGAGACTGGAGGTGTCTGTGGGGGGGAGGCTCTGCAGCCCGGCGTGCCGCTTCCCTGCTTTGAAATAAAACAACTCTCACAAGAAACTTAGACATTTTCTTGTGTGGCCTGTTCATAACATCCAGCATCTTCACCTGCCCAGACACTGCTAACAAAGCTATGCCAGACACAGATGGACAAGCCAGAAACTGCTCAGAGCTCCAGGTATCTGCCTGCCCCCAGGCAGTGCCGAAGCAAGCTGGACAAAAGCCCTCTTGAACTGGAGACCAGGAGAGAGCTGCTGCCTCTTGGAGATGGGAGCTGAGCACAGTCCCAGGGCCAGCCCAGGCTGCTGCTCTCAAGCTCTGCAAACCTGGCAGGGCTTGGCCTGGGAGGAACAAACAGCCCAGGGGTGGGGCCCCATCAATTCACCCACAGGAGCATGGCCTGCAGGAGCTCAGCCAGCTGCCAGGAAGCTCCTCCTGCTCCAGCAGGGACAACTACCAGGGGTGGACAGCCCCTGGGGCAGCACTGAGCTGATTATGGTCATGGCTGAGTGTGGGCAGGGAGGTCCCAGGTGCTAGCAGGGCACCAAAAAGCCTGTTGTGGGGTGCAAGGGGATGCAGTGACACAAGGGGAGAGGCTGGCTCCTGCCACACGGGGCAGCAGCTGTGCTCATCATGGCATCCAAGTCATCTGGGGTGGTTCTGTGGCTGCAGCCTCCTTCAGGGCAACTTCTCCATCTCTTTCACTGTCTCTCACCACCGCACTTGGCCATCTTTTCCTTCACCTCCCTGAAGACCTTCTCATATTTCTCATTTCCTGAAGGCAGAACCCCCAGAGGGCAGTGTGGGCATCTCAGCTGGGCAGCCCCCTTCCAACACCACCTCTCCCAGAAACACTCCTCCAGCAGCTCAGGGCAGTGGGTGCCTATCCCCCTGCCTGCATGCTGACCTTCACCCCTACCCATCTTCCTCCCACAGAGGAGCAGCTCAGCCCCTGCCAGCTGGTGCAAACCCAGCAGGGTGGCTCCTGGGACAGAGCCCCCAGGGACTTCCAGAGACTCGGGAAGCCACCAGTGCTGTCTGACAGCCTCGGGTGTATGGCAGGGAGGAAACACCAGGGGAGCATCCTGAGGAACAGACAAGCAGTGCTCACCTTGGATGCTCCTGGGCAGGTCCAGGCAGATCCTGGGAAAGCTTCCCTCTCCTTTCAGGGAGACTTCTTCCTGCTCCAGGTGACCCACTTGGAGCTGGAAAATCTTGCAGAAGACCCCAGGTGCTCCTGGCAGGTAAGAGACCTTCAGCAGCTGCTGCTGGCCGGCCCCAAGGCCACCCTGCAGGGAGAAGAGGGAGGGACTGCACCAAAGAGGGTTTGATGGAGGCATGGCTCAGCCAGGCTCTCCTCTAGAAGACACCAGACAGCAGCACCTTCCAGATGTCTTGTTTCCAAGAGCTTGTCTCCTGCCCCAGGGTGCCAGATAACCCTCCAGAGGGCTTGCAGGGATCCCAGAGTGCCAGCGTGGTGAGAGCTGGAAAGGACCTCTGGAAGTCATCACTCCAACTGCCCTCCTAGAGCAGGGCACCCACAGCAGCTTGCCCAGGATCACCATGGCCAGGTGGAGCTCAGTGGTGTCCACTAGGGTCCCCAGCTCAAAAGGGATAGGGACCTACTGGGAAGAGTCCAGTGGAGACTACACAGATGCTGAGGGCCTGGAGCATCTCTGTGAGGATCAAAAGCTGAGAGCCCTGGGGCTGTTGAGCCTGGAGAAGAGCAGCCCCAGAGAGGGTCTCTGATCAATGCTGCACCTTCAGGTCCCTGCTCCCCTTCATGCTGCAGGGAGAAGCTGAGGAGTGGGACAGGTCCTGCCACTTGGTCCCCTGAGCCTTCACTCCAGCACACAACACTGCCAGAGCCAGCCCAGCCCCGCTGCCAGCACCACCCACACTGCCACAGCAGGACCAAGCAGAGCTGTGCCTTCAGAAGCTGGCAGGAAGAGGGCATGAGCCTGGCACCCCTTGCAGGAGGCAGGCAGAAGGAAACATGGAAGTCATTTGGTTTCCTCTTCCCATGCAGCAAGGGACTGAGACAGGAATGCTGCTGCAGCTCAGAGACAGCCACCCAAGGCCCAAGAGCTGAGATCCCAGAGTCCTGGAATGGTTTGGGTGGGAAGAGACCTTTCAAGGTCACAGAAGCAGAGGGGTTGGAAGGGACTTCTGGAGATCATCCAGGGGAACCCCCTGCCAGAGCAGGGTCACATAGAGCAGCTTGCACAGGAATGCATCCAGGAGGGTTTGGAATGACTCCAGAGGAGACTCCACGGCCTCTCTGGGCAGCCTGCCCCAGTGCCCCTCTGCCCTCAACATACAGAAGTTCCTCCTGGTGTTCAGTTGGAACTTGGGTGTTGCAGTGTGTGCCCACTGCCCCTTGCCCTCTCACTGGGCACCACTGGCAAAGGACTTGGCCATAGCTCCTGGGTACCCTTGAAGGGTTTAGAAGCACTGCTGAGCTCTCTCCTCTGTCTTGTCTTCTCCAGGCTACAAAGCCCCAAGCCCCTCAGCCTTTCTTCACAAGGCAGATGTTCCAGTCCCCTCAGAGCCCTTTGCTGTACCCTCTCAAGCAGCTCCCACAGGTCCTGACCAGGTCCTGGCCCCTGGGGACCACCACTTGTTACAGACCTCCAGCTAGACTCTGTGCCAGCAGCTGGTTCAGCCCTGCAGTGAGCAGGGACAGCTGCAGCTCGGGCACGGTGCTGGGGTGCTGCAAGCTCCTCTCTGCACTGCTCCAGCCCTGCTCACCCCTGCCCCCTCACTGCCCCCCAGCTGCTGCAGAAAAGCAAAGCTGGAGGAGTGAAGGGGCAGGGAAGGGCTGTTCCAGGTTCTGGCAAAGGAGCTTCATGGCCAGGCAAGAGCAATGAAGTCTCCTGGCTAGCACTGGCAGGGGCAGGCAGGGCAACTCCTGTCTGCTCACACAGGAGGTGACCCAGGACAAGAGCAAATGCTCTCAAGCTGTGCCAGGGGAGGGTAGGTTGGACTTGAGGCACAATTTCTTCTCCACAAGGGCTGTGAAGGCCTGGCCCAGGCTGCCCATGGCAGCAGTGAGTCCCCATCCCTGGAGGGACTGAAAAGCTGTGGAGATGTGGTGCCAAGGGCCATGTTTGGTGGTGGCCTGGCAGTGCTGAGCCCACAGCTGGCCTGGAGGAGCTGAAAGGTCTCTTCCAACCCAAAGGATCCTGTGATTCCATCCCCCTCAGCAGAGGCAGCTCACAGCCCTGCCTGCTGCTGTGACAGTTCTCTCCTTCTCTTTTCTTCCTCCCCATTTTTTCCCTCCAACCCCATCCAGAGCAGCCTGGCACAGGGCCAGGATCAGTCCCTTGTGCTCCCCCTGTCCTCACCATGCTGGGCACCACCAGGGGCACTGTGGTGGTTTAGGTTGGGTGCTGGCCCGGATGCCACTGGGAGGTCCTAAAAGGTGAGAGTCCAGCAGAGAGTCCACTGGGTGGTCACAGGAAACCAGGTATTTCACCCACAATTCCCTGCTCCCCTATAAAACAGCGCGGGGTCTTCACTTCCTCTTTTGTCCCCCGCCGGTGCCTAGGTACAATGCCGTGAGCTGCCTCCCTTGGGCCTGTCCAGGCCCAAGGCTGGGTTGGGGGGCAAGTAAAGAGCCCTGGGGGGGGAGGTTGAGTGTACCCCCAGGTGGGGATGGGATGTTCTTGGGTATGTTCTGAGATCTCTCTCTCTTTGTCATGGCGTTCGTGGTTCTCTGTAAAAACTTTCATTGTTTTTTTTTTTTGTTTTCCCATTTAAACTTTTGTGGTGAAGGCACATTCTTCCCAGATACTAGATCTTGTCCCAGCATGTGGACAAGTTTCCCCTCCCTCAGGAGGAAGACAAAAGCCAAGGCATTAGCCAGGCCAGCACGCACTCAGCGCATGCAGTGCTTGTGCAAATACCAAGTATGGCATAATTCCAGCTTCACGCTTTCTATAGGCTGAAGCCAGTTGTCTATGAGAGTGCCCATTGGTCAAACCCAGCCTTGAGGAATCTATAAGTATTACCCCAGTTGGTAAACAAGTTGCTCCCTCTTTCACTTTGTCTCTGTACTTGCTCGAGAGAACATCTCCCGAGCCACAGCCTTTGCCCTTGAGCTTGTTGTTGTTAGCTTCTATCATACGTGCACACATACTGAGGCCTCTGCATCGGGAGAAGCACTCGTGAGGATCACCCCAGAGGGAGGACCTTCGCTGAGCCCGAGAAGCCAGCGTCGCCACAGCCAGTCGTACCAACCAGGAGAGCCCACCGTGCTACCAGAGGACTGGACCAGCCCCGAGGGTAAGATCTGCCCAGCTGTCGGGGAGAAGGGACTTGATCGAGACCGAGTCCACATATGCCTAGCCCCGCCATAGTGGGAGGGGAGCTGCCACGTGTGCCGCTCTGAGCCCTGTAACCTCTGGGAAGACTAAAGCACTGTTCGTGCCTATACTGCACCGAACCCAGGACCACTCCGAGCGTCCTGCTGTTCCTTTAAGCCCAGTAACGGAGAAGCTGCAGCTCAGCGCAGCCGCATTCTCTCCGAGGCTGTTTACATCAGCCCTGAGACTCGTCGCCACAGGGCCGACCCCATGGGCCAAACCCGACCAGGACCTATCCCTATTGTCCGGAGGGAACCGACCGAGTCCTGAAGGGAACCTGCTTCCGAGCTAAGCCCAGCTTCCAGTATTCCCTCTCCACTGCTGCAGAGAGAGGAGACAGTAACCCAACGCCGCCGTCCGACTCCACTAGGAACCGGTCCAGCGGCAGCAGTCAGACGGACCCCCACCTTGCTACCAACAACAGCTACAGAGTATCTCCCACGTGCTTTCCACCCACTAGCACTCAGTTCAAAGTATCTGCGTGTAGCAGAGGAATCGCTGATGCATAGAAAGATAATATTGCTGTATATAGCCAGAGGCCACCCGCGTCCTGCCGAGTCGCCAGCTAGTGGCCAAGTGGCAGAACTGCACCCTTCATTATATAAATATAGAAATAGTCTGTAGATTAATTGAGTTCTAATCATAACACTAAGCCACTTATGGAATGTATTTCATGAACGTGCACTAGAACATGTATATAAGTTGTTGATTCATCGGTTATTAATAATTTGACTATTAATAAAAATAATATTTTCATAATTAATTCATATTAATAAATTTAATAACCTCTTCACAACAACTTTCCACCATCTTTTGCAATCCATTTGTCTGAGTCGTTATTTTTGCCCATGGGGGGAGAATTGCCCTCCCAAACCACTACAGGCACACCAGGCAGAGGGCTGCAGGCAGTGCCCATGGCCAGGGCTCAGCACCACAAAGGTGAAGGGCAGCTTCCTGCTGTCCTGCAGGGTCACTTCCACCTCTGTGACCATGTCCCAGAGCTGCAGAGAGAACAGAGGAGTGGGCAGTTAGACACAGGCCTGGCACTGGGCATCTCCTGCAGCTGGCACTGAGGAAAGAGCAAAGGGGCACAGCAGAGAAGCAGAGGAGAGGTGGACACTTGACTCCCAGCTTCACCTGGGGAGCCCCAGCCACAAGGCACCTCCTGGCCCTGCACAGGAACTGAGCTTTGTGGCACCCTGCAGAGGCACAGCACCAACCACCCAGAGATCAGGCATGAAAGCAGAGAGGAGCTGAGCTCTCTGCACCTTGAGGTAGCCTCAAACACTTGGCTGCAGCAAATCAGGTGGCATCAAGACATCACAGAGGCAAAGACACTGCAGAGCTTGCAGTGACACAGGGGAGACAGAGCAACAAGCACAGGGCCAACAGCTGGAAACAGCTGGGGGTGAACTGAAAAGAGAAGGGGGTGACTCTGGGACATTCCCCCCAGGATGGTGACTGGCAAGCCCAGAAAGGCTTCCTCTTGGCTTTCTGTTATTGCTGAACCAAGAGCATTAAAGCAGCCCCCACCCTGCAGCTCAGGCTTCAGCAGCAGAGCAGCAGATGCTGTTGGGAGAACACAGCCCTCTGGAGGTCAGTGCTGGCCTCCTGCCCACCCCAGGAGGCACCTTCAGGTGACTTCCCAGCTTAGGTGGGGTGGAGCTTGGAAGCAGGATGCATCACTCAAATATGGTGCTGCCAAGCCATGGAGCCAACACAGCAGCTGCCCCTAGCCCTAGGCAGGTAGCCCCCAGCAGCCAGGGCTCCAGGCAAGGAGGAGCCTGTGGTACCTGCAGCCCAACGTCCAGCGCCGTGGTGTCCAGGAGGGAGCTGCCGAGTGAGGCCTCCCCATGCAGCCTGATCTCGTAGCTGGGCCCTCCCTGCCCCCTGCAGGGACGTTCCTGAAGCACAGCCAAGGGACATGGAAGTGCAGAGGAGGTGCAGAGACACAGGCCCTGTGGGGACACAGCAGAGGAGGCCTTGGCTTGGCTGCAGAGCACTGCAGAGCCTGCAGCTTGCACTGCTGCTGGCATGCAGCAAAGCTGCTCTCTCAGCACAGTGGGCTGCAGTCAGCCTCTCACCTGACAGTGAAGGCCACAGGCTCAGGGGATCCTTCCACACTGAAGCTGAACTCCTCTGTGAAGTACCCCAGGACAGTGGGGCAGAAGCAGACCTGGATGAGTTGGAACTCATCTAGTAAAAGGAGGCCCTGACATGGGGAGAAGCTGAAGCAGGAGCCCAGAGCTGCAGTTGGAAAGACCAAGCTGAAAGAGGCATGGATGGCTCCTTTGTTGTGCAGGATCACCTGCAAAACATCAAATGGAAACGCCTGAGGAACCTTCTTTCCTTCCAGGAGGCTGATCTGTGTCCTGACCAAGCACCTCCCTGCAGGGTTACACCACCCTTGATGGGGGCTGAAAGGAGCCCAGCCCCAGGTGGACAAAAGAAACTTGGTCTGGGTGGGCAGAGAGAGACTTGGCTTTCCCCTTCCAGGAGGGGGTCCCCTGGGTCAAAGGTGGTCTATGCCACTCCCCTCCCTCCCCAGCAAGCCTTGCTAGGCAGGGCAGACATCTGTTCCTGCTCTCTCTTCCCCTGCATATCCACTGCTGCACAGAAGGGTCTCCACTGCTCCTGCACCCCCCACGTGCTGCTCCCTGCTGCAGCCACACCTCCTGAGCAGCTGCATCCACTGGCACCGAGGGGATCCAGTGCCAGCTGGGCCTGCCTCTGGATGCTTTGCTATCTACCCTTCACCCTATACCTGTGTAATCTTCCCTGTTACTGAGATATATGTACATATATAGTTTAACAATTACCTTTTCTACTTCCAAACAGATTCCAGACCTTTTTTTCCTGATCTCACCTCTCCTTTCTCCTGCCTAATTTGCTTGACCTTACCAGGAAAGGGAGAGGGGGAGGGAATCTAAATCAGTTTCCATTTGGGCTTTTGGACTCCAGGTAAAGCCCAAAGCAGCACAACCTGACAGCTGGAAGAGGCAGAGGATGCTGCCTGCTGCTGCTTGGCAGAAGCCGAAGGAAAGTTCAACCTTTGGGGGGTTATGCAAAGCAGCCAGAACTGCATAGAATGAATCCTGGAATGGGTTGGTTGGAAGGGACCTTCGAGATCATCCAGTTCCAACCCCCCCCCATAGGCAGAGACACCTCCCACCAGCCCAGGCTGCTCAAGGTCTCATCCAGCCTGGCCCTCAACACCTCCAGGCAGGAGGCACCCACGGCCTCCCTGGGCAGCCTGTGCCAGGGGCTCCCTACTCTCACTGTAAAGAATCTTCCTAATTTCCAGTCTCAATCTGCCCTCCTCAAGCTTCACCCCATTCCCCCTCATTCTCTCTCCCAGCCCTTGTCCAAAGTCCCTCCCCAGCTCTCCTGGAGCTACTTCAGCTACTGGAAGGCTGCTCTGAGGTTTCCCTGGAGCCTTCTCTCCCTCAGCCTGAACAGCCCCAGCTCCCACAGCCTGTCTCCATAGTGGGACTTCACCCCAAGCCCTGCCAGTCCCTGCTGCTCACCTCATAGTTGTTGCTGGATCAAGCCAACACCTGCCCAGTGTCCAGCTGCTCAGGGCTGAAGCAGAGCCAGGGCCCTCGGCCTTCCCCTTGGATGTGCAGAGGCAGCCTGGCCTCACAGCCTGGGGAGAGAGTTCCACTGGACTGACTCCTTGAGGGCTTGAGATGGGAAGGGACCCTCCAAGGTCAGCCAGCCCAAGCATCAGCACTCAGCAGAAGAGCTGCAGGCACAGCAGGTGGCTCTGAGCCCCAAGCAACCTGACCTGAAGTGGTTCCAAGAGTGGGGCACCTACCCCTCCCTGGGCAATTTGGGCCAGGGTCTCACCACCCTCAGTGTCAAACATTCTGGAGGTATGAGGAGGTCAGACAAGGGGCTTGGAGGAATCAAGAAGCAAAATTAACTGACTCCCTAGTTAAACATCCTGGGTTTCCTCTTTAAGCTCACAGGGACCTGTACTCTGGGACAGTTTCTACCCCAGGGGCACAGGGGGTCCCACCCCGGCAGAAGAGCCAAGGGGAGTCAAGGGGAGTCTCTGCTCATCTCACTTGTCAGCTGGAGCAGCATTTGGATCCTTTCTACTAGCTCCAGACAGCTCCAGTGCTCACTGCGGGGCTGCAGCACCACAGCAGCACCCAGAGAGCACATCAGGCTTCTCAGGAGCCAAGGGCAGGACCAGGGACAAAGCAAAGCTCTGCTGCAGGCAGAGAAAACACAACTCCAGAGCACCTGGGAGCAAGGCTCTGGTTCAGCATCAGCTGAACTTTCTCCTCACCTCCAGCCTAAACTTCCCCTGGTGCAGATTGAGACTGTGTCCTCTTGTTCTGGTGCTGGTTGCTAGGGAGAAGAGGCCAACCCCTTCCTGGCTACAACCACCTTTCAGGTAGTTGTAGAGAGCAATAAGTTCTCCCCTGAGTCTCCTCCTCTCCAGGCTAAGCAACTCCAGCTCCCTCAGCCTCTCCTCACAGGGCTGTGCTCCAGACCCCTCCCCAGCTTTGTTGCCCTTCTCTGGACACGTTCCAGCAAGTCAACATCCTTCCTAAACTGAGGGGCCCAGAACTGGACACAGGACTCAAGGTGTGGCCTAAGTAGTGCTGAGTACAGGGCGCAATGACCTCCCTGCTCCTGCTGGCCACACTGTTCCTAATGCAGGCCAGGATGCCATTGGCCGTCCTGGCAGCCTGGGCACACTGCAGGCTCATGTTCAGCTGCTGTCAACCATCACCCCCAGGTCCCTCTCTGTCTGGCTGCTCTCAGCCACTCTGATCCCAGCCTGTAGCACTGCCTGGGGTTGTTGTGGCCAATGTGCAGAACCTGGCACTTGGATGTGTTCAGTCTCATGCCCTTGGCCTCTGCCCATCTGTCCAGCCTGTCGAGGTCCCTCTGCAGAGCTCTCCTACCCTCTAACAGATCAACTCCTGCCCCCAGCTTGCTGTCATCTGCAAACTTACTGATGATGGACTCAATGCCCTCATCCAGATCATCAATAAAAATATTGAACAGGATGGGGCCCAGCACTGATCCCTGGGGCACACCACTAGTGACTGGCCACCAGCTGGATGTGGCACCATTCACCACCACTCTCTGGGCTCAGCCTCCAGCCAGTTCCTCACCCAGCTCAGAGTGTGATCCTGTCCAAGCCAGGGGCTGCCAGCTTGGCCAGCAGTTTGCTGTGGGGGACGGTGTCAAAGGCCTTGCTGAAGTCCAGGCAGACCACATCCACAGCCTGCCCCACATCCACCAGGCAGTCACCTGGGCATGGAAGGAGATCAGGTTGGTCAGGCAGGACCTGCCCTGCCTGAATCCATGCTGGCTGGGCCTGATCCCTTGGCCACCCTGCAAGTGCTGTGTGATTGCACTCAGGATGACCTGTTCCATAATCTTGCCTGGCACTGAGGTCAGGCTGACAGGCCTATAATTCCCTGGCTCCTCCAACCTGCCCTTCTTTTGGCTGGGCATCACGCTGGCAGCTTCCAGTCTTCTGGGACCTCTCCAGTGAGCCAGAACTGTTGAAAAATGGTGGAGAGTGGCTTGGAGCTCATCCGCCAGCTCTCTCAGCACCCTAGGATGGATCCCATCCGGTCCCATGGACTTGTGGGGATCCAAGCAGCTGAGGAGATCTCTAATTGCCCCCTCCTGGAACAGAGGAGAACTATGCAGCTCCCTGGCTCCTTCTGCCAGCTCTGCAGGCCAGCTGTCTGGAAGACATTCTGTGCTGCTAGTAAAAATTGAGGCAAAGAAGGTGTTAAGCACCTCTGCCTTTTCCTCATCCTTTGTTACAACATTCCCCTCTGTGTCCACCAAGGAGTGGAGCTTGTCCTTGCCCTTCCTCTTGCTATCAATTTATTTATAGAAGGACTTTTTGTTGTCCTTCACAGCAGAGGCCAGTCTGAGCTCCAACTGTGCTTTTGCCTCCCTAAGTTTCTTCCTGCATGTCCTAGCAACATCCTTAAACATGCCATGGGTTGCCTCCCCTTTCTTCCAGAGATGGTACACCCTCTTTTTTTCCCTTAGTTCTATTAGAAGCTCATTGCCCATCCAGGCTGTCTGTCCTGGGGCTCATCTTCCGGCACACTGGCACAGCCTGTTCTGAGCCTTCAAGAGTTCTGCCTTGAAGCAGGTCCAGCTCTCCTGGACCCCTTTGTTTTTAAGGGCTGTATCCCAAGGAATCCTCTGAGTTAGTTCCTTGAGTAACCTGAAGTCTGCCCTCTGGCAGTCCAGAGTGGAGGTCTTCTTGCTGCCCCTCTTGGCTTGGCTGAGTACTGAACATTCAATTATCTCCTGGTCACTGGCCCCTGAACACCCTCCAACCACCACATCCCCACCAACCCTTCCCTGTGGGTGAAGAGGAGGTCAAGCAGAGCCTTACCCCTGGTAGGCTCACGCAGCACCTGGGATAAGAAGCTGTCCTCCATGCACTCTAAGAACCTCCTAGACTGTCTCCTCTCTGCTGTGCTGAGATCCCAGCAGGTATCAGGCAAGTTGAAGTCACCCATGAGAACGAGGTCAGGCGATCTTGAGACAGCCTTAAGCTGCCTATAGAATGCTTCATCAACATCTTCCTCCTGGTTGGGTGGTCTGTAACAGACTCCAACCAGGATGTCTGCCCTGCTGCTCTGCCCTCTAATTCTCACCCACAAGCACTCAACCTGATCGTCCCTGATCTCTAGCTCAATGGCATCTAGAGCCTCCCTGATGTACAGGGCCACCCCTCCACCCCTTCTCCCTTGCCTGTCTCTCCTGAGGAGCCTGCAGCCGTCAATTGCAGCGCTCCAGCCATGTGAGTCGTCCCACCACGTCTCTGTGATGGCAACTACATCATAACTTTCCCGCTGCAACAAGGCTTCCAGCTCCTCTTGTTTGTTGCCCATACTTTGTGCATTAGTGTCCATGCACTTCAGCTGGGCTGCTGGTTTCACCTCTGGCTCTAGCTCATCACCCCCAGACTCCTGCCTGGGGGGACTGGTTTCAGCCCCTTCCCCCTTCCAAGCTAGTTTAAAGCCCTGTCAATGAGACCTGCCAATTCCCTTCCCAGAATCTTTTTCCCTTTGGGGGACAGGCCATTTTCACACACTCTGACCTTTCCCCTCCTCTGGGACAGATGTACTCCATCTGTTGCCAGCTGACCTGATGCAGTAGAAAGTTCCCCAAGATCGAAAAACCCAAAATTCTTTTGACTGCATCAGCCTCTAAGGCACTTGTTGGTCACAGCTCTGCTCCCCACTTACTCCTCAAGGGACTGCTGAGGCTGACACTTCTCCTGGGGCCTGCTCTTGGCTTCTCCTGCCCCAGGAGGAGTTTGACACCTATCCAAGGAGGCAGTGAGCACTTCCTGCCCAAGCCCAAGAGCCTTTTAGTCCTGGAGCTGTGAGGTGTGGGATGGAGATGGGCAGAGGGCAGTGCAGAAAAAGGGTCTGAGGCAAGGCAAGCAAGAAGTGGAGCAGAGGACAGAGGAGTGCCAGAGGCCCTGGGCACCACAGTGTCTGACAGAGCCCTGCCCTCCTCCTGTCACCCCTCAGGCACAGCGCTGGCTGGGAGCCAAAGCTCAGCCTCTGCAGGGGGCGGCCAGGGCCAGTGCAGCCAGGCAGTGCCCAGCACTGGGCCGTGTGGCAGTGCAGGCTCAGGGAGCTGCAGTGCTCCCCGGGCCGCGGGCAGGAGCTCCCCAGCTGCCTGCACGGTGCCCCCGGCCCCCAGAGCTCCCAGCCAGGGCTCAGCAGAGGATGGGCTGCAGGAGAGACACAGCAGGGCTGCTGCAGGGATCTGGGCACCACAGCCCTGCTGCAGGCCACTGCTCTGCAGCTGCCTTCTGCAAGCAAGGAGCAAACCAGCCACAGGCAGCAGAATCACAGAACCTTTCTGGCTGGAAGAGATCTTTCAGCTCAAGTCCAACCATGCTCCCTGTGAGAGACTAAAGCTTGTCTCTCCTGGTGTGACTCAACAAAGATAAAATCACTTGCTGCTTGTCCAGACAATAGCTGATGTGGGTTGGGCAGAGCCACTGGAAGGACTCTTGGAAGGTGCAAAGATAACATTGCTGAAGGGACTGCAGCTGGCCTACAACAATGGCCCAAGGGCCCAGCATTCCACACCTTCAGGACAAGATCATTTCCAGCCATCAGATACCCCAGGAAAGGACAATGGTTCCTGATGTGAAAAGAGTGTGTGGGTAGGTAGATGGAGCAGGAGGAGGTGGAGGCCTTCCCCCCTCCATCCAGTGGCTGCCCAAACTCACCTGAGTACACAGAAAGATTTCCTGGGGAACGATACACTTGCCTAAGGGCTAAAAAAACTGTATAAAAGACTGGAGCAACTACTGGCTTTTAGAGGAGAAAATTGGAGAAGCAAAATGCAGAAGAAAGCAGATGGCAGCACACGCTGGAAACATCCCGGGGCCAACACAATGGATCTTGGACTCTCCGTGCTCTAAGTTCCACCTGCTGCAACTCATGGAGCTGAAGAAGCTGCCCAGAGGACCTCATCCCTTCTACAGCCAAAGCCTCATCACCCTTCCTCTACAGACCCAACATCTCCTGCAGCACCGTTTCTCTACAGACCCAACCTCTCCTGCAGCACCCATCTTCCACAGACTCAAACTGTCTTGGGGGGTGAGGGGTGTGGTAATATAATTCTTTTCCTCTTCTCCCTTTCTTCTCTCTCTTCCTATTCTCTCTCTGTCTCCCCTTCTGATCCCTCCACTTTATTTATGTCTATCCACTGTAGTTATGTAATCAATAGTCTAGCTGTTGATATTTTGGCCTTGTTTGTGCCTCTAATTTCACAACACGGGAATATTCATAAAAAACCTGAATCTCTTTCCCTCTCCGGATCGAGACAGTTCCATTGGTAGGGCACCCCCAAACCACAGCCCTCAGCACCACACCAACCCCCCAGGGATGGGGACTGCCCTGGGCAGCCTGGACCAGGCCTTGACTACCCTCAAGGGCAAGAAATTGTTCCTCATGTCTCAGCCCAAACCTTCCCTGACACAACTGAGGTCATTTCCTCATGGCCTGTCACTTGTTCCTTGGCAGCAGACCCCAAGCCCTGCCTGGCTCCAGCCTCCTGTCAGGGAGCTGAAGAGAGACTTAAGATCTCCCCTCAGCCTCCTCCAGGCTAAACACCCCCAGGGCCCTCAGCTGCTCCTCACAAGACTTTTGCTCTAGACCATTCACCAGCTTTGTAGTCCCTCCTGGACCTACCCCAGCACCTCAGTGTCCTCCCTGTAGTGAGGGGGCCAAAAATCGTTCCAGTACTCAGGCTGTGAATCCAGTACCCAGTGCAGGGTACACTTCCCTGGTCCTGTTGGCCACACCATTGCTGACCCAGGCCAGGATGTTGTTTGCTTGCTCAGCCACCTGGGCACAGGCTGGCTCATCTTCAGCCTCTGTTGACCAGCACCCTAGGTCTTTGCTGGGCATCCTTCCAACCATTCTTCCCCCAGCCTGCAGTGCTGTGCCTGACTGGGCAGATGGAGAAGGTCAGCTGCTGGGGCAAGTCCAGCACAGCCTGGGCACCTGCAGCTTGGATGGGCGCAGGGAACTCCTCCCTCTGGGTGACACAGAGCAGCTGGTGGCAGTAGTCCTGCAGGGAAAGGAAGAGCCTCAGCAGGCTGCAGGCAGTGCCAGCCCCAGGGCAGAAGGAAAGCTGCTGGGCTCTGTCTCACTGCCAGCTGCGGGCAGAGATGCAGCAGCCCCATAGCCCCTGGGGACCCTTCTCTCCTCCAGCACAACTGGCACAGAGCTGGGAAGGTGCAGAGATGAGCCAGCCCCTCTGCCCCAGCTGCTCTCTCAGCAGGCCAGCAGCACCAGAGCAGATTCTCTGAGACCTGGATGCTGAGGCAGTACAGAGTGACTCCACCTCAGGGGTGCCAGCACCCCAGAGCCACTGCAGCCTGGGAAAGGCACCACTGGGAGCCCAGCTGTGCCACGGTGCCAGCTGCATTGCCAGCAATGCAGGCAGCTCCTGGAAGTTTGGCAGGAGATGCTCAGGCACATTTCCCAAAGGCCTTTGCCACATCACCATCAGCAGTGGCTCCTGGGGGAGGTGCTGCATCTGCACATGGTCCTGTCTTGAATGTCAGGGGAGTGCAGACTCCCTGTGTGCTGCCCAGCCCTGTCCACAGCATTACAGGGACGGGGCTTGGGCACACCCTGGGTTCTGGACTCCTCACTACAAAAAAGATATTGAGGGGCTGGAATGGGACCAGAGCAAGACCATGCAGCTGGAGAAGGGTCTGGAGAACAGCTCTGGTGAGGAGTGACTGAAGGAACTGGGATTAAGTCAGCCTGGAAAAAAGGAGGCTGGAAGGAGACCTTCTGCCTCTTACAAGTCACTGAAAGGAGGCTGGAGCCAGGTGGGGCTCAGTCTCTCCTCCCAAGGAACAAGAGAAAGGACAAGAGGAAACAGCCTTGAGTTGTCCCAAGAGAGGTTAAGGTTAGACATGAGGAACATCAAGGCCTGGCCCAGGCTGCCCACACCCAGCAATGCCTGGAGGGGTTTCAAAGCTGTGTAGATGTGGTGCTGAGGAATGAGATTTAGTGGTGACCTGGCAGTGCTGGATTAACAGCTGGCTTTGATCTTAAGGGACTCTCACAACCAAACCAAACCAATTCCATTCTTCTAGAAGCACCCCATGCTCTGTGCTGACCCTATGAGAGAACCCCCACCCCCATTTTGCAGGGGAACGCAGCCATGGCTTGGACCAGCTACAGAAACAAGGACCTCTGTGTGCCCAGCACCCACAGCATGGCTGGGAGGGTGCTGGAGCACTTGGCCAAGCTGCCCATAGAGCTTCACAGAGCCACAGAACTGTGGGGCTTGGAAGGCTCCTCTGGAGATCATCCAGTCCAACCCCCTGCTAATGAGGCTGAGCCTCTGTTGTGGGGTCTCCTCCTCTGGAGAGCTTCCTAACCCTCCTGGACATTGCCATCCTGGGCAAGCTGCTGTGGGTGTCCCTGCTCTAGCAGGGGGGTTGGGCTGGATGGCCTCCAGAGCTGCCTTCCAGCCCCCACCATTCCATGAGTCTGATATCCAGCAGGCATGAAAAATGATGGCTTCAGGGATCAGCTTCTGTTGTCTGACTGCTGTGGCCAGCAAGACACACAGAAGGCAAAACCAGTTTGCCAAGGTGCTGCTCCGCACTCTGCTCAGGCCCACTTTGGTTCCTTCAAACCACAGTTCACTTTTGAACAGGCTTTTGTATTCAACCATGGAGTAGAGCCATGAGGAGGCAGCAATGGACATATCCTAGAAACCAGCACCTTGAGAGGCTGTCCCCAACCCTCACCCCTGAAGCCAACAAACATCACATGAGGAGTCCCAGCAAGAAGAAAAAGCCCTGCAACACCCAAGTGCCTCCTGCCCAGGGGAGCAGCATCTTCAACATGGGAAAGGGTTTCTCCCAGTCTGAGACCCAGTGCAACCCTCCTGAAACCAGGACAGCTCCTCAAAACCCACCCCAGATAACCCTGTTCTGCAGCCAGCCCTGCAGCTGCACCTTCCACTGAAGGCAGCAACCCCTTGAGACCTCCAGCCTCACCTTGTGCTCCTCTGGGGTGAAAAGGATGCAGTAAGTAGAAGCCATGCCAGGTGCTACTTTCTGGCACACATCCCTGGGGCTAACCAACTTGAAGAAAGGAGAGCTCTCCAGGATGACCTTCACCCACTGAGGAACCTGCAGGGAAGACACAACTGGGATTTTGCCCCCTGTGGAATTGTGAGAAGAAACCTGGCCATGGCCCAGCTGCCATCCTTCCTTTGCAAGGCACTTTCAGCCCTGCAGGGATGTGCACAGAGGACAAGGGTGGAGTCAAGTTCCTGCTGCCTGGGCAAAGGAGCTCTAGGACATGGGCTGCAGGCCAAAGCCCTGCTGGGAAGCAGAGCCACAGGAAAGGAGAAACTGAAGCACATTTTAATGAGGAAAGGGGAAACAGCAGCACAGAGTCTGGGATCGGTGTGGAGCACACAAGTGTCCCATGGGCAGCTTTCCAACACTCCCAAGCTAGGCACCAGAGCAGGAATGGCTCTGTTCTCCCCAGGAGTAACTGAGAGGGACCACACTTTGCAGCCTTCCTTGCCAAAGGGCCTTCTCTTTCCAGCCACAGCCCTGTCAAAGCCACTTCTCTCAGGACACACTTGGACTGCTCTTGCTCTTCCCCTGAGCTTTTGTTATCCCCTTGTTTCCCCCAAGAGGCAGGTTTGGGGGAGGTCCTTCCCCTGCTCTCATGCAGGCTGCTTCTGCCTTCCCACCTGCTCTCCTCCCCCTTCACATCTTGCCCTCCACTGCAGAGCAGCAGCTTTCAGGACTCTTTTCTTTTGCTGGCCACTCTCTGCCTCCAACACACTGCCTGCTGCCTGGCAAGAGAACCCTCTGTGTGCATAGGGTTCTCTCCTGGAGCACTTCTGAACCCAACTCCTCTCCTCCCTCCTGTCTCTTCCCATCAGCTTGCTCTGGGCACCTGCCTCACTCCAGCAAATGTTTCCCCAGCTGAAATGCAGAGTCTCAAATTTTCCTCTTTACACAGGAAAAAAATTGCTGACATTTGGCAGCATTTCCCTACTCCACTTATTTGGGGAATCTCATAATCACAGGTAAGTACAGCTGGAGACCTTCAGGGGGACATCGCTCTGGCTGTGCTATGGTGTTCCAAAAGGAAAGCATAGATCCAGAAAAGCCCCAGCAGGACTGAGTGAAGCTTAGCAGGACCCCAAGTGGCACCTAAAGGCCTCCCCTTGCTGCTGCTCCAACAGTCTGTTCCACTGCTCTTTCAAAACACCTCTTCTGGAGCTTCAGTGCCACTCCCTAGGACTTATTCCAGCACCAAGTGGAGAAGACAACCCCTGAGATTTGTCAGTGGATTGAAGCAGCTAAGCAGTCTGTGAGAGGCAGAGAGGCCTTCCCAAAACCCAAGACTAACCAAGGAACCATCAGGATGCGGTGCACACTTGAGGTAAAGCATGAGAAGAAAGAACAACTGAGAGCCCTCCACATTCTCATCAAGCCAGGGCTGTCAGTGGCAAGGATGCTATCTAGAAAAGCTCCTCTGGGTTAGATACCAGCAACACATGGCAGTGTCAGAGACAGCATGCCCAGAGTGGGCAGGTTCCCACCACCCCCCAGCACTTACCCTGCCCTTGTTGCTCAGAACCATCGTTGCTTCACAGACCTCGTGGGGGAGGTAGTTCTGAAAGACTACTTCCGATGGGACAGGCTCAAAGAGCTCTGCTCCAAGGCAGCTGAGGAGAGCTGGAGGTGCACAGAGAGCAGGGAGAGGTTCAGCTGCTGGCAGCAGGACTCATGAGTGAGAACCCTACACTGCTCTCCAGTCAAGCCCAGTCTTCTGATGAGTCCCTCTGCCCAGCTCAGCCTGGGCAAGCAGAAGCTCTCCCACCTGGCTCCTGAATGGCTCAAAAGGATCTGGGCTGTGCTGAGCAGGCTCAGGCTAAGCAGCTCTTGTGGTGTTTCTCCAGGTCCCCTCTCCAAAACACAGGTCAAAGCCCTGTGCTGCTGTGGTCACACAGCACCAGAGCACTCCCTGACAGTGCTGGCAGCACTCATGGAGCAGCTGAGAGCGAGAGCCAGCAATGGGCAGGAGGCTCCAGGGGAAACACTCTGGGGATGATCTTTGCTCTGAGGCAGAGACCGAGGCCCACACAGCCCCAAAGAGATTTTCTAATCTAAAGCCTGGAAACTGCTCAGGAGAGAACAGCACCAGAGGAGGCAAGGCAGGAAAAAGAGAGGTGAGTGCTGGCAAGGTTCAGCTCCTTTCTCCACAGCACTGGGCAGCTTGAGGAGGACTGGACTTGGCAGCTCCTTCTGCCTGGAGCCTTCAGTGGCTGTTTGATCCTGCTCTGGTGCTGCTGCTTTTGTTCAACTCCACTGCAGCAGCAGCCTGGCAATGCACACAAGCAGCAAATGCTGGCAGAGCAGAGGAACTGCTAGGAGAAACTTCCTCCCTGCTTTGCCTCCCCTCTCCCAGCTGTGCTGCTCCCACTCAACAGACCCAGGCAGTGCTCCTGCTTCTCCACACAAGTCATGGCCAGGATGAAGCCAGCAGCTGCAGCATGCTGCCAGTTCTCTGTGTGCTCAGCTGAAGGCTTCCCAACCTCCTGGGCTGGCCAGGGCAATATGTCACAGGTCTGCTGCTGGCAATTTCTGCTCAGCAGCCTCCTTCCCTGCTCTGCCCTTGGGGCTGTGTGCTCTGGCCAGCAGCTCTGGCAGAAAAGCAGCTTTAGGCACACATGCAGCAAAGACTGATCCAGACAAAGCACAGCCAAGGGCTGAGGACCCTCTGCAGCTGGCAGGAGCCTGCAGCCTGCAAACCCAGCACCCTGTGAGGGCCCCAACCTCGTGTTCCAACCCAAAGCACCACTGCAGCTGGGTGTGCTCAGTCCCGAGCAACTCCTGCAGGCCTTCAGTCCTCCAAGGCCAAGGCTGCCACCAGTGAAGGAGTCCTAGCCTCAGGCATTTGGCAGTTGTTGAGGATTGGCTTAAGAAAAAAGGACATGGGTCCCAGGAACATCTGTGCAATTTAGGCCTTGGAGGGTTTTCTATTGAAAATATAGCAATGGAGTAGGAGTTGTGGAAAAGTGCTGATTGCCTGGTATGCTAAGGTCAAGCTGTCCCTGAGAAGAGACAAACAAGATAAGGAGGAGGCGAGATCTTAGAAGAAGAGGAATTAGACTGAGTAGAAAAAACCACTGACTTGTGAAATGAACAGATGTAACCTTTTAGAGATAAACCAATAGTGTGTGTTAAATTAGAATAGAATTAACTATGCATAAGATAAGAGTATAAATAATGAAGTGTGGAACAATAAAGTGGATGATTTTTACCACTCATATTGGGTCCTGTCATCCCTGTCCCCGTTGCTGTCAGGCAGTGACCACACCAAGCAACAGCTGCCTATGTCAGCAGGAGGATGGCAAATGGCAAGCTCTTGCCCTTGTGTCCTGCCCCAGCCTTCCCCCAGCATGGAGCTTGAGTGCCAGGGGCTCAGCTCCAGTAACCCCCAGCAGCTGCAGCAGAGCTTCTCCAGCACAGCTCAGGACTTGAACATCTCACCAAGGAGAAATGTCTGAGTTTTCCCCTGGCAGGAGGAACTCAGCACTGCCAGCAGCTGCACAGGACAGCTGTCCAGCCAGCTATAGAGATAAGGTGGAGGCAGGCCTGTCACAGGCAGGCCCCTCTCCAAATGCCTCATCAAACAGCAAAGAAAATGGCAGGAAAAGTTTACCTTTGGACAGGAGTCACTGGAGTCTGCAAGCTGGGGAATCAGGGACAGGGTCTTTGCCTCAGTATTGCCCCTCCTGGTAACAGGGGGCAGCTTCATCTCCTGGGTGCTGCCCCTCTTGGTGGCAATTGGGGGCAGCTTCATCTTCTGAATGCTGCCCAGCCTCTGCTTGAGCCAGGGCAGCCTCCTCTCCTCAGCCTTGCCACACTTCTGGATGATCCGGGGCAGGCTCCCCTCCTGAGTGCTACCCAGGCTCTGCTCCATGACCTCAGTCATCTCCTGCAGGAAAGAGGGGAGAGTGAGCTGAAACACACAACACCAGCACATGCCACAGAAAGACCTCTGCTCCTCTTGTCCAAGTGTCACTGAGGAGTAATTTGTGGTCACAGCTACCAGGCCAGTCCTGGAAGCCTCCTGAGTGACCTGCTGCAGTGTTTCACAGCAGAGCGTTCATGAGCCAGAGCAGAAGGGACAAGCTCTAACCAAGGGGCTCTGTCCCATGAGCTTCTGCCTGGTTTGCTGGGGCACTCTTGGGGATTGCTGCTTTCTGGGCATTTGTTCCCTCTGTAGTTGTTGTGAAGAGGTTATTAAATTTATGAATATGAAATATGAATTATGAAAATATTAATTTTTATTAATTATAAAATTATTAATAACCTATTAATCAACAACTTATATACATGTTCTAGTGCATGTTTGTGAAATACATTCCATAAGTGGCTTTGAAAGAAGGAAAGCTGCATGCATGACTGGCACTGGCATGAAACCAGGGGAAGAAAAGGGACACCAGCATCCGCAGCCAATGACACCACAATAACAGCCTGTGAAAAACCCCAATCTCCTCTCTGAGGACCAAAATTACCTCTGCAACCTTTAATTAAGTTGAGGTCTGAACTCTTTGTGGGTAAAATTCCTGCACAGTCCCCAGTTTACAGCACGGAAACCAGGACACATGGATGTGAAGTAGCTTGTCTGAGTGTCACAGAGGAAGTCAAAGATAAAGCCAGGAGTGGAAACAAACCAGACCATAAAATAAACAAGCAGAGTTCCCACTGGCATTTGAAAGCATATTTATTCTAGCTAAATTTTACTTAACAGCCCTGTGCCTTTCAAACAAAACTGACTTTTGTCAACCAGTGACTTCAGAATCTCCCTGCTCTGAGGGGCTGGAAGTGTTCATCAGACAATTGGTACAGCTCTGCTGAGTGTCCCAGCACAGAGCTCAGGGTCCCAGCACACTGCTGAGTGTAGAATAGAATAGGATAGAATAGAATAGAATAGAATAGGATAGAATAGAATTAACAGGTTGGAAAAGACCTTTGAGATCATCAAGTCCAACCTCTCACCCACCACCATCTCATCAATTAAACCGTGGCACCAAGTGCCTGTTGTGAAGAGGTTATTAAATTTATTAATATGAAATATGAAAATATCATTTTAATTAATTATCAAATTATTAATAACCGATGAATCAACAACTTATATACATGTTCTAGTGCACGTTCATGAAATACATTCCATAAGTGGCTAGTATTATGAATAGAACTTAATTAAACTACAGACTATGTTTTATATATTGAAGGCTGCAGTGCCGCCGCCTGGCCAATAGATGGCGACTCGGCAGAACGCGGGCAGCTTCTGGCTATATACAGCAATATTACAATCTTTCTGTGCGTCAGCGATTCCTCTGCTACACGCGGAGACTTTGAATTGAGTGCTAGTGGGTGGAAAGCACGTGGGAGATACTCTGGAGCTGTTGTTTGTAGCAAGGTGGGGGTCCAGCCGACTACTGCCGCTGGACCGGCTCCTGGTCGAGTTGAAACGGTGGTGTTGGGTACTGTCTCCTCTCTCTGCAGCAGTGGAGAGGGAATACTGGAAGCTGGGCTTAGCTCGGAAGCAGGTTCCCTTCAGGACTCGGTCGGTTCCCTCCAGGCAATAGGGATAGGTCCTGGTCGGGTTTGGTCTGTGGGGTCAGCCCTGGGAGTCGGCTCACATGGCAGGGCGGGGCGACGGTTGCCGGTAGGCGGGCTCAGAGGTTCCCGGTCGGACAACAATAGCTATGGGGTCGGCCCCGTGGCGACGGGTCTCAGGGCTGAGGCAAACAGTCTCAGAGAGAAAATGCGGCTGCGCCGAGCTGCGGCTTCTCTGCTACTGGGCTTAAAGGAACAGCGGGATGCTCGAAATAGTCCCGGGGCTAGGTATATGCGGACTCGGTCTCTATCAAGTCCCTTCTCCCTAACAAATGGGCAGATCTTACCCTCGGGGGCTGGTCCAGTCCTCCGGTAGCACGGTGGGGCCCTCCCGGAGGTACGACTGGCTGTGGCGACGCTGGCTTCTCAGGCTCAGCGAAGGTCCTCCCTCTGGAGTGCTTCTCCCGATGCAGAGGCCTCAGTATGTGTGCATGTATGATAGAAGCTAACGACAACAAGCTCAATGGCAGAGGCTGTGGCTCGAGAGCTGCTCTCTCGAGCAAGCAGAGAGACAAAGTGAAAGAGGGGGCAACTTGTTTACCAACAGGGGTAATACTTACAGGTTCCTCGAGGCTGGGTTTGACCAATGGGCACTCTCATAGACAACTGGCTTCAGCCTATAGAAAGCGTGAAGCTGGAATTATGCCCATACTTGGTAATTGTCTTCCTCCTGAAGGAGGGGAAACCTGTCCACATGCTGGGACCAGATCTAGTATCTGGGCAGAATGTGCCTTCACCACAGTAGTGCTGCTGGATAGATCCAGGGAGCTCTGAAGAGAGCAGGCCAAGAGTGCTCAGAAATGCCCCAGCTCCACTCTTGCCCCAGGCTCCCCAGCCTGCCCTGGGGAGATGGCACTGCTGGGGGAGGCAGAGGAGAGCAGAAAAGCAGCCTTGTGCCAGGACTGAGGTGCAGAGGAATGCCTCCAAGTCTGAGTTCTCCTTCATCAGCACTTTTCTCTCTGTCCTGGTGATAAGCAGGAAATTATTTTAAAATCTTATTGAGTTTAACAGAGCAACAGAGCTGATAAGGAGCTCCTCATTGTTAGTTGGAATGCAGGAGGGGGGTGGATGGACTTTAAGGAGGGCAGTATTAATAGATAACCTTTGCGTAGATAGGAGGCACCAGAACTTTTCTGTGAAATACTTCTGTTGTTCTTAGATAGATAACCTTTGTATAGAGAGAAGACATCAGGACTTTCTGTGAAATATTAACACACCTCTGTCATTTGAGACAGATAACTTCTTGTATATAAGCTGGTACTGAACCCTCTGAAGGCACACAGGTCTTTTGGAGAGATCCAACTTGTGTCCAGCACTGAAATAGAAGAATAATACAAGAAACTTACTGAGTCTCTTGTCTTTCTCTAAGTCACTGGCCTCACAGACCCCTCCACAGAAGCATACAGAGACATCTTCTTGATAGACCCCAGCCTGGATGCAGACATTGCAGCATCCCATGGCAATGAAGACCAAGAGGGAGTTTGTGTTTCAGGGAGGAGTTTGTCCAGCTGTGGGGGCAGGGAGAAGGGGCTCCAGCTCCCCAGGGGTCCCCACCATGGCAAGTGCTGCAGCTCCAGGGGCCTCTCCCCCAACACAAGAACCTTCACTTGGCTCCAGGGGAAACCTCCTCCCTCAAATCCTCCCCCAAAAAGCAGATTCATGCAGGGAATGTCCTCAGCACTGCTGTGTGGGACAGTGGCTGTCAGCCCTCCAACCTCCCTACTCACTCAGTCCTGCTCCCAGCCCTCCCTCCTGCAGCACCCAAAGCCACCCCCTGGGTTTGGCTGGAGAGGGACAGCCATCATTACCTTGGTCTGGGGCTGGCACCAGTGTCCAATGGGATCCACCAATATCCACTAGGATCAACCAGCATCCACCAGCATCCACCAGCATCCAGCAGCTCCCACACAGTCACGGCTGGGCTGTGCCTGGCTGCCACAGCAGCAGGGCCTGAGGCCACCCAGCAGCACCCTGGCAGCCGCAGCACCAAGAGCCCAGTGGTGGGACCAGATGGCAGACACCAGGCAGAGGACACAGGGCTGCCCAGAGCCCACCCAGGCCCACAGGGGAGCTGCCTGTGGACCCCCTGCTCCAGCTCACCCAGGGCAGGCACAGAAACCCCCAGGACCCAGGGCTGCCAAGCTGCTCCTGCAGGGAGCCCCCACACAGCTCCTGCTGCCCCAGGAGACACAAAGCAGCTGCCTGCCCCTCTGGCCAGGCTGCCTTGGCTGAGCCCAGGCTGCCAGTGGCCTCCTGTGCTGCAAGTGCCCCTTGCTGCCTCACCTCCAGTTTCTCACCCACTGGCACCCCGAGGCTGCAGGCTGCTCCCAGGTTTCCCGGGGAGGCTGTGGATGCTTCTTCCCTGGGGGTGTCCAAGGCCAGGTTGGATGAGGCCTCCAGCAGCTGAGTCTAGTTGAAAGGCCTTCCTGCCCAGGATGGGAAGGTTGAAGGTGCAGGAACAGGCTGTGCCAGTGTGCTGGAAGATGAGCCCCGGGACTGACGGCCTGGATGGGCAATGAGCTTCTAATAGAACTAAGGGAAAAAAAGAGGGTGTATCATCTTTGGAAGAAAGGGGAGGCAACCTATGGCATGTTTAAGGATGTTGCTAGGACATGCAGGAAGAAAATTAGGGAGGCAAAAGCCCATTTAGAACTTAGACTGGCCTCTGCTGTGAAGGACAACAAAAAGTCCTTCTATAAATACATTAATAGCAAGAAGAAGGGCAAGGACAACCCCCACTCCTTGGTTGACACGGAGGGGAACATTGTAACAAAGGATGAGGAAAAGGCAGAGGTACTTAACACCCTCTTTGCCTCAATTTTCACTAGCAGGGCAGAACGTCTTCCAGACAGCTGGCCTGCAGAGCTGGCAGAAGGAGCCAGAGAGCTGCATAGTTTCCAGCTGCTCCAGGAGGCAATTAGAGATCTTCTGAGCCACTTGGATCCCCACAAGGCCATGGGACCGGATGGGATCCATCCTAGGGTGCTGAGAGAGCTGGCAGATGAGCTGTCCAAGCCACTTTCCATCATTTTTCAGCAGTCCTGGCTCACTGGAGAGGTCCCAGAAGACTGGAAGCTGGCCAACGTGGTGCCCATCCACAAGCAGGGCAGGTTGGATGAGCCAGGGAATTATAGGCCTGTCAGCCTGACCTCAGTGCCAGGCAAGATTATGGAGCGGGTCATCTTGAGTGCGATCACACAGCACTTACAGGATGGCCAAGGGATCAGGCCTAGCCAGCATGGATTTAGGAAGGGCAGGTCCTGCCTGACCAACCTGATCTCCTTCTATGATCAGGTGACTGCCTGGTGGATGTGGGGAGGCCTGTGGATGTAGTCTGCCTGGACTTCAGCAAGGCCTTTGACACCGTCCCCCACAGCAAACTGCTGGCCAAGCTGGCAGCCCCTGGCTTGGACAGGATCACACTGTGTTGGGTTAGGAACTGGCTGGAGGGCCGAGCCCAGAGAGTGGTGGTGTCCAGCTGGTGGCCAGTCACTAGTGGTGTGCCCCAAGGATCAGTACTGGGCCCCATGCTCTTCAACATCTTTATTGATGATCTGGATGAGGGCATTGAGTCCATCATCAGTAAATGTGCAGATGACACCAAGCTGGGGGCAGGAGTTGATCTGCTGGAGGGCAGAGAGGCTTTGCAGAGGGACCTCGACAGGCTGGACAGATAGGCGGAGTCCAATGGCATGAGATTTAACACATCCAAGTGCCAGATTCTGCACATTGGCCACAACAACCCCAGACAGTGCTACAAACTGGGATCAGAGTGGCTGGAGAGTGGCCAGGCAGAGAGGGACCTGGGGGTACTGGTTGATTGTAGGCTGAACATGAGCCTGCAGTGTGCCCAGGCAGCCAAGAGGGCCAATGGCATCCTGGCCTGCATCAGGAAGAGTGTGGCCAGCAGGAGCAGGGAGGTCATTCTGCCCCTGTACACTGCACTGGTTAGGCCACACCTTGAGTCCTGTGTCCAGTTCTGGGCCCCTCAGTTTAGGAAGGAGGTTGTCTTGCTGGAGCGTGTCCAGAGGAGGGCAATAAAGCTGGTGAAGAGTTTGGAACACAGCCCTCTGAGGAGAGGCTGAGGGAGCTGGGGTTGCTTAGCCTGGAGAAGAGGAGACTGAGGGGTGACCTTATTGCTCTCTACAACTACCTGAAGGGAAGTTGTAGCCAGGCAGAGGCTGGTCTCTTCTCCCAGGCAGCCAGCACCAGAACAAGAGGACACAGTCTCAGGCTGCACCAGGGCAGGTTTAGGCTGGAGGTTAGGAAGAAGTTCTACACGGAGAGAGTGATTGCCCATTGGAATCAGCTACCCGTGGAGGTGGTGGAGTCACCTTCATTGGAGGTGTTCAGGAGAAGACTTGATGGGGTGCTTGGCTGCATGGTTTAGTTGTTGGGTGGGTTGGATTGGTTGATGGGTTGGACGTGATGATCTTGAAGGTCTCTTCCAACCTGGTGTATTGTATCGTATTGTGTTGTATTGTATCTCTGAGGTCTCTTCCAACCTGACCCATTCTGTGATGTTTAAAACACAACTCACCCTACAAATTGTCTCGATTTTCAATCATCTTAGAGAGGGAAGAGCAGGTGCATGGAAACTTGCAAGCTGCATCCCCCAGAGTGACTCCAATAGCCCCACTCAGACAAAATTGCCCCTGGCAGCTAAAGATCATTTTTGTTTCATCAGAAACCTGACTCTCTGAAACTCATCAAAGTAACTACAGACCCTGCAGGTCCTCCACACTCCCAGGGTGGGTCAGGGTCACTGAGAAATGTCTGTGTGCCTGTTTGCCCCACACTCCCTTGCTCTCCAGGAGGCCCATGATGGGCTGCAGGGCATTGTCAGCATCCTGTGCAACACTGCTGCAGGTGCTGTCAGGGACACTGCCAGTGCCCTTCACCTGGCCCAGGATGTCACCCATCTGCTTCAGCACTCTTCGACATGTGGCTGGAAACTGGGGACCACAGTGCTCAGTCAGCTCAGCACCTCCCACAGCCATGCCCAGGACCTGCTTGGCCAAGCAGAGCCCCCAGCCAGGCCCCAACTGCAGTTCCTTGACCCCCAAACCCACATCCTTTCAGTCAGGTGTACCTGCTGTGGTAGTTTGGGCTGTGTGCCTCCTGCTGCTGTCATACGGGGTGCACCTCTGGTGCCCTGAGTGTGCAGCCCAGTGGGTGGAGACAGGAAGCTGCCTATTTCATACCCAAAATGTCCTGCTCCCTATAAATCCATTGCAAAGTATCACACTTCCTCTTTGTTCCCTTTCTGTTCCTGTGGGAGATGCTCCCTATCTGGTAATGGAAAGGGAGTTATCTCAAGGCCTCTTGGGCCTGGCCAGGCCTAATGCCAGGAGGAGAAGAGGGAAGGGCAATCTCAGATCTGGCCAGCTGAGATTAGCCTAACAGTGGAGTGGGGGGAAGAAAGAGACCTTGGGGTTTTGGGTGTACCCTCAGGTAGGGAGAAGGGGAGTGCTGGGAGGCTTTTGGGTATGCTGTGAGGGACTCTGTGCTTTGGGATCTCTTTTGTCACTGTGTTTGTAGCTTCTGTAAACCACTCACTGCTTTTCCATTTAAACTTTCCATCACTTCTGCAATCCGTTTGTCTGAGTCTCATTTTTCTGCCCTGGTGGGAGGCAAGGAAGCATCTGCCTCAAACTGGGACACCTGGAGGCAAAGATTTGGCTCAGTTCATCCAGGACATTTTTGAGTTTCCCTGCAGTTCCTTGAGGATATCACTGGCTTCTGGGTCCAGCTGGAGGAGGGACAGATTGGAGAAGCCATCAGGGTCCCTAGTCCAGCCCTGGGGGACTTTCTGCATGCCACATGCATCCCTGGGCAGGGTGAAGCCCATCCATCATCTGACATGGTGGAAGAGCAGGGTGCTATGGGGTGGATAGCATGGTCCCATGGAGGGGTGAGGAACCAGGGTCTGCACCCAGTGCTGTGGAGCCAGGGAAGGGACTTCCTCTGGGAAGCTCCTCCACATGGCTCCCTCCTGGACACCTAATATGCACCTCCTTCCCACCCATGGCTTCAAACATCTTCTCGAGCTGGAGAGGGAGCTGCTGGATGTTGTTCATCAGGATGCAGGGCTGAGGGGAAAGGATGGAGAGTGGAGTCAGCACCAACAAAAGTACCTGGAAGAGCTATCTGCTGCCCCAGGTCCCTCCCACCCTGTACTCCTGGACATGAGAGCAGTCACAGCAGAGAGCCCTGCCTGCAGCCTTTCAGAAACGGCCACTGGACAGAGATGAGGGCAGAACCTTCATCACAGGAACCAGTCTTGGAGCTGAGGGGAGGGGCTGGGGTCACCATGTGGGAACAATTCTGCCTGGCAGCACCAGGGAGGTGGCAAGCAGAAGGAAGATACCATCACCACTTTCTCCTTCTCCTTAGAGCAGTACAAGGCAAAATCCTTGGAGATGATCTCAGCACACTGGAGCAGCACAGTGCTGGTAGGCAGCCAAATGATGGCAGCAGCAAAGACACCCAGACAGCAGTAAAGCAGAGAGAGAGAAGACCATGAGTCCCACAGCAGTGAAACAACCTGGGTAACATCTGAGGCTCCTAGACCCTCTGGCCGCACAGATGTGCCAGAAGCCACATGAGCACAGCCACTGGAAGCCAGATCCAGCACCCTTGGTCTCAGTAAGCATCTCCATCACCCTCACAGCTCTGAGCATCAGCCATCAAAGCTGCACAAATCTCCCACGCTGCAATGAGCCAGTGGCATTTAACTTATCTAGATTAATTAACCAATTATCTCATTATTGAGCTAATCTCCTCTACTATCAAAGCTGGGAGGGCCACAGGTGCTGTGGCATGTTTTCTTGAACATGTTAGAGGTGGTGCAATCTGTGGGATTCAGTTCTGGGTCCCATCCCGTTCAATATCTTTATTGATGACCTGGACAAAGGGATGGAGTCCATCACCAGTAAATTTGCAGATGACACGAAGTTGGGAGCAGATGTTGATGGGTTAGAGAGTAGAAGGCCTCTCCAGAGGGACCTTGCCAGACTGGACAGATGGACAGAGTCCAACAGGATGGCATTCAACAAGTTCAAGTGCCAGGTGCTGCACTTTGGCCACAACAACCCCATGCAGAGCTACAGGCTGGGGTCGGAGTGGCTGAGAGTGGCCAGGCAGAGAGGGATGTGGGGGTACTGGTTGACAGCTGGCTGAACATGAGTGTGCCCAGGTGGCCAAGAAGGCCAATGGCATCCTGGTCTGCATGAGGAATAGTGTGGCCAGCAGGAGCAGGGAAGTCATTCTGCCCTGTACTCAGCACTGGGAAAGGCCTTGAGCACAGCCCTGTGAGGAGAGGCTGAAGGAGCTGGGGTTGCTTAGCCCGGAGAAGAGGAGGCTCAGGGGAGACCTTCTTGCTCTCTGCAACTCCCTGAAGGGAGGTTGTAGCCAGGTGGGGGTTGGTCTCTTCTCCCAGGCACCCAGCACCAGAACAAGAGGATGCAGTTTCAAGCTGTGCCAGGGGAAGTTTAGGCTGGAGGTGAGGAGAAAGTTCTTCACTGAGAGAGTTGTTAGGCATTGGAATGTGCTGCCCAGGGAGGTGGTGGAGTCCCCATCCCTGGAGGTGTTCAAGAGGGGATTGGATGTGGCACTTGGTGCATGGTTTAGTAGTCATGAGGTGTTGGGTGACAGGTTGGACTCAATGATCTTTGAGGTCTCTTCCAACCTTATTGATTCTATGATTCTATGTGTGCAATGGAAGAGCATATCCACGAGGTCCTGCTGTCATCAGGCAGAGCTATACAGCCTGGATCTGTTGTCAACAGCCTCAAACATAAGTCACTTGTGCTACCTGCTAGGTGGGGGTTAGAAAAGAGAGAACATTAGCTCTTCACATAGCAATATTTCTTCCTTATACCTTGGTGCTGTCCAAGCAAACAGGACCCACCTGTTCATAGTGTTGTGGATCACACAGTGGGAAAAACAAGTCTTTGATAGATTTTATGACAGAGGCTTCAGATGAAGGTAGACAAATACTGTGTGTGAACAAGGGTGATCCAGACCTTACAGCAGACTTAAATAAGGCTGGGAACAGTTTTAAGAAGACTTCAATTAATGCACCTGGAGCAAAAATAGAGTAACAGAATACTAATAATCTGGGGCACCTGGAGCAAAAATAGAGTAACAGAATACTAATAATCTGGGGTGTTTTTATGTTGAACAGGACACTGCTGCCATTTCATGAGACCTAGACAGGTGGGGAGAAATTGAATTAAATCCAACAAGGGCAAGGGCAGAGTCCTGCACCTGGGGAAGAGCAACCCCATGGACCAGGATAGGTTCAGGACTGAGCTGTTGGAGACCAGTGAGAGTGACCTGGGAGTCCTGGTGGACAGAAGGATGTTCCTGAGCCAGCAAGGCTCCTGCCCTGGTGGCTAAGGCAGCCAAGCAAGGCTAAGTGTGGTGGATTAGAAGGGATGTGGTCAGTAGGTCAGAGATGTTCTCCCCCCTCTACTCTGCCCTACTGAGGCCACATCTGGAATATTGAGTCCAGTTCTGGGCCCCTCAGTACAAGAAGGACCTCAGGGAACTGGTTGAGAGAATCCAGCACAGAGCCACAGAGCTGTTGCAGGCAGTGGAACATCTCCCTATGAGGTCAGACTGAGGGAGCTGGGGCTTGGAACAGAGGAGCCTGAGGGCTGCCCTCATGTGCAGGGCTGGAGCCAGGCTCTGCTCAGGGATGGTCAAGGACAGCACAAGGGGCACTGGGGGCAAGCTGGAGCAGAGGAGGTGCCAGGGGAAGAGGAGGGGAAACTTTGTCCCTGTGAGGGTGCTGGAGCCTGGAGCAGGCTGCTCAGAGAGGTTGTGGAGTCTCCTGCTCTGGAGCCTTTCCAGCCCCCCTGGATGTGTTCTGTGTGAGCTGCCCTGGGTGTCCTGCTCTGGCAGGGGCTTGGAATGGATGATCTTTCGAGGTGCCTTCCTGTTGCTGTATAGGGAGAAAGGTGATGGCCGAAAGCGACGACAAGAAATGCAAGCAGAGTGTCGAGACGAGACTCCGTTTATTCTAGCAAGCAACACGTACGTGTATGTGAGTTGTGTCCATGTGGCTGTGTCTGACTGGTTAACAAACTTTTCTCAAGACTGTTATTGGTTAGTGATAGCATTGCTACAGTTACTTGCTGAGCTAAGTCCAAGTTTCTTCTTCTTGCAGTTTCTCAGCCTCAAACAAACTACACATCCATCTCAGGGACTTTCCAGATATCCTAAGGCACGTGGCACTGCATTCACTCACGGGTACAGGGCAATATGTTCTCACAGATACACAGCAATACTTCCGAGGTCAGTCTCTTCTTGGTCCGTCAAAGGGTCCACAGATTCATCAAGTTTCCCACACCTTCCAACCCCTAACATTCTGTGACACCACAGCCATGTCCTTCTATGCATATTTTACTCCCCATAACTTCAAGTTATTAATCAGATAATGTGGAACAGAGGGGTGCACTCAGAGACTGTGCACCTATTAGACCCAGCAATAAAAAATGTTTATGTTATCCCAGGTGAATTATCGACAGTGTGAGACATCCATGCAAGGCACACAGAATCAGGGCAGGTCTAGTGAGTGCTAGGCAGAATGAGCATGAACTGAGTTTGAATTAAATGGTTTATACATTTCTCATTAACCAAGAATACAATGATAACCCCACCTCATGGAGAGAGTGTTTGCAATGCCAGCGTCAGGGCCAGAGAGCTAAAGGAGAGAATTAATTTGCACTGGTCAATAGAGACAGCAGCAAGTATTCTGAGGCTTACCACAGCTACTACAGGAATGTTTCCCAGTGTCTTGTGAGGGTCTATGAGATGTCATGGAGCCCAACAGAGAAATAGTTCCAATGTGCCTTCTGAGAATCACCCTCTCAGTACTGTAGGCACACATCACCTCCTGCTGAGGCCACAGACAAGGCACCATTGCCCAGTGCTGTCCACCTGTGGATCAGACACATCTAGAAGAGATCAGTCTTGGTGAAAGAGAAACTTCAAATATTGACAAGATGTTAGTGTCTCACTCACTTTATCAAATAATTCCTTATATTAGCAGGTCTTCTAGTCTCCCTCTGTGAAAGTGTTACAACACTTCTTGCAGTTATTGGTTATTATCAAGTTGTAAGTGAAGTTCTCCAGTATCTGTCCAGATATTCTCATGGCAGCAGTGAATTTCCACTACAGATATATACAATACAAAGAATGCTTTGTAACTGCACGCCCAGGCTGCCCAGGGCAGTGGAGGAGTCCCCATCCCTGGAGGGGTTTCAAAGCTGTGTAGATGTGTTGAGGGACACAATTCAGTGGTGACCTGGCAGTGCTGGGCTAACAGTTGAACTGGATGTCTCTTCCATCCAAAATGACTCTGAGTCTATGATTTTAGCTTTCCCTATCCATTTTACTTTGCTGCTTCTAATGTTAATTTTGATGAAGACATAGTCTGGTAGCTGTGGTGGTGTCATAGAATCATGTAATTACAGAACCACAGAATTGTCAAGGTTGGAAGGGACCTCAAGCATCATCCAGTTCCAGCCTCCCTGCCATGGGCAGGGACACTTTCCATTAGATCAGGTTGCCCGGGGCCACATCCAGCCTGGCCTTAAACACATCCAGGCACGAGGCTTCCACCACATCCCTGGGCAACCTCTTCCAGTCTCTCACCACCCTTACGGGGAAGAAATTCTTCCTCACATCCAATATGAATCTCTCATTTCTAGTTTTGTTCCATCCCCCTTAGTCCTATCACTCCCTGACACCCTAAAAAGTCCCTCCCCAGCTTTCTTGGCCATCAATAGGATGCCCTAAAGGTTTGCACCCTGTAGTACTGGGACCAGTCTTTATTAATGCCTTTGTTGATGACATGGACAGTGGCAGTGAGGCACCCTCAGCACCAAGCTGTGTGCTGTGGCTGACAGCTGGAGGGAAGGGATCCCTCAAGATACTGCAAGGCCACAATTAGGTCTTCTGGGAGCCTTCTCCTCTCCAGACTGCATGACCCCAACTCTCTCAGTCTGTTTCCATAGCAAAGCAGCTCCAGCCCTCTGCTCCTCCTCGTGGCCCTTCTCTGGACACCTTCCAGCACCCCCAGATCCTTCCTGGCACAGAGGCTCCAGAACTGGACACAGAGCTCCAGGTGTGCAGAATGGAGCAGAGGGGGAGAATCACTGTGGCAGTTTTAGGCTGATGCCTAGGAAATTTTCCACAAATCTTAGCAGAAAGTTGTAGAATGTAACTAAACTACCACAGGATGTAAAGGGAAAATATCACTGATAAGTGTTGGCGATGGAGACTGGAGTCAATACGGATGACCAATACGATCTAGTATTGTTTATTTATTGTTCCAGTAGGCTCTAAGCCTACACTGCCAGATTGGTCACACTGCTCGTGCTGGCATTGCCACAGATAAAGTTTAGATAATCTCTTTGGTCTGATAACATAAAGTTAGTTTTATAAACTAACTCTTGCTCTTTTTCACTTCTTTGCTCTATCTGGTACCAGCTATTGTGTATTTTGTACATATTCGTTGCATTCAATATTTCCCAATTGCAGTGTGCTTGTACACAGAGCTTTGCTTACTTCCACTGAGCTGATCTGGCATTTTTTTGGGGGGGTATTTTCTGCAAATGAGTTGGGAGGTAATTTCAACCCACCACAATCACCTCCCTCAACCTGTAGGTCACATTTCTCTTGCTGCAGGCCAGGCTCTGCTTGGCCCTCTGGGCAGCAAGTGCACACTGCTGGCTCATGTTGAGCTTCTCCTCCACCAGCCCCCAGGTCTTTTTCTTCAGGCCTGCTCTCAAGCCAGTCCCTCCCCAGCCTACATTGGTGCTTGGGATTGCCCCAACCCAGGTGCGGGACCTTGATCTTGGTCTTGCTGACCCTCATGAGGCTGGCTTGGGCCCAGCTCTGCAGCCTGTCCAGGCCCCTCTGGATGGATCCCTTCCCTCCAGCTGTCAGCCACAGCACACAGCTTGGTGCTGAGGGTGCCTCACTGCCACTGTCCATGTCACCAACAACGATGTTAATCAAAACTGGTCCCAGTACTACAGGGTGTAAATCTTTAGTGATTCTGTTGATGTCCCTTAAATCCTGAACTCCATGATAAGATCCATCAGCCTTTTTAACAGGCAAGATGGGTGTATTATATTCTGATTCAAGTTCCTCAAGTAGCCAAAGAACATGTTTATTATCCCTTCCATCTGTTTCCTATCCTCCATTTCTAGGGGGTATTGGTTTAGACAGAGCCTAGAGGCTCTTTTAATTCAGTTTTTATGGGGATTGAATTTTTCACCCTTCCAGGCATCCCAATGGCCCAAACTCCTGGATAAACTTGGTTCAAAATCTCAGTTATCCAGGGGGTTCCTTTTGAGCTTACCTTAAGGTTTGCCAGGGATATGCTCATAAGTTCCACAAGTTTATTACTTTTCACTTTCATTTCCATTTTGCATTGTTTAAAACAAATATTTCCCTGAAAATTTTCTAATAGATCCCTTCCTAATTGGAGTTTTGGGGAGTTGGGCAGATACAAGAACTGGTGCAGCTCAGCCAGTTTCCCCAGCTCAAATCTTAGGGGTTGTCAAAAGAACACTTTTTCCATATAGCCACTGCCCCCCACTATATTCACTAACTCATTGTCTTTGGGGATAGGTTTCTGATTTAAAACTGAAAATGATGCTCCAGTACCTACCAAATATCCCAGCTCCTCCTTCTCCTCACTCCCTAGCTTATTTTGACCAGGGAGTACTCGGGTAGCTGTCTCCTGTCAGTCCTGACCCACTGAGGCTATAACTGTTTGCAGGTTTCCCTGTCTCTGTGGCGGTCGTTCTTCCAGTGCCTCTCCTGTAGACAGTATGCACATTGACTTTGAACCAAAGCATTCCTGAAGCGTCCCCCAACCCCATGACCATTTCCTCTCCCCCTACTTCCAAAATCTCCTCTACCCAATCCACCTTTCTGTTCCAGAGCTGCCACAGTTGCAGCAGCTATGGTCTTAGATAACTTTCCCCTGCTCTCCTTCTCCCTATTCCTTAAGACTCTCCAAGCTACCTCGAACAACTTCTCAAGATCCCTTATATCAGGCTCCTTCAGTTTCTGTAATTTCCTTCTCATGTCCAGGGCAGACTGCCCCAGATTAGGGTAACCAACTGCCCTTTACCCTCATCAGAGGCAGGATCCAGGTTACTGTATTTTCTCATAGCATTTCAAAGTCATTCCAAGAAATCAGAAGAGGCTTCCTGGAGTCCCTGCTTTATTTTATACAACATTGAATAATTAACTGATCTTGGCATTGCATTTTCAATGTGGAATTTTTGCCACCCTCTGTAACTTTGGAGTTTTTCACAATCCAAAGGATTATTATAGTCCCAGAGGGGTTTCTTGATGGGAAATGCTTGTTCCACAGGGTCCCACCAGTAATTTGAGCCTGCACATGCACTCTGCAGGATGAGCTGCTTCTCAGACTTTGCCAATTCTCCTAAGAGCAAATCAGTATCTTCCCAGTCCAGATTCTGATTCCTGACTGTACTAGAGGAGGTTGGGGTGTGGAGGAGGGAAGAGAAAAAAGACATTTACTTTTTCTTCTCCAATCCTCACCTGCACAAACAAAAAGTTATGCAAGCTGGTGGAAGCATATTTAAACAGCCAAACCTCCTGTTACTGCCATCTGTCCCTCTTAGTCTCATGGGTATTGGGCAGGAGTTGGCTGGCAACCAGGACCCTGATAACAAGTAATTGATTCCAGCTGACACTGATGCACACTTACTTATGCTGTGGTAGTCTGAAAAGCATATCAAAATGACACACAGCAGCTGTATGTCAAGACAAGTGTAGCTCTTCTGGTGAACAGTCATGCATGCCTTCCTGACATTGAGCAATGGAGCACACAGCCTCTGACACCAGTAGCTTCTGCACTAGCTGAGATGCTGCAGTGCCACGATACCAGTGATGCTCAGACACCGTGCTGTTGTTTCCTGCACCAGCAAGTGACTGTGGAAGCAAAGGGCAGCCCTGGCACATGTCCCTCTTAAAAATGGTCCTCAGTGCAGCACTGCTGGTATCCACAGACTGTTGGGCTTGCAAATGGACAACTAGAAGCAATTTCACTAGTTTCATTTGTCTGTTACAGCCAAATCCAGCATTTGTGAGAGGCAACAGAGAGTAGTCCATGAGAAGAGAGGCACCAGAAGATTGCTTATTGATATCTAAACCTTTGCAGGCAGTTTTCGGTTTTGGTGGATTCCAGTAACCATGCTTCCAGAGCAGAATTTCAAGACCTTTTTCACCAAGAGCTGTCACTCTTGTTCAGCTTGCCAGGGCCATACGGTCCTAAAACCACCCTAATCTCAAATCCCCAGGGAGAATTTCCTCCAGCCTCCAGTCTTGCTCAGGGCTCAGAGAAACTTCAAGGAGCAGAAGCTGGAAGATTTGAGTCTCCACCAGCACAAGCCACCAGCCAATACACAAAAACTGGCACAGAGTGGGGCAGCTTTCCTCCCTGGGATTACATCTTTCTGGAAGAACCTCCTCAGGTTCTACGGCAGTACTAAACCCCTTGCTGCTTGAAGGTACAGAAGCTGGGCAACGAGCTGTGCTTGAAAGAGCAACAAGTTGCAGTTTGGTTGATTTGCAGTTTGGCCATAATTAGGTATAGTTCCTCTGGTATGGTGAAAGATATATGGAAAATCAACATCCCTTAAATCCCTGCTGCTAAGCGTAGAAGCGCCAGGACATTGTAGAAGAACAAGCAAGTTGTTTTCATGGGGACATTTTTAATCAATATTGTTCTTAGATGCTGTTGAAGTATCTAAATATTTAATATAAATATAACATTTTAAATACAAACTTTGAGGGTGCAGAGCCCTGGAGCAGGCTGCCCAGACAGGTTGTGGAGTCTCCTTCTCTGGAGACTTCTAAACTCACCTGGACTCATTCATGTGCAATTTGATTTAGGTGAACCTGTGCTAGCAGGGGGCTTGGACTTGATCTCTGGGAGTCCCTTCCAACCCCTACCATTCTGTGAGTCTGTGACTCTGTGATCCAGTCTGGGATGAACAAATCCAATTTTTAATGATAACAGGAACAGCTAAATGTTTGTCAAAATGACACAAAATTGAAAGGAGTGCGATAAGCATTCAGGCTGCCTGAAGAACCGTTTAATGCTCTCTCAGCTCAGACTGACCACAATCAACATCCATCCTGTCTTTGTGCACTTCTTCCCATGAGCCTGGCTTTAACTTCCCTCAGCTGGGTTCATCTGCACAAGCCAGTGCCTGCTGTCCCCACCGGTTGATTATCTGATTCTGTTTTCTGAATATTTCAGAGTGACGTCAGCCCGTCCTCAGGTTTCCCCAGCAGGCTGCTAAGCAGCCAGACTAAGCCTGGCTGGGCTGGAGGCGGGGAGTCACTGCGGGCTGGGTCCACAGGCTGCGGTGCTTCCTGAGCAGGAGCAGCTCCCGGGCAGGGACCGACTTGTGTCACACGGAAACGCGGTGAGCTGCTGATACGCTGGTCTGGGGCATTCTTTGGTTTCGAATGAGAGTCTTCTGAGATAGTGCTGAAGACAGCAGTTGTTCATCTACACAGATCCCTGCGCTCCCTCCGTAAGGCTCAGCAGCAGCAGCGGCAGTGAGGCTTTGGTGGCAGTCGGGAGGATGTTTTCAAAAGGCAACCACTGCCGAGAGCTGCAAGAGAAGCGTAGCTGGGGGGCAAAACTCTTTCCGGGCATGACTCTGAATTTAGGGTAAGGCTCTTTACTTTATATGAAATTGCTCCAGGGCCACGAGGATGCAGGATGACAAAGTTGGGTTCCCCATGCATTGGACACTTTTACAACTCTGCTTGACAGAGTGCTGGGACAGTTCATTTCAACTTCACTATCACCTACAAAGGTTGAACCAGATGGTCCTTGGAGTCCCTTCCAGCCTGTGCTCAGCTCTGGGCCCTCCCTGCAGGAAGGACATTGAGGGGCTGGAGCGTACCCAGAGCAGGGCAGCCAGGCTGGAGAAGGGCCTGGAGCCCCTGGGCTAGAGGAGGGCTGAGGGAGCTGGGGGGGTTCAGGCTGGAGAAGAGGAGGCTAAGGGAGACCTCCTTGCTCTCTGCAGCTCCCTGCAGGGAGGTTGGAGTGAGGAGGGGACAGCCTCTGCTCCTTGGTGGCAAGAGACTGGAGCAGAGGAAATGGTTCCGAGCTGCCCCAGGGGAGGCTCTAGCTGGATCTGAGGAAATATTTCTGCCCTGGAAGGGCTCTCAGGCATTGGAAGAGGCTGCCCAGGGCAGTGCTGGAGTCCCCATCCCTGGGGCTGTTCCAGCAGCATGGAGCTGGTGCTTAGGGCCCTGGTTTGGTGCTGAGCCTGCAGTGCTGGTTGGAAGGTTGTGCTGGGTGAGCTTGGAGGGCTCTGCCAACCAGATGGATCCTGTGACTCTGTGATTCTGTGATTCTTGTTGCATGTGTCCCTGAGGCACCCAGGGCACCCAGTCCCTAAATGGGACTCAGGCTCATAGTCACCATATTAACAGTCTTTTACATTCAGCAGTATTACGGTTTCAAAAGGCTACATGGTCCTTTGTGGAGCAAAACATGGATGCTCCTCACCTGGGACTCCAGTACAGCAGTACTGTGCTTACAGTACAGTGCTTGCTTCAAACACCTTTTCAGTTACCTGATTAAGCTGCTAGATTAAAGCTGTTTGCTCAGTATTCAGAAGCAGGCTGGTAAATGCACATCCTGTCACTGTACACAACAGACCCAGACAAGGCTCTGACTGGAGCCTCCCTTTGCTCTATTTTAGCAACTTGCAGGATCGATCGAGGTTCCTGGTGTGTGTTCTCTTGTGCTTAATCTTGGGCTGCTCACAATGTGACCCCCAAAGTTTAATCAAACAAGTAAATGTACTTCAAATGAGTTCAGTTTGCCTATAAATGAGGCCTGTTAAACAAATGTGAGTGTGGGAGCCCGGATTTTAATCTGAAGTGGGTGACAAAGCAAACAGTTTGAGCTTCTGTTCACATCAGTAGATGCTCATCAGATGAGGGGCTGAGACTGCTCCTCAGTACATTCAAAACCCTCCTGCAATGCAGCAGGATTTCTGCATGCTGCACTGGGTATGGACAGCAAAGACACTCAGCTGTCTTTTGAGCTGCCTTTAGAAGGAAGGAGAGCCCTCGACCAGAAAATTAGCATCAAAAGCAAAGCTCTATGCAGCCTGAGAGGAGAAAGGTAGGAGGAGAGCTGCTGCTGCTTCTTTATCTTTCCATATTACTGAACTGTAAATTTCCTAATTAATTATGGAAGAGAAATGTTTTGCTTTCTTATTGAAAACTTCTTCATTTGGACAGTCTGCTACATGACCTTCATTTGTTTTGTTTCCATTTCAGACAGAGCCACACATTTGATCTCAGTGTGCTCAGTGTTTTGGATGGAGGTTGGAGCTTCCTCTTTCTGTTTAATGAAAAAAACAAACTGCCATCCAAACTAGAGCTACCACCTAAAATCATTCTGGTTGTCCTCCTAGCCTGCTTTACCATATTAGTTTAATTTATTTACACACAAAGCAAATGAAGATTGTAAGTATGTGGCCTATTTATAACCTGAATGTGCTTGAAGCTGTTATATTTACGCCTAGTGGGCAAGAATTAAATTGGCATTTAATTCTTTGTGCTGTGAAAATTGAGAATTTGAGTTAGTTAAGATCCAGCTGGCTTTGCTCTCTCTGTCTTGGATGTGAATGCATCAAAAGACAGGATTATAGGGAGGAGAAGAATTATGAACTGAGACTGAAGAATAACATACATGAAGTGATAAGTGAAGTGGAAAAGAGCAGAGATGGTGTTAAACATTAGCAGGCAGAAAAAGGTTATCCTCATATTCCAAGTCTCCTGTTTCCCTGAGAGTGCCTCTTAACACACTCAGGTGCCACTGGCTGGCACTGCTGGAAAACCCCTTTGTATAAGGCAGGCTGTTAGCAGTAGCTGCCAGGGTTTTGCAGGCTATCCACTAAACTCAGGTTCTATTTAGCTTCTAATGGATGGTGTGATTGGATTAATTTTGGGGTTGATATAAGGAAAAAAAATCTGTTCTGTGTTCTATTGAGAAAAATCCAAGGCTGCAAAATCTTGACGTGATTGGGCTTCAGTATTGACTGAAGGGCCATGTCAGTGTTTTCCTCACTTCACACCAGAACATGATGCTAGTGCTAATTTTCAGTTACTTTGCTGTTAATTAGAGGAAGCCCAGATTTTCAACTGTGAATGTTGCTTGCCAGCTGCTTTAAGTACTTTCATTAAATGCTTTTAGAAGAGAAGTTGCAACAGGGCCATGCTGCTGCATACACAAGAGGACAGCAATCTTTGTGTGCTCAGATGCAGACTAATCCAATGTTCAGAAGAACTTTCTCCCTTGGCTAAAACCAGCATTAGCAATGCTAAACTGCAAGACCTGAAAGGCTCTGGAGACACCTTAGAGCTTCCAGTATCTGAAGGGCTCCAGGAGAGCTGGGGAGGGACTTTTGACAAGGGCTGGGAGTGCCAGGACAAGGGACAATGTCTTTGAGCTTGGAGAGGGGAGATTAAGACTGGAGATGAGGGTGGTGAGACACTGGCACAGGTTGCCCAGGGAGGCTGTGGCTGCCTCCTGCCTGGAGGTGTTCAAGGCCAGGCTGGATGAGGCCTTGAGCAAGCTGTGCTGGTGGGAGGTGTCCCTGCCCATGGCAGATGGTTAGAACTGAATGGTCTTTAAGGTCCCTGCCAGTCCAAACAATTCTGTGATTCTATGAAAGTGGAGCCCAACAAAAAGATTTTTGCCTGTACTGCAGCTAATCCTCCAGCTCAGTCTGGCTTTTCCCGACCAGTTTGGATGGATTAGCCTAGGACTGTTGAAACTGAGAACAATACAACAGACTTCTCACCTGCCCACTAGCCAGGACATTGTCCAGGGCAGGGCTCTTGGAGCCACTGCTGTTCAGGTGTGAGGACACAGAATTACAGAATCACAGAATGCTTTGTGTTGAAGAGACCTTAAAGATCATCCAGTTCCACCCCCGCCATGGGCAGGGACACCTTCTGCTAACCAGGTTACTCAAGGCCTCATTCCACCTGCCTTGAAACACTTCCCAAAAATCATATAAATCACAGCTGGGCACAAAAGGCTCACTTGAACTGATCCACTTTGAAGCCAGAGGAGTGAGGAACAATTTACTTCATGCTACTCACTTTCAGCTTTAATCCCTTTATCCCAAGTGCTACTTTTACCATTAAATTCTGTGGTGTTTTCTAACTCACTCTTGGTCATCTCCAGCCACACTCATTGGCCTCTGTTCTGGGAGTTTCTCAGCTTCAAGAAACCAGCCCAAGGCCTCTCTCCATCACTACTGGAAGAGTTTCACACTTCAGCTGGACAGTGGTAGCAGCATAGCACATTTTGATGATGTAATTTTAAGGTTTCACTGAAGGTGTACAGCACAGTATGGAATTATTTACCACTTTGACCAGCGTTTTTGAGCCTTGACCGAGGGTTTAGCTAAGCTGCTTCTTCCAATCAAAGCTTATATACATTAATAAGATCTCCCCACTCCTTTGTACAGTTTGTCATCAAATGAGGTTTCCATGTCAAGGAAAGGCTAATGACAAAAGTGTTAAAAGCATGATTACAAAATAGTTTCATTCTTCCTATGTAATGAGATGTGGAGTTCTTACACACACACACACCCCGGCCCCAGACAAATGGAAATGTTTAGAATTGCTTTTTTCCTTCTTCCCTGCAGCTCTCCCTGTGTGAAAAAGAGAACAAGAGTTGTCAGTGTGTCTCAGCATTAGGAAAAGTGGTGTCTGTGCTGCATCTCTGAGTGGATCTGAGACTTGAGTAAGGATGCAACTGTGCTGTGAATCCATAAATGGCTCTTGCATAAGGAGCAGCTGGTCCAACAGCATCCGAACCTCCATGTATGCTCTCATGGTTTGTGTTATCCTAGCCACAGTGGCTGGGAATCTGACAGTCATCATCTCCATATCGCATTTCAAGCAGCTCCATACGCCTACCAATTTCCTGATACTTTCCATGGCCACAGCAGACTTCCTGCTGGGATTCCTCATCATGCCTTGCAGCATGGTGCGCTCAGTGGAGCACTGCTGGTATTTCGGAGAGCTCCTCTGCAAGATCCACAGCAGCATGGACATCATGTTGAGCACAACTTCCATCTTCCACCTGTCCTTCATATCCATTGACCGCTACTATGCTGTGTGTGACCCTCTGAGGTACAAATCAAAGATAAACACTTGGGTTACCCTGCTCATGATATTCATCAGCTGGATGCTCCCTGCTGTGTTTGCTTTTGGGATGATCTTTCTAGACCTCAATTTGCAAGGGGCAGAAGAGTTTTATAATCATGTCCATTGTGCAGGAGGCTGCTTTCTCATCTTCAGTGAAACTGCAGGGGTAGTGGCCTCTGTAGTGTCTTTTTACATCCCTGGATTTGTAATGTTGTGCATCTATAGAAAAATATATTCCATAGCCAAGAGACAAGCAAGGTCCATTAATGCCATTAGCCAGAGAAAGATGCAGTGTGAAACCAAGCATCACGTTTCATTCTGCAGAGAAAGGAAAGCTGCAAAGACATTGGGCATAATAATGGGAGTGTTCCTCATCTGCTGGAGTCCATTCTTCTTCTTTACAGCAACCAACCCATTCATGAATTATGTGATACCTCCTGTTCTCACTGATGCTTTGGTTTGGTTTGGTTATTTAAATTCTACACTTAACCCAATTGTTTATGCATTTTTTTATACGTGGTTTCGCAGGGCGTTAAAGATGATTCTGTTTGGAAAGGTTTTTCAGCAGGACTCTTCCAGGACTCATTTGTTTTTAGAGTAGTATGCTTTGCACAGCCGGATCCATGGCTTTGAAGTTTTGTCTGGAGGCTGATGTAAGAAGAAAACACCTCTTTGTGTACTGTTTTATCAAATCTGCCTCCAGCAGATAAGCAACTGTAGTGCTTTACATCTTCTTCCATTACAGACTGGAAACTGTCCCTGGTGTTTTGGTTATAGCTTTCTATGTGCAATGTATAGCAAAGCAAGACTTAAGTCGGAAAAAAAACAACAAACCCACAGCAGTTTCTATCCCTGTCCCTAATCCTTGAGAAATCATCCCAATGGCAGATTCAGTTCTGGAAGAAAGGATTCTTGTACCACAATCTTTGTGTTTATTTCCTGCCCTCGAGAAAGAGCAGCAAAATCTTTCCTTTGGAACTTCTAGACATCTTTGAGCAATCACACAAAGCTTTTATGCTTCGTCCCTCCCCTTCAGTACACCTGCAGAGGCCAAAACAGGTCCCTGACCAGCTGTACCAGCACACTCCATGGTGGGAAGATGGCACAGAGAAAAGTTGTCCTGCTCCTTCTGTTTCCATTTCAGCTCATGCTTGTCACTTAGGAATTTGCCACTTAAAGGCTTTGCTGCCCAGTGAAATGAAAAGCATCTTTAACTAGATTAAAGACAGAGGCAGATAGGCTATGTGGAATGCAAAGCCACAGCCAAAAGCACCATGAACCTGAGGGTGCTGCAGAATGATGATTGTCTCATGAACGTTCCGATGTAGGCCAAGCTGCATCTTCCAGAACCTTCTTTAGCCTGGCCCTATTGTAACTTTGTCAGATGGCAATACTGTGGCAGCTGGTGAGGACAGCAGATGGAAAATGTTGAAGCAATGCTGTGGTTGGCCTGAATGGAGGGTGAACGGGGCAGGGTGGATGTGGAAACACCAGGAAGAATGGCTGCAAGAGTGACTTGGGGTGATGGTGCCCAGATAAGCAGGCTGTCAAGACTGTGTCTGTGGGCAGCTTCTCCAGGACACACAGGCAGGAGAACAAAGGACAGGAGAGTAAGTCAGAGTTAGCAGATGGCTACCAGCTGAAGAGCCACAGACTGTATGTTTTTAATCTACGGCCTGGCTCTTCTGGAGTTAGCCTATTCCTGCTCTGTTCAGCAGTAACCCATGTCCTCCTTCCATGTCACCTGTGTAAGTGCACATCAAAGGCCTGTCTTGTGCTTTGTAAAGCACTGAAGCACTCTGTGCTGTAGGACTTAAAAACTGAATGATGTCACATTCCAGCAGGATCTTCTCTCTTTGTTCTGTTGCCATCTGGTGAGTTTGCTCTCTCCAAAGTGACACAAAAAGGAAGGATGGAATGTGCACCACATCAGAGCTTGTGCTGAGGAGGACAAGCCTTGCTTGTGACAATGTGATTTCTTTGATACCTTGTCTCACAGAAAGTAAATTAAGAGTAATTAAATCTGTCTTTCTGATAAATTCATGGGTAATTCTCTTCTTCCTTCATTCCCAGTGAGGCTGGCCTGACTCAATTAATCTTCTGTACACTCAATATTCCCTTCTGAAATGAACTGCATGCATGTCTCTCTTGAAATGGCAGTTTCAGAAGTGCCCCCAGGTGATACCTCCTTCCTTCTGGTGTGTTACAGACTGAGAGGAAGTGATCTCTCCTATGAGGAGCATTGCCCACCTGAGGCTTTTCAAGTGCAGCAAGCTTAGTGTATACTAACATAGTCCTTTCAGGAAGCCAGGGAAGAAGCTTTTCTTCCCTCTTATCACTGTCTCCCTGAACACCTGGAAAGTTCTCAACTGGTTAGTTTCTCCTCAAAACTTGTTCTGGCATCTCTATGCCATTATTGCAGAAGGAGTTTCTGAAGGAATGTAAAGCCAACTTGCATGCCAGATAGAGCACACACCCCTGCAAGCTGTGCCTAGACCCTAGTGCAAAGCTAATCCACTTGCAAGCATAAAATCCAGAGTCACACTCCTGAAGGCTGATAGCCATCAGCCCTCTATTTAGGTATCTAAAGGCATTGCCTTTGCTCTAGTCCTTGGTAACACTTTACTCTCACTGTAGAAAAGTAGTCACCTCCACAGGGGATTTTATCTCACCAGCTTATCTACATTTAGGTTGCTGCAAAGATTCTTTTTCTTCCAGTCCCTAGAATACATGTTTTGAGGATTTGAGATGTGTGACCGGTTTAGGCTGTGCCTTTAAGAAAGGGACACTTTCTGAACACTCTAGCCGAATGTTTTGGTATATGAATGAAAACAACGATATGCTAATCCAATTTCATTGGTGGAACCCGGCTGTAGGTTCTTGTTTAGTCTTTCAGTCGGGGGGGGCAGTCAGTCGTCTTCTTCTTCCCCCTGTACTGTGAGCTGGCTCGTTTCTCTCTATGATTCTTGCTAACCAGATAAGAAAACTAACTTTTTGCATTTGCTTTGAGCTTTAACAAAGTTTTCCCCTTTTAATTACCTTCCTTTCTCTCTCTCTCTAACCCTTTTGGGAAATAAGGGGAGGTAGGGAGGGAGAAGGGAGGGAAAGGCCGAACCCCCTGGCTGCAGGGGGGTTGGGGAAAGGTTTCCTGTATTACATACTTTGCTGTATACTTCTGTATATATTGTAAATATTGTATATTTTTGTACATATTCATTGCATTCCATATCTGCTTGTAAAATACAGCTTTCATCTGCTTCTCCGGCTGAGTTAGCTGTGGAATTCTTTGGGGGGGGGGGGGGGGAACCTTCCTACTCCACCACAAGGTGTCAAGCAACAGGAGCAGAACAAATGGTTTCAAGCTGCCCCAGGGGAGGCTCAAGCTGGATCTGAGGAACTATTTCTGCACTGGAAGGGCTTTCAGACATTGGAAGAGGCTGCCCAGGGCAGTGCTGGAGTCACCATCCCTGGGGGTGTTCCAGCAGCATGGACCTGGTGCTCAGGGTTTAGTGTTGACCCTGCAGTGCTGCGTGGAGGGTTGGACTGGATGAGCTTGAAGGTCTCTTCCAGCCAGATCTGTTCTGTGATTCTGTGATCACAGATCCAAAGCATAGCACCCTGCAACTACTGTGAAGAAAACTGACCCTGTCCCAGCTGAAACCAGTACAGAGGGCATCCCGGCATGGTGGCTTCACAGATCACCACAATCTATTTTGTGTAAGTGGAAATAGCAGAAGCAGAAATTTTCAGTGGAGACACCAACAACAACTCTCCTGCAAGCTATCTAACAAAGATGTCACCAGTATTTAGTCTCTGTAGAGGTAACAAGGGACTTCCACACACAGACTGCTGGTGACCTTCACCCTCACCTGGAAGGCAGTCTTCCTTGTAGTTAATAACCTCCAATGTAAATCAGCTTTGTTCACAGCCCAGCTCATAAAGTTTCAGCAATAACTGTTTTCTCTGCTGTCCCGTGCCCCAAAGGTGGCATCGTCCCAAGGAAGCCTCCTTGCCTTCTGTTTACAGAGGGCCTCATCTAGCAGGGCAACTTTAATGAAGTCCCAGGTTACTTTCTCTCATTAGCTCTAATCACAGGTAGCACAAAGTTGTTTCTCACTGTGAAGGGTTGTACAGATGAGGTGTGTTAACGAGGCCAGTGGGGGCTCCATTTGAACTCAAGACTGACAAATTATGAGGACACTATGATGCTGTGGGAGCCTCATGCTGCTGTCTGACCAGATGATGAGTTAGAGCTGGTGGAGTAGAATGCACTTTACTGCAGTTCCCAAGTCTCATTGTGCAAATTAAATGCAAAGGGCATTGCCAAATTCCTTATCAACACTTTTAATTAGTGACCTTATTAAGCACTTCCCAGAGAGCTACCTTTTGCACCTCAAAGGAGTTTCTGGTGGGTGACTTCACAGAATCAGAACAGAATCATTAGGTTGGAAAGGACGCTCAGGGGTCACCTTGCCCAACCCCCCTGCAGGGGAGGGCTCCAGGCTGAACACCCCCAGGTCTCCCAGCCTGTCTTTTCAGGAGAGCTGCTCCAGCTCTCTGATCATCTTCCCTGCAAACTTGTGCAGAGCAATGACTCTAGCATGGTGAAAGGCAAGGAAACCTGTGGTCAGTCAACCTGTGTCTATACATTCAGTGAGCACCATCTGCAACGTCACTTTCCCCTCATGCTTTGTACAAAACTGACCTACATAGGTGTCAGAGTCAGGGCCTGCTGCCTGTCCCCCCTGCCCCAGGGCCTGCAGCTCCTCTTTTGGTGGCTGTAACATGGTGCTGCAGCCTGTGGGCTGCCACCTGCAATAGCTTTACATACAATGGTCCCAGCTTGCAGCCAGGTCTCGCGGACTTCCCCTCAGACATCAGATGCAGCCAGGACATGGGAAGAGGAGGAACACAGGCTGCCCAAGCAAGACACTTCTGGAACACTCACAAGGAAAATTACTCCAAAAATGCAGCCCATTAGCTCATGAGAATATTTTTCTGCTCAAACATAAAAACTGAGCTCTCAAACTGTCGATATTGCAGAGGGTGGCTTTCCTTCAATCATTAACTCATCCAGGTTCTGTATCTGGACACTGTTCCCTGCAATGATTTAAAAGCCATTCAAGGAAGCAAATACTAGATACAGTCAAACATAGATACAGAATCAGTCACCTGATTGGAAAAGCCCTTAAGGTCATTGAGTCCAACCATGACCTAAGATCTCCCTGTACACAGCTCTTAGACCATGTCCCTGAGCTCCTCATCCAAACACTTTAAACCCCTCCGGGGGTGGGGACCTACCACCTCCCTGGGCAGCCTCTGCCAGGGCCTGAGAACCCTTTTGGTGAAGAAATTATTTCCTAATATCCAACCGAAACCTCCCCTGAAGCATCTCAAGGCCATTTCCTCTCGTGTCTTCTGTAGTTTTTCTGATCATCTTAGTTATCTACAGCACTGCTTCCACATTCCTGCATCTAAAGACATAACCCAGAACATGGCTGTGCCTGTCTGTGGGCACTCTTTGATTGGTCTGTTCCCATTTTACATGACCTAAATTTGATAAACTTCTATGACAAAACAACTGGCCTGGTAAATGAGAGGAGAGCAGTGGTCGTTGGCCTACCTGGACTTCTGTGGGACTTTCAACACTGCCTCCCATGAGATCTTCACAGAGAAGGTGTTGGTGTGTGGGCTGGATGAGAAGACAGTGAGGGGGTTGGAAACTGGCCGAATGGCCAGGCCTGGAGGGAGGGTGATCGTAGACACATGATCATGTTGGAGCCCAGCACCTTGTGACACACCCCAGCAGTTATTACTGGGACCATTCCTGTTCAACATCTTCATTAATGGCCTGGGTGATGGAGCAGAATGTACCCTTCCAGCCTCAGCCATTCCTTGGGTCTCTGATTCTGTGACATTTAATTCCCATTATACTTACTGAGTCTTACACTACCAGCTTTTTCCAATTACATTTCCCACTTGGTAGGGTTTTAATAAGATCTTTTCAGCTTCTGCTGCCACTTGAACTCCAGCCAAGTGCATGGTGCTGTAAAATGTTTCTGTGTGATGCCTGTGCAGTAGACTTTGTGAAACAAATTCACTTCCCACAAGACCAGACCCACAGATAACTTAGGCAGTAGGGACTCCACAAGCTACACCAAGGTATCTCACATTCTTATTTCCCATAGGAAAAGCCACTCCCATTAAACACTGAGCACCCTCAGCACACTGACCAAAAGTTATCTGTCAGTCAAAGAGAGATCTCTGAAATCAAAATGCATCCTATAGCCTTTGAACTTTCAGTTCCCAACAGAAGAAAGAGATTTGAAGAGACAGTTTGGGCTTTTTGCTCTCTATTGCCATGCTTTCTGCTTTACTGAAGTCAGCCCAGAGGAGTAAGAGTGGAACCCAATAGTTCCACCCCATCAATAAGAACATGGAAACAATGAAATACAACAGTAAGAAAACTCAGAACTGTAGTAATAAACCTAAACTGTTTTACCAGTGAAAATGATGACTACAACCTTTTGCCCTCCACACTGCTCTCACAGTACAACAGTGGGTTGTAGCCAGGAAGGGGTTGGCCTCTTCTCCCTAGCAACCAGCACCAGAACAAGGGGACACAGTCTCAAGCTGCAACAGGGGAAGTTTAGGCTCAAGGTGAGGAGAAAGTTCTTCACTGAGAGAGTGATTCACCATTGGAATGTGCTGCCCAGGGAGGTGGTTGAGTCGCCGTCCCTGGAGGCGTTCAAGAGGGGACTGGATGTGGCACTTGGTGCCATGGTCTAGTTGTGAGGTTTGTGGTTACAGGTTGGACTCGATGATCTTCGAGGTCTCTTCCAACCTTGGTAATACTGTAGGAAATACTGTAGTGCCTCATATGGGCCATTCTCACAGACCCTAAGGTCTTTGCAGTCCTGCTTTGGCCCAGTTAAGCTGCTTGTTTGGTAATCAAACTGCTTGGTCTGCAATTAACATGCTTGTTTTGTAGTTGTTCTAATTGTGTTGCAATTAAACTGTTTGGCAAAGGTTTCTGTTCCTGTTCCTTTGTTAGCATGCTGCTGAGAAGCGAGGTGTCAAACTCTTCCCTGGCCCACACTGGAAAGAGAGGCAGTGGCCAGGCACACAGCACACTGCTTTCTGCAGGTACAGCCTCCTCCCACAGATGTTTTTTTATCTGATACAACTGTGTCTGCCTGGATTTCTGCAGATTCATGCTTTAGCAGTTTCTTTTAGTATAGGCATGTGTGAGTGAAGCTTGCACAGCCCTCATTGACAGCATAAAAATCAAGTTACTTGGCATGCTGTCTCACTGAGAGATCCCAAAGAGTACAGTATTTCTGCTGCACACACTGACACAATTCTACAGCTTTTGGAGTCTGTAAATTATTCTGTTGTAGATAGTCCCTGAGATTTGCTTTTTATGCCCACATGCTGCCATAAAAGTAAAGCTGCTTAACATTTTCTTCCTTTTCTCTTAATCATGTTAAAACCCATGTTTATTTCCTGCCCTGTTCCCCACACACTCTGTGTATAACATTCAATAAAACCCAGTCTCTGCTACCCAGCAGCCATTTACCCTGGGATTTGTAATGCATCTGTTATGCACCTGCAGAAAGGTCACCACTGAGTCTGAGCATCACCTCAGGACTCCACTTATTCACGACAAGAGAACTCGCTTTTATTCTCTTGGAGCAAAACAAACACTACCTTTTCTATTCTTTATACAATATAGATTGCAAGCACAGATGATAGATTAACCTGAATTCCCATTCCCTTTTATCAGTTTCTGTAATGTGTGGGGAAGCCATTCTGTAGGTCCTGCATAAGCTGCAGAGAGAGCTGCCGTGAGAGAAAGGGCTGTGGCAGCCATTCAGTTAGCAGGTGACAAACATCTTCGGGGCAGTTAAATATTTAGTTTCTAAATCTCATTAGAAATGGTAATGGTTACAAAGTCTGAACAATTGGAACAACCCTCACTACCAGTCCAGGCTGGGGATGATGAGGCTGAGAGCAGCCCTGTATAGAAGGACTTGGAGGCGCTGTGGGGAGAAGCTGGACGAGAGCCAGCGAGAGGCACTGGCAGCACAGGAGGCCAAGGGCAGCCTGATCAGGGATGGAGAGAGGGGATCCTGCCCCTCTGCTCTGATCTGGGGAGACCTCACCTGCAGGGCTGTGTCCAGCTGTGGGGCCCTCAACACAAGAGTGACCTGGACCTGCTGTAAAGGGTCCAGATGAGCACTACGAAAATCATCAGGGAGTTGGAGCAGCTCTGCTCCAAGGACAGGCTGAGGGAGCTGGGGAACAGAAGGCTCTGGGGAGACCTAGTAGTGACCTTCCAGTACCTGAAGGGGCTACAAGAAGGCTGCAGAGAGACTGTTGCCAAAGGCCTGCAGGGACAGAACAATAGAGAATGGCTTCAAACTAGAGCAGAGCAGATTGAAATTGGATGTGAGGAACAAGTTCTGCACCAGGAGGCTGCTGGAACACTGCAACAGGTTGCCCAGAGAGGTGGCTGAGGCTCCATCCCTGGAGATACTCAAGGTGAGGCTGGACAGGGCTCTGACCAACCTGATCTGGTGGAGGATGTCCCTGCTGAGTGCAGGGGAGTTGGAGTGGATGAGCTCTGGAGCTCCCTTCCAACCCAAACCTTTCTATGATTCTGTGAAAGACTGTACTAGCCTCTAAATTTGAGATAAACCCACAACTTCTTCCCTTCACCTTTATCCTCTCCTTTGAAAGTCTCATCTTGGTATGACTCACTCTAATCACCAGAATAGCTCCCCTGTGCATGAGGGTGAAGGACAAACAAAGCTAATAGCCTTGGGGATAGAGACGCTTGGCTTTGATCACCTCCTGCTGCTGCAAACCCCTAAATCATACACATCTTTTTAGCTGAAAATCTCCTGAGACCCAAAGATAATGGCACACAAGAGAAATAAATTCCCACCTGTCATTAGTCTGAGCCTTTACTGACCTTGGAGTTTTGCAGGACAGTAGAAAAACAGGGAAATGCCCACTTCAAGGGCTGTATGCAGCATTAACCTATGAGGTTGCCTGCCAAGCATGCTGTTTAAGCTTTTGATGCTCTCTTTCTGCATTTTCTTCATCCCAAGGTGACACCTCTTGGGAAAAGTCAGTGGACTGAGCTGCTTCTCAAGTTCCTTTTAGATGGGTTAAATTGCTGTGGAGAAGAGTGTTTCTTTCTGCTTCTATTTCTGAGTTTGCTCTCAGTCCAAACCTGGTTATTAGGAAAAAAGGCAAAAAAAATGGGTCTAGATGTCCACTGATCAATAAAGGGATCTTATTTCCCCTTCAAAATTTTCACCAGCATCTTCAATTGTAACTACTGCAGGTGGGCCACAGCCTGTTACAGGAGACAAGACTCAATCCCACTCCACTCTCTTTTAGTTAGAAGAGTTAGAATCACAGAAATCACAGAATGGTTTGGGTTGGAAGGGACCTTCAAAGCTCATCCAGTCCAACCCCTGCAGGCAGCAGGGACATCCTCCAATGGATCAGGTTGGTCAGAGCCCTGTCCAGCCTCACCTTGAATATCTCCAGGGATGGAGCCACCCTGGGCAACCTGCTGCAGTGTTCCAGCAGCCTCCTGCTGCAGAGCTTGTTCCTCACATCCAATCTCAATCTGCTCTGCTCTCATTTCAAGCCATTGCCCCTGGTGCTGTTCCCGCAGGCCTTTGGGGACAGTCCCTCTGCAGCCTTCTGGTAGCCTCCTTCAGGTACTGGCAGGCTGCTCTAAAGTCTCCCCAGAGCCTTCTCTTTTCCAGGCTGAACACCCCCAATTCCCTCAGCCTGTCCCCATATCAGAGCTGCTCCAACCCCATGACCATTTTTGTGTCCCTCCTCTGGAGCCTCTCCATCAGCTCCATATCCTTCCTATCCTGAGGGCTCCAGACCTGCACACAGTACTCCAGGTGAGGTCTCCCCAGAGCAAAGGAAAGTGTCAGTATGACCTCTCTGGTTGTGCTGACAACGCTGCTGTGGATGCAGCCCAGGCTGCCATTGGCCTGCGCTGCAAGCTCACACTGCCTGCTCCTGGCCAGTTTCTGCCCCACCAGCACCCCCAAGTCCTTTTCCTCAGGGCTGCTTTCCATCACCTCCTCCCCCAGTCTGGATTGCCAGCGAGCATTGTTCCAGCCCTGGTGGAGGACCCTGCACTTAACTCTCATTGAACCTCATGAGGTTCCCCTGGGCAGCACCTTTGCAGCTTGTCCAGGTCCCTCTGGATGCCCTACTGTCCCTCTGGCACATGGACAGCACCACTCAGCTCGGTGCCATTGCACCGCATGCAAAGCATTTGGATAGATCCTCAAAGGCAAAATGTTTAATCCATCTTTTCATACCATCAAACTTTTATCTGAAGGTTAGTCATGGTAACAGATTCTGCCACTGCCAGCAGCTCCAGAAAAGCAAAAGCAGCAGCAGAATGCTGGTCACAGGCAACCTGCTGTGGCTTTCTTGCTGTCATTGAGCACTGTGCCTGCTGTGCACCTGCCTCCCTGGACAGGAACTGAGCAATGACATAGGGCAGGGTGTGATCCAGATTTTGGGTGCCTGAAGTCTTCATTGCACAGCTCTGCTCTGTTCCCTACCCTGGCTGTTCATTCACTGGCAATTGTGCACAGAGAGAATATTTGCATCACCTTGAAGACCTTGGGGTTTGTGTTTCTTGTTATAGAATGATAGAATGGCTTGAGTTGGAAGGGACCTTAAAGATCATCTAGCTCCAAAACCTCACCATGGGTCTTCATTGCTGGCAATAAAGATGTGCAGGGTTGCATGCTGGGGATTTCCAAGGACAGGACAAGGGGCACTGGGGGCAAGCTGGAGCAGAGGAGAAACAGAAGGGAAAACTTTGTCACTGTGAGGGTGCTGGAGCCTGGAGCAGGCTGCCCAGAGAGGCTGTGGAGTCTCCTTCTCTGGAGACTTTCCAAACCCACCTGGATGTGTTCTGTGTGACCTGCCCTGGATGCTGCTGCTCTGGCACGGAGGTTGGACTGGATGATATTTAAGGCCCCTTCCAACCCAAACCATTCTGTGACTCTGATCCTGGCCTGAAAATTGTTGGGTCCAGGTGCCAGGCAAGGCCCCAGCATTCTGACAACCTCTGCAGGAAACATCTCCCAGATACTCTGTCATGCACACAGGCATGGGACATGTGGCCACAGCTCTGAAGAAGCCTTGTGTCCAAGGGCCATTGGGAGCTCTGATGTTTGAGCCACATGAGGTAATTATTTCAATATCATTGTCTGAAAAATTGCACCCCAGCCATCCTGGTCCATTAGCCAAATGTTCCAAAGGATCCAGGGGAGCAGGATGGAGCCAGAACACTTTTCACAGCAAGAAACACTCTGCTGCCTTGGTGTCCTGACAGGAATCCAGGCAGCAATGGCAAACCAGCCTCATCCTGCTTTTTCTGTAACTGAAAACTATTTGTGAGTGTGATGGGCCAGGCTCTGAACAGCTGCCCCACTGCCCAGGTGCTGCACTGCCTGTGCAAAGCAGCTCTCACTTAAACAGCCACCTGCAAGGGTGGGGGAAGTCCTTCAGAAGAATGAGAGGTTGATGTTTTGGAAAGGGAGTAAATCAAACAGAAGCAAGAAACTCTGCCACATCTGTCAGAGATTTCACGGGCAAAGTTCCTCTTCTGTCTGTCCTCAGTGCTCCAGCCCCACAGTCAGGACAGCGAAGTGAGGATCAGGTGCTGCCAGGCAGCTGCTCTGCTGTGTGAGCAGTGTGAGTGTGCTCTCATTTGATGATGCAGGAGTGTGGCAGGGTGAGAAAGTTCCCCCCAACCACACACAGATACTACAGCTAACTCAGCCAGAGAAGCAAATGAAACAAGCTGTATTTACAAGCATGAATGGAATGCAATGAATATGTACAAAGATATACAGTATTTACAATATATACAGAAATATACAGCAATGGACGTAATACAGAAGACCCACAGCTGGAGGAGCGTGTGCCCCCGGCCCCTGTACCCCCTCTCTCCCCGCCCCCACCTCCCTTTTTTTCCCAAAAAGGATTAGAGAGAGAGAGAAAGGCAATTAAGGAGAAAATTCTGTTAGGTCAAAGTGTATGCAAGAGTTAGTTTTCTTATCTGGTTAGCTCTGTTAATTCAAGGTCACTCTGTTCAGCAGCTGTTGCTTCAGCGAGAGAGAAGCCGACAGACCCACAGGACAGAGAAGAACACACTGAGCAGGCTAAGCTAAAACTTAAAAGTTGCATTCTACCAATCTACCAATGAAATTAGTTTAGAATATCTGTATGTTTTTTCAAAACATTCAGCCAGTGTCCCAGCAACTGTCCCTTTCTTAAAGGCACAGCCTAAACTGGTCACAAGGAGGTTCCAGTGCACAGAAGGGATTTTTATTCCTTGTTGTGGCAATTCAGCAGCAATCAGAACCTCGTTCAGGTAAGGCTACCAGCAGTGCCACTTTGCCAAGTTTCTACAGGGTAAGAGTGGTGCCCGTGGGGCAGCATGAGCAGAACATCCCCTCTGGACTTCCAGGCCCCACACTGACCGAGCAAGGAAGAGATTGTGTGCACACAAATGGCCACTCCTGCTTCCTCTGGTGGGAACTGCAAGAAGTGAGTGTTCCAGTGGCCCAGTGGCCCAGCTGCAGGTCAGTGCTGTGCAGGTGCTTCCAACCAGCAGAAAATGAGTTATGTTTTATACCTGCTCTTTTCCTCCAAAGCTCAGCTACCTCTGCCCAGTTTGTGCCACTGCCCAGTGTGACAAAGCAGCTTTGCATGTGTCACATCCAGAAGGCTGAATGACAGTTGATGCTTTTCCCAAGCCAGACTCCTTGGTGCCTTGTATTTCAATATTCCTTTTTTTTGTTCATAGATTCATGGATTCATAGAATACCAGGTTGGGAGAGACCTCAAGGCTCATCCAGTCCAACCTTTCAGGTTGAATAAGAAAGCAGCTGGCCCAGCACCCTAGCAAGGTGACCCTTGGAACTGTCTCGTGCAGGGGAACCCAGCACCTCCCTGGGAGTTTATTCCAATGTTTCATAGTACAAATGGTGATTATTTTTTCCTGGCATCTCTCTGGCAGCAACCTGTGCCCATCAGCCATGGGCCTCTGTTCAAAGGAGTCTCCCTCCTCCTGAGAGCTGCCCTCTATGTGTTTGGTCATGGTTAGGAGGGGTCCCCTGAGCCTTCTCCTCTCCAGGCTCAACCAGCCCAGCGCTTTCAGCCTTCCCTCACGGGCAGGGCTGCCAGGCCTCTGGTCACTCCTGTGGCCCTGCTCTGGACCCTCTCCAGCCTGTCCCCATCCTTCTTGTACAGCAGGGACCAACCCTGTGCACAGTGCTCCAGGTACAGCCTGCCCAGCGCTGAGCAGAGTGGGACAAAGACATCTTTGATGCCCTTATCAATGCAGCCCAGCATCCTGGTGGCTTTCTTTGCCCCTGCAGCTTACTCTTCACTCATCTTGAGTCTTTTGTCCACCAAGACCCCCAGGTCCCTCACCACAGTGCTGCTTTCCAGCCAGGTGGAACATGTTTAGATGGAACTTCTGATCAAGTTTATGCTCTTGTGGTGAAGGCACATTATGCCCAAATATCGTATCTTGTCCCAGCATGTGGACAAGTTTCCCCTCCTTCAGGAGGAAGACAAAAGCCAAGGCATTAGCCAGGCCAGCACGCACTCAGCGCATGCAGTGCTTGTGCAAATACTAAGTATGGCATAATCCTAGCTTCGCGCTTTCTATAGGCTGAAGCCAATTGCTTATGAGAGTGCCCATTGGTCAAACCCAGAGAGTGCCCATTGGTCAAACCCAGCCTCGAGGAATCTATAAGTATCACCCCAGTTGGTAAATGAGTTGCCCCCTCTCTCACTTTGTACTTGCTCGAGAGAACAACTCTCGAGCCACAGCCTCTGCCCTTGAGCTTGTTGTTGTTAGCTTCTATCATACGTGCACACATACTGAGGCCTCTGCATCGGGAGAAGCACTTGTGAGGATCACCCCAGAGGGAGGACCTTCGCTGAGCCCGAGAAGCCAGCGTCGCCACAGCCAGTCGTACCAACCAGGAGAGCCCACCGTGCTACCAGAGGACTGGACCAGCCCCCGAGGGTAAGATCTGCCCAGCTGTCGGGGAGAAGGGACTTGATCGAGACCGAGTCCACATATGCCTAGCCCCGCCACAGCAGGAGAGGAGCCGGCACGCGTGCCGCTCTGAGCCCTGTAACCTCAGGGAAGACTAAAGCACTGTTCGTGCCTATACTGCACCGAACCCGGGACCACTCCGAGCGTCCCGCTATCCCTTTGGGCCAAGTAGACGAGCAACTGGGGGTTAGGACAATGCTAGCCAGAGACAAATCTATGAGCTGTGCATTTTAAAGACAGCAGATACAATATTTGAATTTATTCATTATTTTATTCACTTCCTGACCTAATGTTGTGGTTTTATTTCTCCTTCACAAATCCACAAACTGCTTGATTTTAATCCTCCATCTTATGAATTTGATGCCCATGGAGCAGCAGTGAACCAGAACATCCCCTCCAGTCCTGCAGGCCCCGCACTGACACGGCAGGGAAGAAACAGTCTGCAACTATAGTGGCCATTTCTGCTTCCTTCGGTGGAAACTGGTGAGTGACATCTGCCTGGTCTGGCACCAGTGGTCCAGCTGAGGTCTTCTCTGTCTTCATTTCCTCTTTTTGTAGCTGCCACAGTTAAATCCAAGAGGAGCTACTTCTAAAATGCTCAGCTAGGAGCGTCCTAAATAAGCAGCTGAATGGACACAAGGCAGAGTAAAAGAACAAAGGGCAAGGAAAGAAGCCAGCAGAAGTTCCATAAAACCAGGAGGCTGTGGTGAGAATTCTCCATGGTGACAGAACTGAAGGTCAAATGCTGATGTTTCTCCAGGAAATAGGAAGAAAACAAAATGTATTCCAGATCCTGTGGAGAGCCCCTGTCTGCAGTGGGCACTGCAGTGCACTGCACCTGGCAGAATTTCAAGCAGGATTGGGTATTTACTCTCTAACCATCTGCACCACCTTGCAGTAGGGACAGAACAGCCATACAGGGCTTCCTTAGAGATGGTGGCTGCCCACTGCTACAAGGGAGAGCAGAAGGCTGCACTGTAGGCTGTATGGTTGTAATGTAGAGCCATAGAATCACAGAACTCTTTTGGCTGGAAAAGCCCTCTCAGATCATCCAGTCCAACCAGCAACCACCAACACCACCACTAAACCATGTCCCCAAGTGCCATGGCCACAGGTTTCTGGAACACCTTCAGGGATGGGAACTCCACCATCTCCCTGGGCAGCCTGTGCCAAACCCTGACCACTCCTGCAGCAAAGAAATATTTCCTAATCTCCAACCTAAGCCTCCCCTGGCACAATTCCAGGCCATTTCCTCTCCTTCTATCTCCTGAGACTAGGGAGAAGAGCCCAACCCCCACCTCACTGCAGCCTCCCTTCAGAGAGCTGTAGAGAGCAATGAGGTCTTCCCTCAGCCTCCTTTTCTCCACACTAAACACCCCCAGCTCCCTCAGCTGCTCCTCCCCAGCCCTGTTCTCCAGACCCTTCCCCAGCTCTGTTGCCCTTCTCTGGACCTGCTCCAGCCCCTCAATGTCCTTCTTGGAGTGAGGGGAACAAAACTGAAGCCAGAATATAAGCTGTGGCCTCAGCAGTGCCTGGTAGAGGTGCATCATCACTTCCCTACCCCTGCTGGCCACATCGTTGCTGATCACACATCACCAGGGTGTGTGATGGAAGATTTGAAGTTCAGGTTCACCATCTTAGTGCAGGTCATCTTGGTAAACCCACAGCCTTCCCATACTATAATGTTCTATTTAAGGAGTCCAGACTTACTCTTTTGAAAGGTGTGAGAAAAAATCTCACAGCAGAGGGGCACTAATGATGGCCCAAAAGGGCCAAAAGACAGTCCATAATGCTCTGAAACCCTCGGGTCTGTTTTAAGAGGCTCAGACTCAAAGGTCACTTAGTGGAATTTAAATCTTAGCTTGTCCTAGTTCAGAGCAGGACAGATTGCTCTGCTGCTCCCAAAGGGGCAGCAGAATAACGCTCACACAACTGGATTGGGTAGTGGTGGAAAGGTGAAATGGAAAAGCAATTCCTATACAACAAAAACTACTAAGCATAGCAAAGTCCCTTTACACTAGACCAAAACCCCAGCACTTCCCGTTTCTCCACCTGGGGTTCACCCAAAGCCCCAGGGATCTTCCTTTCCTCCTCCCCCTCTTCCCCCCACCCCCCTATTGCTAGGCTGGTTTCAGGCTGCCCAGGCCTGAACTGCTCCCCCCAACACACACACTCCTTTTTACCCTGGCACCTTTTTACCCTTGCACCTTTTTACCCTTGGCCTAAACAGGCCAAGATTGCTCAGGGAAAGAAAAAGTTACTCAGGCCAAAGAGGCCTGGGATACTCCTCCATCATTACATCATTACCAGATAAGAGAGCATCTCTCCCCCACAGGAGCAGAGAGGGAAGAAAGAGGGGGAAATAACTTTGCAGCCAGATTTATAAGGGTGCAGGATTTATGGGTAGCAATCCACTATTTCCTGTGCCCACCCCCTGGGCTGGACACTGTGGACACTGGAGGTCTCAGCTCTGTGACTTCTTTTTTGGAGGCACCCAGCCTAAACAACCACAGAGGTTATGAACAGCAGATCCAGTACAAGAAAATATTGGCTGTGTATGTCTTCACTTCAGACCAAACCCCATCAGATACCACACATATCCTTCTGGGCTGGTGGATGAGTGGACTTCAGAGTACTCTCAGCAAAAGCTCAGTCTGACAGTGTGCAGTAGCCTGGCCTGAAGAAGGAAGGATAAAGAGAAGGAAGTTCTTAAGCACAGAAGGCATTTCCTATGTGATGACAGCATTCCTACTTCCTCAGCTGATACACAACCTCTCCTTGTTCCAAAGCACACAGACCTACATTGGCACCAGTTGAGCCTTCTCTTTATGGTGAACTGAGCTCTTTTCCCAGGCCCAGAAGACAAGAGACAGAAAAAATGCAAAGTGATTCCAAGGAGTAAGGTGTGCAGGAAGGGCAATGGGAGATTGGTTTATCTTTGTAGGGGTGGTGATAATGGATCAGGATCACAGAAACATTCGGGTTGGAAAAGACGTGCCTCTGCTGGCACAGCTTGAGCCCATTTCCTCTCCTTCTGTGTCCTGAGACTAGAAGAAGAGACCAACAGCCTTCAGAGATAAACTCTATATGTGCCTCAGCAGCAAGCTGCAGAAGCCAACAGGAAGTGAAACTACTCCTGCAGCCTGCAGGCGCTCCACAACTGTTGGCTTTGTTTAAATCCCGGTGTGTGCTGCGGGGTGCCAGGAGCTGTGGGTTATAAACCTTGCAGCTGAGCGTACTGCACTGCAGTGATTGGCAGTGAGTGATCTAGGAGATCTGGTTTTTGTAAGCACCTGTTAAAGGTCTGTTGCCCTAGAGAATTCAGAGCCCCCACCCGCTGTGGGCACAGCCGGCATGGTGCTGGTGTGCTTCTCTTTTGGCTTTACAGGTTGAGTTTCTGGGGTTTTGCTCATACTGTTTGAATTGTTCCTGCTGGTGAGATATCTGTTCCACAACCAAATATTTTGAACCAGTAAATATGTTTTATTCATATTTTCCACAGGATTTTTTATTACTAAAGTTATTGATATTTTAATTAATGATTTCACTTATTAAATATTAACAATAACCACACATTAATACCAGTCTCATGGGCTTGAACACTTTCAGGTTCTTCATCATGAACCTGATCTTCACTCACCATGGGCAGTTCCTTCTTCCAGTCCCTGCCATTATCTTCCATTATTCTGGGATTGTGCCTGAAGCCCTTGCCAGTGAAGACTGAGGTAAGGAAGTCATTGAAAACCTCGACCTTCTCCATGTCACTTGTCACCAGCTCACCTGTTTCCTTTCTGAGTGATGAGAGTGGATGATCTGAGCACCAGGAAAACTTCCACTGAGTACTAAAAAGATCATTTGAAAAAGCTGAGTCCTGTACAGAGAGTAAACCCCAGGGCTTCGCTGAGGGATATTTGCCTTGGTGACATCCACACTGAAAGAGACTATTCCACTGCATCAGCAAAGTGCCATCAGGCCATCAAGGAGTGAGGGCTGCTGTACCATTCCCTCTGCCAGCTTGTCCTGCAGGATAGAAATAGGCACTGCTATGGGGATGTCCACAGGTGCCTGCTGGAGTGAAAGATGCGGTTTGGGGGTGACCAAGGCAGGGAGGCCTCCATGGGTGGTCAGGAATGTCCCAGGAGGCATTAGCTGCATCTTCTTGCATGAGCACCTGAGGTGCAGATGATGTAAATCTCCAGAGATTCAACAGCAGCTGAACCTGTGCACTGCAGCTTCTCAGAAAACAGCTGTTAGGGCAAACACACAGTAGTGGCCCTGAAGTGGATTAGTCAACCAGAGGGACTCCTCCTCATCTGCTTCATCTAACATCTCACACTTTCAACTCAGGCAGTAGACCTGTACTCAGAAAAGGATTTTAGAGCACCACAGAACATGGAATCACAGAACAGAGCACCACAGAATTGTCTTGGGTGGAAAAGACCTTTAAGACCATTGAGTTGCTGTCTCTGGTCAGCAGCAAGCTGCATGGTAACACTGTTCCTAAGAGAGTTATTTTCTATCTCACTCATATGAACATTTTATTAGAAAACAAAAAAATTAAACTGCAGTGAGCACTGAATAGCCCTAACAAGCAGCTAAAGCAGCTCTGATGTTTGTCTTTTTTCTGTTCATGGTCTGTAAAACTATACCTGGTTTGGAAGGCTGGTCAGAATTTTGGTGCCTTCTGAAACAAGTCCTTCTGTGCTGTAGTGAGCTGCATGTTCTCTGAAGGAATGTACAGCTGCAGAGAGCATGGAGCTGACAGTAAGAGTCCAGCAGGTGTCCCAGAGCCTACTGAACCAAGCAGCAGAGTGTGTTCACTGCATGCAGTAGGCAGTTGACTCAGGCCCTACAAGAAAGCCATGGCACAGCAGATCCCCTGTGGGACACCAGTGCCATGCAGTGACTGCTGGCACAGTTCTGGGTTTTAATGTATGCACTGCAGGGTATCTTTTCCCTTTTCTTCATCTCATAGTTGTGGGGCTTTTCTGAAAGTCCCTGCTAGTACACCTGAGCTACAGCTTGGGGTCCTCTGCGGTGAAGAGGTTATTATGACATACAGATTATAAAAATTAAAAATGTTGCCATTACCATCATTAAAAAAGATTGATCACTATTTTGTATGCAGATTCTGGTTCACGATTGTGAAATAAATCCCATCACTGGTTTAGGATGTACAATTTGGACCCAATTAGAATATTTACGGAATTAATGTCAATCAACTGACTGATGGGTGCAATTCTGCCGCTTGCCCAGCAGATGGCGACTCGACAAGACACTTGTGGCTGCTCAACTCTATCCAGAGAGCGTTTTCGTGCACCAGGGACAGCTCGAGCAGAGGCTTCAGCTAGAAGGTGTCATGCGGCTGCGCGGGTGCTTCGAGATGCATGTTAGCGAGAGCAAAGAGAGGCTCAGGGGTGACCTCATTGCTCTCTACAACTACCTGAAGGGTGGTTGTAGCCAGGAAGGGGTTGGTCTCTTCTCTCTAGCAACCAGCACCAGAACAAGGGGACACAGTCTCAAGCTATGCCAGGAGAAGTTTAGGCTGGAGGTGAGGAGAAAGTTCTTCATGGAGAGAGTCATTGGAATGTGCTGCCCAGGGAGGTGATGGAGTCACCCTCCCTGGAGGTGTTTAAGAGGGGATTGGATGTGGCACTTGGTGCCGTGGTCTAGTCATGAGGTCTGTGGTGACAGGTTGGACTCGATGATCTTCGAGGTCTCTTCCAACCTTGGTGATACTGTGATACTGTGATCTGCAGCCATCTGCAGTGCAGGTAACCCAGAAGCTTGTTCAGGCTGGGAACTGCCACCCATCACAAGCAGTGCAGCACTGGGGGGAATGGGTTCCTGGCCTGATTGCAGGGTCCGAATCAGAGACTTCAGTTAAATTAGGAGCTGCAGCTGATGACAGCCATCACAGGAATGCTTCCTGGTGGTGCAGTGCAGCAGCTGCTCGGGAGGCTCTGCCAGGCAGTTTGCCATTGCTACCAAATGCCAGTATGGTGCTTTCCCTATCTGAAGTCAGAGAGCCACAAGTGCAGCGTGGCAGCAGCAAATTGAAACTGTCCATAGGTAAACTACACAGCACTTAGACACTGCCCTGGGGACAGAACACTCCTCAGGAGCATGAGGCCAGGCTAGGCTGCTTCCCCTTCACTCCGTCACACAGCACACAGGCAGGGCATGCTGCAGGGAAATGAGTGCCTCAAGCTGTGTCACTGGCAGCCCTGGCACTTGTGCTACCCACCCTGCTGGGCCTGTGTGCCTGCGGGAGGTGCCAGGGTAGGAGCAAGAGGTGGGTGGCAGGAATGCAGTCAGGAAGGTGGGGCAGAGTCAGAAATGGGGCCAGGAGGAAGGAGTGCTTCTTGCAAATCACACTGTGCTGGGCTGCATTAACATCCAACTCTTGCAGACATCAGAGGATCAGAAAACTGTTTGGGATGGAAAAGCCCTCTCAGACCACCCAGTCCAACCAGCAACCCAACACCACCATGTCCACCAAACCATGGCCCCAAGTGCTATGGCCACACATTTCTTAACACCTCCAGGGGAGGGGGCTCCACCACCTCCTTGGGCAGCCTGTGCCAATCCCTGACCACTCCTGCAGCAAAGACATTTTTCCTAATCTCCACCTAAACCTAATATTTCCTAATATTCAACCTAATCTTCCACCTTTGTGTCTTTTAAACACCCCAGGGATGGGGATTGAACCACCTCCCCGGGTGGTTCACCCTTTCAGTGAAGCAGTTTCTTCTAATACCCAATCTAAACCTCCCCTGGTGGAGCTGGAGGCCATTTCCTCTCACCCTTTGACTTATTCCTGGGGAGAAGAGACCAACCCCGACATCACTCCAATCTCTTTTCAGGGAGCTGTAGAGAGCAATGAGTTCTCCTCTCAGCTTCCTCTTCTCCACACTAAACAACCCCAGCTGCCTCAGCTGCTCCTCCCTAGCCTTGTTCTCCAGACCCTTCCCCAGCTTTGTTGCCCTTCTCTGGACCTGCTCCAGCCTCTCAATGTCCTTCTTGCACTCAAAGTATGGTACCAGCAGTGCCCAGTCCAGGGGGACAATCACTGCCCTGCTCCTGCTGGCCATGCCATTGCTGATCCAGGCCAGGATGCTTGTGGCTGTCTTGGCCACCTTCTCAGCTGCTGTCACCCAGCACCCCCAGATCTTTCTCTGCTGGGCAGTTTCCAGCCACCCTGCCCCAAGTCTGGAGTGTTCATGGGGTTGTTGTGAGCCAAGTGGAGGACCCAGCACCTGGCTGTGTTGGATGTCATACAACTGTCCTTAGCTCATCAACCCAGCCTGGCCAGCTCCCTCTGTAGAGCCTTCCTACCCTCAAGCAGATATCAATCTGCACTTCCCAGTTTCTACAGCCCTTCTTTGGGCAGGGCTGGCCTGTTTGGAGGAGACAAAGTTCCCAGCAATGGAGGGCTGTGTCCTGCAGGATTTAATGCACACAGGGGTATCCTGCAGTTGCAGCAGCCCATCCCTGGGGCTCTGTGGAGCACCTGCCCTGTCCTTTCCTCTTGAAGGGACTGGGAGCAGTGCAGAAGCAGTCCAGCTGCTACAGCAGCAGCCTGAGGCTTGCCTGTTTCTGGGTAAGGTGGGGACTGCCTTTGCTATGTTCCTGCTGTCATCCTTCCCCAGTGCTCCTGGCCTGGCCTGCTTCTTGTCTCGGTCCGGAGAGGGAAAGAGACTCAATTCTTTTGAATATTCCTGTGTTGTGAAATGAGAGGCACAAACGAGGCCAAAATATCAACAGCTAGACTATTTATTCCAGAAATAAAGTGGAAGGATCAGAAGGGGAGAGAGAGAAAATAGAGAGGGAGAGGGAGAGAAGAGGAAAAGAATTATATTACCACACCCCTCAACCCCACCAAGACAGTTTGAGTCTGTGGAGGAAAGGTGCTGCAGGAGATGTTGGGTCTGTAGAGAAACAGTGCTGCATCTTTGGCTGTAGAAGAGATGTGGTCCTCTGGGCAGCTTCTTCAGCTCCATGAGTTTCAGCAGGCGGAACTTAGGGCACGGAGAGAGGGTTTTCAGAGTCCAAGATCCGTTGTGTTGCCCCGTGATGTTTCCAGCGTGTGGTGCTGTCTTCTTCCTTCTGCATTTTTCTTTTTCAATTTTCTTCTTTCAAGCCAGTAGTTGCTCCAGTCTTTTATACAGTTTTTTAGTCCTTAGGCAAGTGTCCAGGTGTTGTTCCCCAGGATATCGTTCTGGGAAATCATCTTTAGGTAAGTGTCCAGGTATCGTTCCCCAGGAAATCTTTCTGTGTACTCAGGTGAGTTTGGGTAGCCATCTGGATGGAGGGGGAGGCCTCCGCCTCCTCCTTCTCCATCTACCTATCCACACACTCATTACACATCAGGAAACAGGTGGTGAATCCATTGTCTCACCATCCTCCCTTCCTGGGGTATCTGATGGCTGGAAATGATCTTGGCCTGAAGGCCTGATGGCAGGGCCCTTGGGCCATTGTTGTAGGCCAGCTGCAGTCCAGTGAGCAATGTTATCTTTGCACCTTCCAAGAGTCCTTCCAGGGGCTCTGCCCAACGCACATCAGCTATTGTCTGGGCAAGCAGCAAGGGATTTTATCTTTGTTGAGTCACACCAGGAGAGACAAGCTTTAGTCTCTCACACTTCTCCAGCAGGCCTGCTCCTGGCAGCCATGTGAATGCACCCCTCATGTCCTGTTGTTCCTGGTGTCACTTGCCCCTCTTTCAGCTACATAATGTGAGTCATAGAATGGCAGCATGCACTGGGATGGAAGGGACCCTCGAAGGGCATCTCGACCAACACCCCTGTAGTCAGCAGGGACACCTCCAACTAGAGCAAGTTGCTCTGGGCCACATCAAGCCTGACTTTGAATGTCTCCAGGGATAGAGCCTCAACCACCTCCCTGGGAAACCTGTTCCAGTGTCTCACCAGCCTCACTGTGCAGAGCTTCCTCCTCATGTCCAACCTAAATCTGCCCTGCTCCAGTTTCAAACCATTGCCTCTCGTCCTATCCCCATAGCCCCTTCTGAACAGTCCCTCCCCAGCCTGCCTGCAGGTCCCCTGCAGATATGAAATGCAGTTCTAAGGTCCCCCCAAAGCCTTCTTTTCTCCAGGCTGAACAGCCCCAGCTTCCTCAGCCTGTCCCCACAGGGGAAGTTCTTCAGCCTATGACCATCTTTGTGGCCTCCTCTGCACCCTCCCCATCAGGTCCAGGTGTCTCTTGTGTCAGGGTCCCATATCTAGACACAGCCCTGCAGGTGAGGTCTCCCCAGAGCAGAGCAGAGGGGCAGGATCCTCTCTCTCCAGCTCTGGCCACACTGCTTTGGATGCAGTTCAGGCTGCCCTTGGCCTTCTGTGCTGCCAGTGCTCATTGCTGGCTCCTGTCCAGCTTCTTACCCCCAGCACCCCCAAGTCCTTCCCTGCAGGGCTGCTCTCAATCTCATCACCCCCAGCCTGGATTGGTAGTGAGGATTGCCCTGACCCAAATGCAGGACCTTGCACCTAGCCTTGCTGAACTTCATAAAGTTCTCCTGAGGCTGCTTCTCCAACCTAAGTCTCTTCGTTCAAAGGCTCCTCTGAACACGGCACTTCCTTCCGAGTGTCCTTTCTCACTTGGAGACAAGTCGACTGAAGCTGAGGGCAGTGCTTCCAGCACAGGACGCTGTTCTAGGAACATCACGCTTGGCTCTGCAGCATTGGTCCCTTGCTCATCTTCTCCCGAGGCCATTGCCCGTTTACCCTACGCCGCACTCCACACGCCTCCCATCTTCACAGCCGCAGGGCTGCGGCTCCCGGGCGGCCGGCGGCCGCCCGCAGGTTCTAGCCCCGCCGGCCCCCAGGGGACGCCGGTCACCGACGCACGACGCACCCCTGCCGCCCACCCAAGCGGCCGGGTGGGGCCGAGGCCCGGCTCCGCCTCCCCACGCCTCCGCCGTCACGGCGGGGCGGGAGCAGGCGGGGGTTTGCTGCCTTTCCCCTGCTTACCTTGTCTGCCGCTGCCGTCCGTGCCGCGCCCGGGGCAGCAAGATCGCCAGGCCGGGTAAGGGCGGCTGGCGCTCAGCTGGGGAGCTGGGAGGGGTTAGCGCTGCCCGCGGGCAGGGTGCGCAAGGTGGCCTTGGGGGGCAGCGGCGGCAGGAGGGGCTGCAGCCGTGAGCCCTTCCTGGGGTCGGAGCCGCCTCCGCTCCCGGCCCGGTCCTGTGCCTGTCTGGGGCGAGTGGGGCGGCTGCGGCAGGGACTGGGTGCTGGGCCGTGGGCTAGGGGTGCAGTCGGCCGTGTCACCACCACCCTCATTCCCCCCGCCCCTCCCCGAGGCACCCCTGACCCCATGGCTTTGGGGTGGACGCTGGCCCTGATGCCTTAAAGAGAAACTCGGGGCCTGCTGCCGGTGTTCTACAGGAGCTGATATCGAGCTGCAGGGTCGGATCCTCGCTTTCAGCGCAGTGAAACGCCCTCCGTGTGCCTGCCGAGCCGGGGCGAGCAGTGCCCTTGAGCAGCATGGAGGGAGGTGGCAGTCGGAGCCCTGGCCCCGCGTTTGCTCTGCTCTCCCGGTGAATCACTTGCTGCTGTTTCAGAAGTGGGCACGTCGGAAACTGTAGAAGGAAGTGGAAGGTTTCACTCTGCTTCGGATGAGTCTTAACAGTCTTAACATGCAATCTCAATCTGCCCAGCTCTCATTTCAAACTGTTGCCCCTGGTCCTGTCCCTGCAGGATTTTGGAAATAGTCTCTCTCCATCCTTTATCTCTTCCTGCTTCATTGTCAGGCCCCTGTGCGCTCCTGGAAAAAGTAATTCCCTTACTTCAGGCTTTTCCCAAGAACAATGATGTTCTGTTAGGCTTTTGAAAGCTGTGTGCTTCCTTCATCAAACCATGCCAGGCATATTTTTGAGCCACAGATGCTGAGTGCTGGAGATGCAGTAAGGCCTAACAGTATTTCAGGCTTCAGTAATTTGATTTTCCACACTAGGCAGCTGAAAATGCCACCACTTCAAATTACATCTTTGTCTGACAGAATTATTCCTAGGGAAAATGGACAGAACACTGACCTCTAGCACCATCTAAAAATGATTTATTTTTTCTTTTACAAGAATTACTTCTAGCTGTTAGATAATGCAGGTTTCTTTTGGTGTGGTTCAGTGTAACTGATATGGCAAGGCTGGGGGAACTGGGCAGAGTGGAGCAGAAAATTACCATCAGACATCTTTTCTCTTGGCGTTGCTGTGTTTGAGTGAAGATAGCACGGGCAGCCCAGAGCCAGCTGTGTGCTGAGCTGAATCCAGAGCAGGGAGAGCAGCAGCACAGGGAGGGGATTCTGCCCCTCTGTTCTGCTGAGACCCTACACGCAGCACAAGAAGGACCTGGAGCTGTTGGAGAGGGTCCAGAGGAGGCCATGAAAATGATCAGAGTGCTGGAGAATCAGAGGCTGAGAGCATTGGGATTGTTCAGCTTGGACAAAAGAAGGCTCCAGGGAGACCTTAGAGCAGCCTTCCAGTCCCTGAAGGGGCTCCAGGAGAGCTGGGGAGGGACTTCTGACAAGGGCTGGGAGTGCCAGGACAAGGGACAATGGCTTTGAACCGTGAGAAGGGAGACTGAATCTGAAGATGAGGAAGAAATTCTTGAGAGTGAGGGTGGGGAGAGACTGGCACAGGTTGCCCAGGGAGGCTGTGGCTGCCCCCTTCCTCGAGGTGTGCAAGGCCTCCACCCTTTGTTTTCAGAAAGGGAGTTAAGCCACCACAATCCACCCCTCTGTTCCGCTTCCACTCTCCTGTCACAGCCCCCTCACGAGGTATTGGAATCCTCAATGCAAGTCCCTTGTTATCCTGGCTCGCTCTCTCCCGGGGCTCTCTCTCTCTTTGGTGATGGTTAGTGTAGGTGGTGCTTGAACTGGGCAGGGATGTGGAGAAGAATCAGGAATCAGTCTGTCTTTGAAAGGGATAGGGAAAAATCAGGAACAGTCTGTCGCTGTAGGGACATCAGGAACAGTCTGTCGCTGTAGGGACATCGGGTACAGGTGCGATGATGCAGGAGCTCTCTGGGTTGGTGTGCAGTGTGTATGTTGAGTCCTGGATGCTAGGCTGGTATTAAGCTAGGAAGGAGGAACTTAGAACAATTTAGAACAAGTTATAACTATTCACACAGTGACTATAATACATTGATGTGTATTGCCCCTTCTGAGTTCATCCCCTCTCAGCCAGAGTCACGTTCCGCTGTGGGATACACTGAATGTCCCCAGTTTCTAATGTGACCCAGTGCGTGTGACCAGGCCCCTCAGCCGAGACCACCCCTCAGGTTGGTTTGCCCCCACCAGCAGCAGGGAAAACCCACACTGACTTCCCCAGCAGGTTCTTCTCAGCAATCACAGGAACTCCATCTCCATCCACTGTTTGCAGCAGGTGGGACTGGGCAGGACCAGCTGGGTTCACAGATCCTCTGCTGGTCACTAACCAAGTGGCTTGAGCTAGGTGTCTCTCCCAGTTCCTAAAGGTTCCACCCCCATGGCTTTTAGGGTGGTCTTTAGCAAGCCATTGTACCGCTCGACCTTCCTGGCAGCTGGTGCATGGTATGGGATGTGGTAAATCCACTCAGTCCCATGTTCCTTTGCCCAGTCCCTTATGAGGTGGTTCTTGAAGTGGGTTCCATTGTCTGACTATCCTCCCGGGGGTGCCGTGTCTCCACAGGAGATGTCTCTCCAGGCCCAGGATGGTGTTGCAAGCAGTGGCATGAGGTACTGGGTAGGTCTCCAGCCACCCTGTACTTGCCTCTACCATGGTCAGTACATACTGCTTGCTGCTGTGAGACCGAGGCAGGGTGATGGAGTCGATCTGCCAGGCCTCTCCGTACTTATATTTTCTCTGCCACCCATTCCTCCTCCATTCCTTCAGCCACCCCCACAAGGCATTGGCTACCATCCAGGAGTCAGTGTAGAGGTACAGCACTGGCCAGTTCTCCCGTTCCGCTATATCCAGGGCCAGCTGGACAGCTTTTCCCTCTGCATACTAACTGGATTCGCCTTCTCCATCCCTTGCTTCCACCACTTGCCTTGTTGGGCTCCAGACAGCTGCCTTCCATCTCCGCTTGCTTCCCACAAGCCGGCAGGACCCATCTGTAAATAGAGCATAGCCCTTCTCATTGTCAGGCAGATCGCTGTATGGGGGAGCCTCCTCAGCACGGGTCACTGTCTGCTCTGGTGGCATTCCAAAGTCGGCACCCTCTGGCCAGCTGGGGATAACTTCCACAATGCCAGGGCGTTCGAAGCTCCCCATCCGAGCTCGCTGAGTTATCAGGGCCATCCACTTACTCCAGGTAGTATCTGTGGCATGATGTGGGGTTGAGCCTCTTCCTTTGAACATCCAGGTCAGGACTGGAAGCCTTGGAGCCAGAAATAGAGGTGACTCAGTCCCAATGACCTCAGAGGCAGCCTGGACGCCCTCATAGGCATCTAGGATTTCCTTCTCTGTTGCGGTGTAGTTGGCCTCAGAGCCTTTGTACCCCTTACTCCAGAAACCTAGGGGCCTGCCCCTGGTTTCACCAGGAGCCTTCTGCCACAAGCTCCACGTAGGACCATTCTCACCGGCCGCAGTGTACAGCACATTCTTGATCTCTGGTCCAGTCCGAACGGGTCCCAGAGCCATAGCCTGGACCACCTCTCATTTGATCTGGTCAAATGCTACCTGCTGCTCAGGTCCCCACACAAAATCATTTTTCTTCCTTGTTACATGGAAGAGAGGCTTCACAATCTGACTGTCCCTGGGAATGTGCATTTTCCAGAAGCCCACAAGCCCCAAAAAGGACTGTGTCTCTTTCTTGTTCATGGGCTGCACCATAGTGGCTACCCTGTTCACCACCTCCTGAGGGATGTGGCAATGGCCATCCTGCCATTGAACGCCCAGGAACTGGATCTCCCTGGCAGGCCCTTTTACCTTACTTCTCTTGATGGCAAAGCCAGCCTCCAGCAGGATGTCGATTATCCTTTTACCCTTCTGGTAAACTTCCTCTGCTGTCTCACCCCATACGATGATGTCATCGATGAACTGCAGGTGCTCAGGGGCTTCACCTTTCTCTAAGGCAGTCTGGATCACCTCATGGCAGATGGTTGAGCTATGGACCCAGCCCTGAGGCAACCGATTCCATTAATACTGTACTCCCCTCCAGGTGAAAGCAAACTGTGGCCTGCATTCTTCTGCAGTGGAAATGGAGAAAAAGGCATTAGCAATGTCAATTGTGGCATACCACTTGGCCGCCTTCGATTCTAGCTCCTACTGGAGCTCCAGCATGTCCGGCACGGCAGTGCTGATCAGAGGAGTCACCTCATTCAGGCCACGGTAGTCCACGGTCAGTCTCCATTCCCCATTTGCCTTCCGCACTGGCCATATCGGGCTGTTGAAGGGGGAGTGAGCCTTGCTGATCACCTTCTGGCTCTCCAGTCGTCGAATCAGTTGGTGTATGGGGTGCAGAGAGTCTGTGTTGGTCCTGTATTGCCTGCGATGTACTATGCGAGAGGCAATAGGTAACTTCAAATCCTGCACCTTATGGCTGCCTACTACAGAGGGGTCATCTGACAGCTCAGGCTTGGTGGACAGCTGTTCTTTGCCTGCAGTCTCCACAGCTGCCACCCTAAACGCCCACTTGTGCCCCTTAGGGTCCTTGAAGCATCCCTCCTGCAGAAAGTCAATGCCAAGAATGCAAGGTGCATCTGGACCAGTCACTAAGTCCTGCTTTCCCCATTCATTCCCGGTCAGGTTTATCTCAGCCTGCAGTACAGTCAGGTCTTGTGAGCCCCCTGTGACTGCCTGAATGCTTATGGGCTCAGCCCCTTTGTGCCTCGTTGGTATCAGGGTGCATTGGGCCCCTGTGTCCACCAGAGCTTGGTACGTCAGGGCTTCTGAAGTGCCAGGCCATTGCACATACACATCCCAGTATACTCTGTTGTCCCTGGCCTCCACCTGGCTGGAGGTAGGGCACCTCTAATGCTGGCAGCGATGCCCACACTTGTCACAGGGTCCTGTGTTACTAGGGGAAGGGTCTCTTGAGCGAGAGGAACCACTCCGGGAAACTGGGGCAGCCCTTCTCCTGGATGAGTCATCCCTGTCGTGCCCACCTTGCAGTTCCCACACTCTGTTCCAGAGGGCAGAGGTGGGTTGGCCATGCCAGGTGTCCATGTCCTCTCCGTGGTCACAGAGGAACCTCCACAGAGACCCCCTTGACATCCCCTGATTGGCTTGGGGTGATCTCCTAGAGGAAGGTCGCCTGCTCCTGATTGCTGAAACCTGGATCCATTCTGACGGAGAAGGGGCAAAGGAGGCATTGCTCCCCCTTTTCAGTTCAGACATGGAGGTCTTGATCTCTTTGACAATGTCTTTAGCTATAGTTTCTATGGCTGAGATCAGGGGTTTCTGATTTACGCTGTCCTCATATTCCCTTAAATCATTGGCAAACTCACAGACAGTTATAGGACTTCCATCCTGTCCAGTCAGGAGTATCCCTCCTAGTGTGTGAGCATATTTCTGAGGGGCACCCTGGGTGAGTTTCTTTATGAAGGGCTGTCTCATGGGTCCGAGGGGAGCCGGCCATCCCCATAAATTATTTCCAGCACAGCCATCTGTCTCAGGTAGCGAATGCCCTGTTCCATAGTTGTCCATCTAACTGGGGCCCAGGGCAGGTCATCTCTTGAGTGGTACCGGCTCTTGATGGCATTGAGGATCCGGGCCCAGAGAATGTGTGTTCCATCGAGTTTGGCTAACTCTTCGTCCAGACCAGCATCACGAGTCAGGGAGCCTAAAAGCTTTGTCTCCCTCTTATCCAGGTCCACTGTGTCCACCCCCTCGTCCCAGAATCTCAGGCCCAGCTCAGTATTGGCTCACCCTCTTTCCTTGCGTAATCCAGACGAGTTTGCCTTAGTTCCTTTCTGGGTAGCGATGTAACAGTTATTTCCTGGTCTGACTCATCTTAATCCACTGCTGGGTTCTGTGAGGTGCTGGGGCCTGCTGAGGTTCCCTCCTCACCATCTCTGCTTGGCGATGATTTTTGACTTCTTTTCCTGTGTATGGTGACCGGTGCTAGAGAGACTGCATTGGCAGGAGCATCAGGGGTTAACTGTGGAACCACTGGTGGTGGGGCAAACCCTTGTGTCTGGGGTTCAGGCTGAGATGTGGCACACTCATTACAACCCGACCCCTCCATCTTTGTGTTTACAGAGTGCTTACAATGCCCACAGCAGACACACCCCCAGTTGTTAAAGAGTGCAAAGGAGTATGTTATCACCCTCCAAACAGCTCTTAATGGGTTAGCTCGTCCCCCACCCAACACGGTCACAGCAAACGCCCCTATAAGGATTACATTCAGGCATATGGAGCATATTGCAATGTACAGCAATTTTCCATCACAGGCACTTTTATCTACACCATTGGTTTCATAGCTTGCTTCAGGAAAATTTCCTGTGTTAGAAAAGTTACCACTGACAGTGAAATTCAATGAATTCAAGAGATACATGCCCAGCTTCATTGGTAAAGTTTTCATCCATTTGATCAGCATCTCTTTCATTAACCACACCACGTGGTAAGTTATTAATTTGTAGATGTGGGTCCAAAAGCTCCACCAAACACCCATGCAAAGGCTTGGACCACCAGGTTCTTCAAAATTGCCATCCCCTGTCCCTTTTTCAGAAAAAAGTATTGCTTGCATTTTCCCAATACAAGATTAATTTCCAAACCCCACATTGGGCGCCAAAAATTGTGGTGGTTTAAGCCTTAACTGGGAGTTAAGAGCTCAGGTGGGGGCAAGGCTGGGAATCTCTCCCCCACTCCCCGCTTCCTCCTCCCTCCCAACAGAGAGGGGAAAAAAAAAAGGAAAGGAGCAAATCCACCAAACAATAATTTGGAGTCGGCTTGGAAGTAGAGAGGCAAAGAGTTTTCTTTACACAATATATATATATATAATAATAACAGGTAAGGTTTACAAGGGCAAGGAACAAGGATGGATGGGAGGGGGACAAAGAGGAAGCATACAAACCCAGTTTTTGTCTGAAGAGGCATGGAGGCAGCAGGGAGAAGGATCAGGCCTGACCATGTGGCAGAGGAGCAGGAGGGCAGCCACAGTAGATCTCAACCAGGAGAGGCAGGAGCCAAAAGGAGAACTAATGACCCCAATGCCTTCCCTTTTATACCCTAGCTGGACAGGGAGGGGGAGTGGAACAGACTCAGTTTCCCAGGGGGAAAATGCCCTGCGGGGAGGGCAAAGCACTTGCAAGCCCTCCACCCTTTGTTTTCAGAAAGGGAGTTAAGCCACCACAACTTCTCTGGCTAACCTGTTTCAGTGTTCCACCTCCCTCACTGTGCAGTCTCCCCCTGCTATAGTTTCAAGCCATGGTCCTTTGTCCTGTCACTTCCAGCCCTTGTCAAAAGTCCCTCCCCAGCTCTTCTGTAGCCCCTTCAGGTACTGGAAGACTGCTCTAAGGTCTCCCTGGAGCCTTCTCTTCTGCAGGCTGAACAGTCCCAACTCTCCCAGTCTGTCTGCATAGCAGAGGTGCTCCAGCCCTCTGATCATCTTCATGGCCTCCCCTGAACTTGCTCCAGCTGGTCCAGGTCCTTCCTGTGTTGAGGGCTCCAGAGGTGGACACAGCACTCCAGGTGAGGTCTCAGCAGCACAGAGCAGAGGGGCAGAATCCCCTCTCTCAACCTGCTGTCTGCACTGCTTTGGATGCAGCCCAGGCTGCTTCTCAAGTCCTTCTCTGCAGAGCTGCTCTCAATTTCATCATACCCCATCCTGGACCGGTATCAAGGATTGTCCCAACACAGGTGCAGGACCTTGCAGGTTGCTTTGTTGAACCTTCTGCTTGTCCAGGTCCCTCTGGCACATTGACCACTCCACACAGCTTGGTGTCGCCTGCAGACTGTCTCAGGGTGCCCTGCATGTCACTGTCTCATTGATGAAGATACTGAACAGCACTGGTTGCAGACTCCCGAGGGACACCACTTGTCACCCAGCTCCCCGCTGCACCTGGCCATCCAGGCAATTCCTTATCCACTGAACAGTCCACCTATCAAATCCACATCTCTCCAGCTTAGAGAGAAGGATCTTATGGGGGACCACATCAAAGGCCTTGCAGAAGTCCAGATAAGTGACATGCATGGCCCTTCCCTTGTCCAGTGATGTAGAAAGCCTCTGGTTAGGTCAGGAGCACATGGCCTTGCTGAAACCATGCTGGCTAGTTCAAATCCCCATGTGTTCCAGGGTAGCTTCCAGAAGCATCTGTTCCATGATCTTCCCAGGCACAGAGGTGGGGCTGGCAGGTCAGCAGTCACCTGCTGTGACACAGATGGGAGAATTCCTGAGGTGCTGTGGCAGAGCCCTCCCCTGTGGCACGCAGCCCGCTCCCCCCGCCGCGCTCAGCCTGCTCCTCTTGCTTATTATCCAGGAGCTTTTTTTTTTCCCCAGATGAATTCCCCCTCTGCCCAGGCGCTGCTAAAATCATCAGCAGCTGCTGTCCAAAGATGGGTGTGCGGTGTAGGTGTCTTTGGCAGGTGCCAGAAGCAGCCCACAAGTGCGCCTTGTCTCATCTCATTCTTTGGGTGTCAAACCTACCGAGAGAGACAGGCACGCTGTTTTGTTGCAGCAGCCTCGCTGATCATGGCTACTGCTGGAAGAAATGTGTTTGTGTTGAAAATTGTGACTGGCCACAATACTTGTTCCAGCAGTTGGTCATTTTTGCCCTTGTTTTCACTCTGCCTGCAGGACTTGTTGCCCTTTTTTGGCAGCAGATTGCAAAGGAAGTTGCAGCTAGGAGCCGTTTTGGAGAAGCTTTGTTTCTGTAACAGGAAAGCCCCAGGACTGGGTATTTCAAGGCATAAAATCCTCATTCAGATCAGATTTACATTTCCAAGTATTTCTGTGAAATGCAGCAGCTGCGTTTTGCTTTTGGAAAGTTAAGGATCTGTGTCTAGGTCATGCTAAAAGGTTGCTTGAACAGTACAAATATTGCTGAAGGGCTCTGGTCCTAGTCTCTGTGGGCTACATTGATAGAAGGGAAAGTCTTAGAGTGACTTGCAGCCTGCAAGGTATTTAGGTGGCTGTTGCTGAGATCCAAGATGTGCTGTGTGCTGTCACATCACATCCTTTTGTCCTGATAGACCATTCAGTGACACTTAGCAGCTGCTCTTTTATTGCATTCCCACTCTCTTGTCTGCATTTGGCAGTGATAAGACTGGAATTAGGCAAGGGGAAAGTGACTTTTTCTCTGATAAACTCCTTTCCAGAAGACCAGCTGGTGCTAGGGTTCCTTTTCTGCTTGGGTATGGAGCGCCAGTATGTTTTCAGGGGCATGTGAGTAACTCAGCTGACAAGCAAAAGGGGTGTGGGGTTGAAGTAGGAGTTGGTTTGGTTCAGGTGTCCTGTTGTGTGAGAGCTGGAATGAGGAAGAAGTTCACACCTCCTGTCTAAAAAAGTTAAATGCAAAAGTTTTCTTCTCTTGGTGCTGTTCAGTTTGTTTTTTCTTGACTTTGAGAGTTTGTGGTGAAGACTGGGAGGTGACCAAAGCTGAGGACCGACCACTTACCTCTCCACCTGTTCTGCAGTCCAGTGACTTACCCTGTCCACAGCCTCTGCGGTTAGCATGCTCTGGCACAGCATTGCTGGTGGAAGAATTTGTGTAGAGTGAACCAGCTGTGAATTTACACTGCTGGCCTTCAGAGCTACTGTGAGTCTTCATTGTGGTATGTGTGGGCACCAAGAATTGTACTGAGAGATCTGCGTGTGCAGAGGAAAAGCTGAATAGAGCCTGTAGGCTTCTCAGTCAGTCACCTGAGCATCCTCCCATGATGTGTTGGGCTGCCCAGCTCTGTAGCCAGCAGCTTGAGAAGCTCCATGTCTGATAGTTGTACAATCTGTACATCTGTAACTCTTTTAAAGATGCTGAAGGTTAACTTGGAAGTGTTGAAGACAAAAGAAGTCAGTCACTGCTTTTGTCAGGACCAGGAGGAAATACCTTGTGTGTGCCTCCTGACTGCAGTGCTGTTGCTGAGAATGGTCATAGGCAGCTGTTTGAATGCAAATGTGAAGGGAGAAGCAGCAGCCCCGAAGGAGTTTCAGTTCTGCAGCCTTTGTGCACAAGTGCTTTGCTCTTTTGCTGTCTCTTCTCCCCTGCAGCTGCATATCAGTGTGTAACTTTTAACATTCCATCTGATATTTAACTAAAAATACTTTCACCCAGCATTGGTGCTGTGGGTACCAGTGTGGCTAGAGCTAGTCCCAGCTTTGGAAAGAAACTGCCCACAGTTCTGCCTCCTCTTAGGAGCTCTCTGCATTTCCTGCCTGCACTGTTTGCTGCTGAGCTAATACTTTCCTTGGCCAATACACCAAGTCATGGAGCCACTTGTTTGCTATCAAGTTTGCATGGGGGTGGTCTTACCACAGAAGTTCCATGCAGTAGTGCCTGCAGTTTCCAAAAGGACAAGGGTTGCTCTCCCAGCCTTGAAGCAGGTAAGTTTAGAATGGCTGGCTGACTCCAGACTTCAGTCAGTGACCCAGAATGACCCAAATATGCCTGTGGTACAGACAAGGACAGGAAGCAGTGCTGTAGGGAGTTGCAGCAGGTACCTAGAAGAGTGCAGGTCCACTCCCTGTTGCTTCATCAGCAGCCAGCTTGCCCATTCCTAGGGGATTCTTGGCAGCCTAAAGCCTCCAAGCAAGGTTTAGAAGCCTGGTGGAGCAGCCACTTCAGAGCCCTGCAGGGCTTGGCAGCTGTTTGTCTAGCACAGGCAGCAGGGATGAGCCTGACCTCTGTAGCTGGAGCCCTGATGAAGTCCTGGTGGGATGTGTCATGGATCTGAGCAGAGTTGGCAGCTCAACTGCAGGTCATTTCCTATCACAGAGAGGTGAAGCAGTTAGGCTACAAAGGAAGCAGGGTGCTGCTGTGCTGTGTGATCCTGGCACTGCCAAAGGGGAAAGAATTTGGCAACAAGGACTTTTTTTTAAAGAGTTCCTGAGGACTTGAGTTTGCAAACTGCAGCACAGCTGCTGTCACACTTTGATAGCAGCTGGCCTTTCCACTTCCTTCTTTTCTCTTTAAATATTTAAATCTGCTTTCTCTCCCTCAAGCTGGCTTTTAGCAGTGTTTCTTAAGGAGCAGCTGAGAGGTGAGAAGGAGAGGACTGGGTCCCTCCCTGCAGGAAGGACATTGAGGGGCTGGAGCCTGTCCAGAGCAGGGCAGCCAGGCTGGAGAAGAGCCTGGAGCCCCTGGGCTAGAGGAGGGCTGAGGGAGCTGGGGGGGTTCAGGCTGGAGAAGAGGAGGCTGAGGGAGACCTCCTTGCTCTCTGCAGCTCCCTGCAGGGAGGTTGGAGTGAGGAGGGGACAGCCTCTGCTCCTTGGTGGCAAGAGACTGGAGCAGAGGAAATGGTTCCGAGCTGCCCCAGGGGAGGCTCAGGCTGGATGTGAGGAACTATTTCTGCCCTGGAAGGGCTCTCAGGCATTGGAAGAGGCTGCCCAGGGCAGTGCTGGAGTCCCCATCCCTGGGGCTGTTCCAGCAGCATGGAGCTGGTGCTTAGGGCCCTGGTTTGGTGCTGAGCCTGCAGTGCTGGGTGAGGGCTGGGCTGGGGGAACTTGGATTGCTCTGCCAACTTGATGGACTCTGGATTCTGTGCTTCTGTGACATTGCTTGGAGGCACATGGTTTGGGCCAGGCCCTGTTGGAACTGTGGGAAACTGGTGAGGGTAAGATGTTGAAGCTGTGAAGGTGATGTGCAGGAGGTTGGAAAGGAGATGTTAAGCCTAAGCACAGCCTGGAGGAAGTTGTGGGGCTCTATTGGCTGCAGATCTGCTGGACTGTTCTGCACTCTGTCTGCAGAGCAGGTGAGTGGCCAGGGGTGCTTGGTGCCTGTGTCCTGCTAACTTCTGAGCTTGTGCTGAAACTTGATCTGTAGGGGTGTAAAGCAGACCCCCTGAGAGGTAGATACCACACAATGTATTTGTGTGCTTTCAGGGCAGATATGCTTGTGAGTGTTTGTGTGGTTGGATGTGGACATTTGTTGGATAAGCTTTGATAGTTCTGGGTGAAAAACCCCCACTCCTAAAACTGTATTTGTGTGAGTTCATGCTGAGAGAGACAGCAGCTGAAACACGATAAAGAGGCAATTCAGATAATTCAGATGAAAGTTGTGCCAGGGGAGGTTCAGGTTGGACATGAGGAACAATCTCTTCCCAGCAAGGGCTCTCAGGCACTGTCCCAGGCAGCCCAAGGAGGTGCTGCAGGGATGTGTGGACATGGTGCTGTGGGACATGGTTTTGTGGCAGCGGCTTAGCAGCAGTGGTGGATTGTGAAATGATGATCTTGGAGGTTTCTTCCAGCCTCAGCAGTTCTGTGGTTCTACAGCAGAACTGAAGCTGGCACAGGTGAGAGCTGTTCAGGCAGAGCTGGGTGCCTCCCTCACTGATATCTTGTGGCCTCTGCTGGGGTTTTTGCTGTGGTTGGGTGGGTGGTACATGGATGGCAATAACCCTTGTAGGTTTGGGGGCTGTAATTCATCAGGGGTTGGGCACTGACAGGTGAAAGGTGCAGCTGTCTTCTGATTTGACCCGAAGGAAGGTGCAAGCTTTTTCTGCCCTACACTGAGGGAAATGAGTAACAGGCTGGGCAAAGGACAAAGCTCCTGTGATGTTGCAGATCTTAGCCTGTGTTTATTAACATGAATCCAACTAGTAAGGGTTGTAGGAGATTCCAGAAGTGTGTCCTGTTCTTACTTAATACTTTTTTCAAGGAAGCATTCCCTGAAATTCCCTCTGAGGTGCTGTGTTTGTGGGGAGGCCACACTGCAGTGTATGGAGCTTGCTTTAATCTTTGTCCGGCTGTTCATGAAGGTGATGAAGACTGTAAAGCAATGACCAAGCCCTAACTCTGCTTTCTGGGGAGGGGGTTTAGGTTCCTGGGCAGGTGGAGACTGTCTGCCCTGTTGCCACCGTGGAGGCCCTTGCCGGTGAACCTTCTCAGCCATGTCGTACGGTGCGAGCCATGGGGATCCCAACCAGCTGGCCCAGCGCATCACTTCCAACATCCAGAAGATCACCCAGAGCTGTGAGTCTCATTGTGCATGTCTCATACTACACTTGGTAATGGTGCTGCCCCCCAGCTGAGCTGAGCTGCTCAGTTTCATTCATGGGAATTCACTCTGATTTTATTTGCTCATTTGCCAGGTTTCTGGCACCCCACAGAGCAGCTCCACTCCTCTGTGTGGGTGGGGTGGGAGCTGTCCTGGGAAGGTAATGATCGCTGCATTCACTAAACAAATAATCATGACGAAGGTGATGCTAATAAGCCACCTTTGTTCTGGCCTCTTATGTGGCACCTTAAGAGGGCAGGCTGAGATGTTTGCTGACCAAGGATTGCATCAATATTGGCTGGAGCTCAAGTTGTTTAGCAGGGCCAGAAACTGTGGCCTTGCAGCTTGCCCTTGGAAGTTCATTAGATGTGTAGGGAAGGTGGTGCCACTTGAATGTGCTTGTGCTTGGATTCGTGCCACCTCGCAGCTGGGGTGGGCATGTGAGTGCTAAGATAGGCTGCTGAGCTTTTCAGTCCTTTTCCCTTTCCCCCTGTTTTGCATAAATGTGTCTATGTGTGAACATGAGGAAAGCCTTCCTCACTGTGAGGGTGCTGGGCCCTGGAGCAGGCTGCCCAGAGAGGCTGTGGAGTCTCCTTCTCTGGAGACTTTCAAAACCCATCTAGATGTATTCTTGTGTGACTTGCCATGGGTGACCTTGCTTTGGCAGGGGGTTGGACTGGATGATCTCCAGAGCTCCCTTCCGACCCCTAGCATTCTGTGATTGTGTGTGATGCAGAAAGCAAATCCAGCCTGAGCTCACACATCACACCAAGCATTCTGCTTGCCAGCAGGGAGCTAGCCAGGAGCAGCGTGTGGCTTTTTTTTCTGTGGTGCAGGACATAGTCTGCATGCACAAATGGCTGTTTGGACATTAAACTGCACATCAATTCTGACCTAGGGCAGATTTCATACAGCTTTGGTCTCTGTTGTTTAAGACAAATTTTAGGAGGGGATATTTGTGCCACAGATTAGTGGCACCAGTTGGACTTTTTTACTGTTTTTCAGCTTCACTTTGTATTTTCTCTGAGAAAAAAAATCCTTTTTATCTCAACAGACAGGAAGAAAAAAGTTGATTTCCCTCCCCCCACCCCATTAACTCTGTCCATCAGAGTTGTGTTTCCTCAATCTGAAGTTAGCAAAGTGGCTCTGTAAAGCTGTTACGCTTTTATTTCCTAAAATCTGCCTGAATTCCCTCAGTCTCATGGCATCTGACTTTGACTTGGTCCTGCAGAAGCACCTGCAAGCTGTCACAGACACTGAGGAACCAATGAGTAAACCCAAAAAGTCTCTGTTGTCAGGTGAAAACATAAAGTGAAATCAGTGGCTGAATCTGAAGCACTGTGAAGCAGTCATTGAACATAATTAACCATCTGATGCTAGTCTTGGCCAGTCCTTAGTCTGATCCTGCCTCTTCCAGCTCCTCTTCTGCTTCTGCTGTGTCCTGTGTTCCCCTTCCCTTGTGACAAACAAGGAATAGAATAGAATAGACCAGGTTGGAAGAGACCTTCAAGATCATCTGTAGTGGGTTGAGATAGCCACCCTCCCCACCACGGGCAAAATGACGACTCCAACAAACGGATTGCAAAAGTGATGGAAAAGTTTAAATAGAAGAAGTGAAGGTGCACAAAAGAAACCAGAAACAGTGACAGAAGTAACCCCAACACACACCCGGATGAACCCCATCCCCACCTGAGGGTGGGCCCAAGACCCCAGGGCTCGTTCTTCCCCCCACTGCTAGGCTAGTCTCGGCTGGCCAGGCCTGAGACCGCCCATCCCCCTGGCCTTGGGCCTAGCCAGGCCCAAGGCTGGGAGACGTCTCCCCCAGTTACCGTGCGCCGGCGAGGGAAGAAAGAGAAAGAGGCGGACCCCACGCAAGGTCTTATAGCGGTGCAGGGGATTGTGGTAGGGGATACACGGTTTTCCTGTGTCCACCCACTGGGCTGGACTCCTGGACACAGGAAGTGTGCCATGCAGCAGAGGGCACCCAGCCCAAACCACCACACGCCACCCCTTATCTCATACCACAACCCCTGCACCCAAACACATCATCATATTAGAAATCCCTGATGACGCGTCCGGCAGGGTCCATATCTTCTTCTGGGCGTCCAAACAGTCTCTCTCAGGCTCAAGCATCAGTCCAGTCCAGTTCTTCCTCTCTCATCCAGTGGAACCTCCCAGCGATGCAGATTTCACTCTTCTGCAGTGCAGGTTCTCCATGGATCCGTTGGACATACTGGCCACCTGGAAAAGCCTCACAACCTCTCAGCCAAGCTCTTCTTCTTGTTCACGTTTTGCTCAGCGGCATATCTCCACCCCTGGGGCAAGCCAGTCGGAACAATCCGGCTCCACAACTGCTTTTCCGATCCCCAGGGTGCCGCAAACCGACCGCCTCCGACCGCGGTCCAGGCTACCCAAACGCCTATCAGGGTACTTCGCCCCCCACACCGGGCATTCACGTACCGAGGCGTAGCAATGTCCGGCTGCACACCCCCCGGAAGAGGGAGGGGCTGCACCACAGCCCACTGAGAGCAAGGGAGGCGGAGCCAGGTGCTCAGCGCCATTTTTCGGTACTGTCTGAAAAGATCGGAGGAGATTAGAGCCAAGCCCACTGCAGCCCGAGCGCTCGGCCGGTGTCCGCTACCGCGGCCACTCAGCATACAGCAGAGCTCCGTCCGCCTCTACCGCCGCGGTACAGGATCAAAATCACCTCCACCCCTCGGGCACTCCAACAGCTTCCCCAGCGAAAGCCACAAGCGCGTTCTCAGAGCCTTTGAAAACGGCTTTCCAGCTGGGGTCCCCGTTCGCCCCTCCTGGGTCTCGGGGGCTATCTCGCCCGCCCGCCCGCTGCGGCTGGCTCCATCCTTGCAGCGAGACGGACCTCATCTGACCTGCTCGCCGCTGCCCCTCCCCCGCTTCACCCCCGCCGCTTCCACCGCCCGCGGAGAGGAAAGGGTGGGGGAGGGACAGGTCCCGCGTTCTTAAGCGGCAACCCCCGACACACCAGGTGTCCCCCTGCAATCCACAAGAACCCACACGATCGCCCCGGCAGCAAAGCTTGAGCCCCCCAACCTTCCCAAACCGAAAACCGACGCCCAGAACTAAATTTAAACTATCCATCATTTGCAATCCGATCTGCAGGTCGCCACACCAACCAGCCCCACGTTGGGCGCCAAAAATGTAGTGGGTTGAGATAGCCACCCTCCCCACCACGGGCAAAATGACGACTCCAACAAACGGATTGCAAAAGTGATGGAAAAGTTTAAATAGAAGAAGTGAAGGTGCACAAAAGAAACCAGAAACAGTGACAGAAGTAACCCCAACACACACCCGGATGAACCCCATCCCCACCTGAGGGTGGGCCCAAGACCCCCAGGGCTCGTTCTTCCCCCCACTGCTAGGCTAGTCTCAGCTGGCCAGGCCTGAGACCGCCCATCCCCCTGGCCTTGGGCCTAGCCAGGCCCAAGGCCGGGAGACGTCTCCCCCAGTTACCGTGCGGCGGCGAGGGAAGAAAGAGAAAGAGGCGGACCCCACGCAAGGTCTTATAGCGGTGCAGGGGATTGTGGTAGGAGATACACGGTTTTCCTGTGTCCACCCACTGGGCTGAACTTCTGGACACAGGAAGTGTGCCATGCAGCAGAGGGCACCCAGCCCAAACCACCACACAGCCTAAACCTCCCCTGGTGCAGCTTGAGACCGTCCTCTTGTTCTGGTGCTGGCTGCCTGGGAGAAGAGACCAACCCTCTCCTGGCTACAACCTCCCTTCAGGGAGTTGGAGAGAGCAAGAAGGTCTCCCCTGAACCTCCTTTTCTCCAGGCTAAGCAACCCCAGGGCATGCTAAAGGCCAGGCTTAGACAGCAGGAGACATGCTGCAGGGGCTACCTGCAGCCCTGCTCTCTTTCCCTTGTTGGAGTTTGGATGGCTGATGTCTGAGCAGTAGTCAGGGCCTTCTGCCCTTCCAAGATCCATGTCCAAGTCTCTCTCAGTCCTGGGTGTTGCATGGCTTCAGAAAGAGCTTTGCCTCCAGAACCTGCTGTGAAACACTTTCCTAGGACTGGCAGGTACCCAAGTGGGTTCCACCCCTCTTCGGTCACCCTGCCTGAGCTGTAGCACTCAGTGGCTCTTGTAGTCTGCTCTGCTTCTGGTCTGGATCCTGTGGGTTTGCTGAACATGTTCCCTGACCTGAGCCCTCTGTTTTCTGGCTGCTTTGTTCTGTTGGGTATTACCTGCCCAGCTTTCTGTTGAAAGAGGTGAGCTGCAAGAACTTCCAAGCCAAAGGGGAAAACCTGCAAGCTTTGGAAGCTCTGGAGCTGGTCAGCTGCTGAGCAGCTGTCTTTAGACTACACTTTATGGCCTTGGTTAGGGAGGGAGGGGGAGACTAACCCTAAATCTGTTTATGCCTTCTAAGCACTTGAATTCATTTGGGTCTTTTGTCCAGAAATGCTTGGAATGTGTGAGGTGTGTCACCAGACCTGAAACGTTATTGGTTAATCCAGAGCTGTGTAAACAGTCTGGGTTTCAGAGTGAGATTAATAGAGGAAGAGAGGTTTGTTTCAGATCAGGAAACGTTCCAGAGTTTGATCAGAAGGAATCTGCACCTCTGCTAACAAGCAAGCAGACAGTGCTGCTGCAGAGATCTAGAGACAGAGAGTAGTTGCAGGCAGCTGCCTCTCCCCGGCGGCAGAAGCTGGCCCTTTAACTTGTGGGAGGAGGCCAGAGGAACTTCCTGCGTTCAGCACCACTGTGCTGCCGAGGTTGCATCACGCACCCCAGCGGTCTGAGCTGTCGGGTTCCTTCAAGCACCGGCTATGGCACACTCTCCAAATACGTTGGCTCTGTTTGTGATATGTCAAACATGTACAGGATAAAATAGATCCGTGGAATACCTCCTGTTTCATCATGCATTGGGGTGCTGGAGTGGGTCCAGAGAAGGGCAGTGAGGCTGGTGAAGGGCTGTGAAGACAAGTTCTATGAGGGAGCTGGGGTGGTTCAGTCTGGAGGAGGCTGAAGGGAGACCTCATTGCTACAGCTCCCAGAAGAGAGGTTGCAGTGAGATGGGGGTTGGTCTCTTCTCACATACAAGAAGTGACAGGAGAAGAGGGAACAGCCTCAAGCTGTGCCAGGGCAGGTTCAGGTTGGAGATCAGGAACAATCTCTTCCCAGCAAGGGCTCTCAGGCCCTGTCCCAGGTTGCCCAGGGAGGTGCTGCAGTCCCCATCCCTGGAGGGGTTTCAGAGCTGCATGGATGTGGTGCTGAGGGCTGTGGGGTAGTGGCAGTGGCTCAGCAGCAGGGGTGGGGCTGTGAGCTCGGGGGAGTGCTTGGACTGGAGGATCTCAGAGGTCTCTTCCAGCCTCAGCAGGTCTGTGGTTGTGTGATGCTGCTGGTGTAAGTAACACTTGTGATCCTTACCTCCCTTCTTCCCTTGCTCATCTGGCCCACTGGTTCTGACTGAGAAGCAAAGTTCAGCACTCTGCTGGTGTAGCACACCAGTAATTAAATCATCTGCAAGATGGTGTTCAGATTGGTTTGGGGTGTTCTGTGGTGATGGAGAGGACCTCTATTTGTGTCAGGTAACAGCTGGGTTAGCTTAGCATCCCTTTAACTCCAAAGAAAGGATTCTGTTGACCTGTTGATCTGGTTATGAGATTGATTGTAATGCTGCAGATGTGTTGAGAGTTGCAAAGTGCTTCTGTGTGCTTGAGCCCCTGTCTGCAGTGGGATGTTTGAGTTTCTTTGGTGGACAGCCCTTGTGATGACAGGCTGAGGGACAGTGGGTTTGAAGTGGAAGGGGGAGATGGAGATATGGAAGAAATTCTTGACAGTGAGGGAGACCCTGGAGCAGGTTGCCCAGGGAGGTTGTGGATGCCTCCTCCCTTGCCAGGCTGGATGAGGCCTGAGGGACCTGGCCTGGTGGGAGGGGTCCCTGCCCATGGCAGGGGGTTGGAACTGGAAGATCTGAGGATCTTGGGATTCTATGATATGAGAGGACATTCAAGGCCTTGAAGATACAACTAACCTAGCATCATCCCCTGCTGCCTGCACCTTGAGCTCCCTTGGAAACATAAGGCAGGAGAATGCCTAGCTGTGTTAGGGATACCAAACCCCAGAGCTCTCTGGGCACAGACTCTGCTTTCAGCTATTCTTCTCACACAGACCCCTGCTCTGGTTTGCATTTCCAGCATGTCTGCAGATCTCAGTGGTTATAACCTCACTCAGCAACATCTAGGGAATGGAGTCTTGCTTCCCTCAGCCTGAAGCTCAGGTTTTATCAGCTGAGATTCAGGGAACTGGCCTGGGGAGGGTTTTTCTGTCTCTTGTCAAAACTGTTCCACTGAGCAGCTGGGACTGCAAAACTTAGGGCTACTCTTGAAATCCCATTTTCAGTGGCAGGCCTCAGGCAGGAGAGAGTTTGGCGCTCAGCCCCACTCCTGATGTTCTTTAGAGAGTCACAGAATCCAGAGTCCATCCAGTTGGCAGAGCCCTCCCAGCTCCCCCATCCCAGCCCTCCACCCAGCACTGCAGGCTCAGCACCAAACCAGGGCCCTAAGCACCAGCTCCATGCTGCTGGAACAGCCCCAGGGATGGGGACTCCAGCACTGCCCTGGGCAGCCTCTTCCAATGCCTGAGAGCCCTTCCAGGGCAGAAGTAGTTCCTCACATCCAGCCTGAGCCTCCCCTGGGGCATCTTGGAGCCATTGCCTCTGCTCCTGTCCCTGGCCACCAAGGAGCTGAGGCTGTCCCCTCCTCACTCCAACCTCCCTGCAGGGAGCTGCAGAGAGCAAGGAGGTCTCCTTCAGCCTCCTCTTCTCCAGCCTGAACCCCCCAGCTCCCTCAGCCCTCCTCTAGCCCAGGGGCTCCAGGCCCTTCTCCAGCCTGGCTGCCCTGCTCTGGACAGGCTCCAGCCCCTCAGTGTCCTTCCTGCAGGGAGGGCCCAGAGCTGAGCACAGCTCTCCAGCTGTGGCCTCCCCAGTGCTGAGCACAGGGGGATGGTCACCTCCTGTCCCTGCTGCCCACCCTGCTTCTGACCCAAGCCAGGAGGCCATTGTTGCTCACTTGGAGCAGTGCTGTAGGACCTGGGGAGCTGAACCCTGTCTCTTTGCATGGGCTGCAGTGCTGTGCCCTGGGCTTCAGCGAGCTCAGCACTGCCTGCAAAGCTGTGCCTCACTCGTTTGGCTTTGCAGCTGTGTCACCTGTGTGGCAAGCAGAGCTGCAAACAGCTAGGAAAGCTGTAGACTGCAATAATGCTACCAGGGGAGTGTATCATGAGCTTTGGCAATTCTGGCTCAGGCAGCTGCTAAATTTCTGTCTTAACAGAATTTAGGATTAAGGTTTGAAAGTCAGTCTTGAATCTGTAGTTCTCGTTCCAGGCCTAGCTTCTACCTGTTAGAAAATCCAGATGTCTTTTGAAACAGGAATTTATAGGTGCCTGAATATGAAGAACAGGGACAGAATGTTCCCTCAGCCAGTTTGGTGGTGAGGGAGGGGTGGCTGACCCCCATCAGGCTGTGCAGCCAGCCAGACCTGGGCAGGCTGGAGACTCGGGGGAAGGGGAGACCTGTGAATTTCAACCAGGACAAGCACAGACTCCTGCAGCTGGGGAGGAATAATCCCTGCACCAGTACAGGTGAGGGGTGACCTGCTGCAGAGCAGCTCTGGGGAGAAGCACCTGGGAGGCTCACCATGAGCCAGCTATCTGCCCTTGCAGCCAAGAAGGCCATTGCAGCCAAGAAGGCCATTGGCAGCCAAGAAGGCCATTGGCAGCCAAGAAGGCCATTGGCAGCCAAGAAGGCCATTGGCAGCCAAGAAGGCCATTGGCAGCCAAGAAGGCCATTGGCAGCCAAGAAGGCCATTGGCAGCCAAGAAGGCCATTGGCATCCTGGGATTCATGAAGAAGAGTGTGGTCGTCTGGTCGAGGGAGGGACAAGGAACTAGTAGAAAGAGTCCAGAAGAGAGCCATAAAGATGCTGAGGGGCCTGGAACATCTGAGCTGAGAGAGCTGTGGCTGATGACCTTGAAAGAGGCTGAGAGGGGATCTCATTAATGCTTAGAAATGTCTGAAGGGCAAGTTTCAGGAGAATGGAACAAGGTTCTTCTTAGTGGTGTCCAGTGACAGGACAAGGGACACTGGAAACAATCCAGAACCCAGGAATTGCCACCTACATATAAGAAAAAAATTCTTTGCTTTGAGGGGGTAGAGCCCTGGAGCAGGCTGCCCAGAGAGGTTGTAGAGTCTCCTTCTTGGGAGTCATTCAAAACCTACCTGGATGTGTTCTTGGGGGATTTACTTTGGGTGACCTTGCTCTGACAGGGGGCTTGGACTGGGTGCTCTGCAGAGGTGCCTTCCAACTCCTCACACCCCCAGTGTGAGGAGTGCTGCCAGCTCCAAGCTGTCTGGGCCTTGCAGGTGGAGAACCTGTTATCAAGGTGTCTGAATTGGTGTTTACTGCAGGAGCACTAGTTCCAGAACTGGGTTTCATAGGCTGCACAATCATTTATGTGGCAGCTTAATGGCAGCTGTTAATAACTTGGGAGACATCTCAGTGCCTCCCTTCAGTATTTCCCTGGAATGTTTCTTTGTGACAAAACAAGTCCTGCCTGCTTACAGAGCTGTGTTTCTGCCAGACATCTTCATTTACCATCCTCGGGCCATGCCTTGTAGAGCACTGAGGCCACGTTGGGATCTTACTCTTTTCCCTTCTTTTCTTGAAGATCAAATTGTGCGGGAGGAGATCTGATCTTTCAACAAATGGAAAGATGAAAGCAGAATAAGTAAAACAAGCAAAAACCCCAATTTAAAAGCTCTGAAATATGTTCACAGCATCATTCAAGTTGGAAGAGACCCCTGGGATCATCAAGTCCAATCATTAATCTTACCCTGTAAAGCTCACCCCTAAACCTTATCCCCAAGCAGCACATCCAAACAACCTTTAGACACTACCAGAGCCTGTGGCTCAAGCACCTCCCTGGGCATTGCAGGCTTCCTGGCACTGTGAAGATGAAGAGGAGCAGTTTTTATGAAATCCAGGAGTAGTCTTTTTCAAGAGCTGATTCTCTGTGTGTAGCAAAGGGAGGGAAAGCTCTTGGTTTTAACAAGTTGTTCCCAAGAGGGAGCAAAATGGGAGCTGTGTTCATCTGCAGAGACAGCTCCACACTTGTAAGAGGAAAAAGGCCATGGTCAGAGGAGCCTGAGCCTGCTCTGCTGCAAAGTTTTGACTTGAGTCTCTGACAGGAGCTGTGCATGAGGAAGGGAGCAGCCACATGTTGTCCTCCCCCCATGCTTGTCAAGTCTCCCATACAGAGGCCATGGAGCAAGCACATTCCTGTGCCTGTTTGCTTGGCTCCTTGGATTGTCAGTGTAGCTGCTGTGGCACTCACTGCAGTCCCCACACTCCAGGCTCCTGTTTCCACTGGCACCTTGAGCTGGGCTTTCAGTAGCCCTGGGTTAGAAGCAGTTTAGAATTCTGCTTTTGCTTGGGAGCACAGAACCAACAACCAGGCTGAGCTGTGGAGAGCTTCTGGCTTGCAAACGGTTCCAGAACCTATCCTAACTGAGGGAGGACATTCAGATTGCCTCCCTACCTCTCTCTTCCAGTTTAGAAAAGTCATCTTTTGTGCAGGTGCAGATGGCATCATCTCCCCATGCTCAGTACTGGCAAGGTCAGTGGTGGAGTCTGTGACTCGCTGGTGCTGCTGACAGGCAGCCCGGCTGGAGCAGTCTGTGCACCGCATAGCACAGGGTGATGGCAATCAGATGTGATAGCCACAGCCACTTGTGGCTAGAGGGAGTGTGTGGCTGTGAGAGCTGCTTTCTCCCGTGGACTCTGCTTTCTGCTGCCTTTCTTTCCTGTTAGGAACTGTACCACAAACCTCAGCTTGTACAGAGCACATTACCAGCAGGTCAGCTTCAGCTGCTGAGATCCCTGTGTCTGGGATACTTCTCCTGCCACAGCAAGTTTGTCTAGTTTCTGTTGCATCCCATGGAAATGATCAGGGGTTGGAGCAGCAATGCTATGAGGACAGCCTGAGGGAGCTGGGGCTGTTCAGCCTGAGGAAGAGAAGGCTCTGGGGGGACCCAATAGCAGCCTTCCAGTACCTGAAGGGACTACAAGAAGGCTGCAGAGGGACTGCTCCCAAAGGCCTGCAGGGACAGGACCAGGGGCAGTGGTTTGAAATGAGAGCAGAGCAGATAGAGCTTGGATGTGAGGAACAAGTTCTGCACCAGGAGGCTGCTGGAACACTGCAGCAGGTGGCCCAGGGAGGTGGCTGAGGCTCAAACAGGCTCTGAGCAACCTTATCGTAGTGGAGGATGTCCTTGCTGGGTGCAGGACTGGATGACCTTTGGAGTTCTCTTCCAATCCAAAACATTCTAGGATTCTGTGATTATTATTACTGTTGTCAGGAAGGTTTCTTTGATTTAGGATGAAGCTTTGGTGGTTGTTTAGCGGTTTTAAGCCCTCCAGGGACCTTGAGAGGTCCCTTCCAACTGGATGCATTCTGTGACTGTGATTTGCATGCTCTGCTCTCTCAAGCAGCAGCTGTGTTTCAGGGATTGTCCCTCAGATTTGTTTATGAATTCACAGAGTTTGGGTAATTTTCTGTGTTTTGTCTTTTAAAACACTTTGGTTCTGTGGGAAATGACATGAAACTGTGGATGGCATTGCACAGGAGCTGCAGAGATTTATCTCTGCTGGAGGCACAGCCTCCCTGGGCAACCTGTTACAGGGTCTCCCCACCCTCATGTTCAAGAATTCCTTCCTCATTTCCAGACTCAATCTCCCCTCTCCCAGCTCAAAGCCATTGTCCCTTGTCCTGTCACTCCCAGCCATTGTCAAAAGTCCTTCCCCAGCTCTTCTGCACTGCATCCCCTTCAGGAAGGCTGCTCTGAGGTCTCCCGGTAGCCTTCTCTTCTCCAGACTGAACAGCCCCAACTCCCCCAGCCTGTCCCCATAGGGGAGGTTCTCCAGCCCTCTGATTGTCTTTGTGGCCTCCTCTGGACCCTTTCCAACAGCTCCAGGTCCTTATGCTGCAGGTGGGGTTTCAACAGAGCAGAGCAGAGGGGCAGAATCCCCTCCCTGTGCTGCTGCTCTCCCTGCTCTGGATGCAGCTCAGCACTCAGCTGGCTCTGGGCTGCCAGGGACCAGTGCTGGCTCCTGGGGAGATTGTCACCAACTGACACCCTCAAGGTACCTCCTTCAAATCTCCTGTATAACTGCTGTGCACTCCAGTTAGGGCTCAGAATAAGCCCAGGTCAGTTGTTGGTTAATGGTGACCCCTAGAGTGACAGTTTGTGTCCTCCAAACCACGATGTGTTTCCTGTCTTTGCCACGGTAGCTCCTGAGCTGGCTTCCTGCATTTGTGAACTGAGCTCTCCAAACCCCAGGCTTTCTTCCTGTGGGGCCTTTGGGCTGTGTCCTGGATTGGATTGCCCTGGTGAAGTGTCCTGGTTAGAGCAGGATTGGCAAGGTGGGCAGCACTGTGGTACTGGGGGTTACTTTTAGAGGGTGTGAACTACAGTAGTAGCTTCAAAGAGGCACTTAACCTCATACAGGACACTGCAGTCTGCTGAACTGATTCCAGCTCCTTTGGATTGCTGTGGGGAAGAGCTGTTGTGGAAGAGTGATGCAGGAATGTTCTCTGCAGTGGCTGTCCATAGAGTCAAGTGCCCTCAGCTGAAGGAAGACACGTGTGTGGATGATCTGAGGCAGTCTTGTGCCCAGGCAAAAGCAGCTTGAGCTGGTGCCTTTTTCACAGATGATTCCCTTGCAAGGAGCTGCTCTGCAGTGGCTGAAGCTGGTTAGGTTCCACACAGCTCCCTGCAGTGCAGTGCTGCTCGCTGACTCACGTGCTCAGCTGGGAGCAGCAGCAGATCCCTTCACACAACTGGTGGCAGCGAAGGTGAGGTCTTGGGTGCAGCATTCCTGGCTGCTGACTGTGATGATGTTGCACTCATTGTTTGCTGTCTGAAGCCATGGCTGTCAGCCTCACATGGAGCAGGCTTTGCATCTGTGCCCAGAGGAATGCTTTGCTCATGCTGTCTGTTCTGCTTGGGCTGAGGAGCTGCGAAGGTACCTGAGAATCAGTGGCTTTAAATGGTCATTTTTATGGTTGAGTCCTGTGAACCTTAGGCTGTGGCTAACCCCTCTGTGTCCCTTTGGAAGTAAAACAGAGAGGCATGGGAGGCTCTCAGCACTGCAGTTCATATTAAGGAGCAGCTGAAGCTGCTGGTTGGAACAGAGCTCTGCTCCTTCTTCCTGTCAAAGGTCCAAGGCCTTGCTGTTCTGCAGGGCAGGTCTCATCAGACTCGCCCTGCCTGCTTGTCTGGTTCCTGCCCTCTGTGGGGCAGCCCTTGATGTTTGCTGCTGCTGCTGGTGGCTTTTTCTGCAGGCTGCAGCTTTATCAAACTGGGCAGTGGAGTGGGACTGACTGGAACTGGAGCACTGAAGGGAGCTGCAGCTGTATGGCTGTAATGCAGGTTTGTGTGATCCAAGTGAGGCTCTTGGCAGCAACGGGGTAATAAACAGCACTCACTGCATGTTTTGGGGATTTCCCCCAAAATTCATGCTTCTGTGTTGAGGCCTTCTTAGGACTCTGTGGGTTATGTGTTGATGCAGTGTAAAGCTGGTCATGGTCATTGCGGGTTTACTGTTTGGTTTCCCAGTGCTCATTAGAATAGAGGTTGAGATGGAAGGGGGGGGCTGTAGGTGCACAGGGAAAGCTGCTCTCCTGTGCCTGGAGTAACTGGTAGGTGCTCAGAGGACCACCCTCCACCTCCCTTGTCTCCTGCTCGGGATGAATGTGGTGCTTGGGCACCTCTCTGTGCTGCCAGGAAGGGTGGGTGCTCTGCAGTCTGCTCTTCATTTCCCTCCTCTTAGCTCAGACATCAGCATTTTACTCAGTGCTTGGGAGATTTTTCTTCTGCAGCGATGCTGTGCTGCATGCAACCTGTCAAGTGATGGCTAAGTCTCAGCTGAAGAGAACTTTCTTTGCTCCAGTGTTCTCAGAGGTAAGAACAGGACATGGACCTGATGGAGTGGGTCCAGAGGAGGCCACAAAAGTGATCCTGTGTCCTGTGATTCTGTTTCATGCTTCCCTCTTCATTGCATCACTTCACTTAGAGTCTGAAACTTCCTGTGTGATCTTAAATTCCTCATGATCAAGGAGCAGAAACAGCAGCTGTGTCAGCATGGATTTACCTGTGCTGGTGGAACATCTTTGCAGAGCTGGCTGAAAACCAAGGAAAGATGAGGAGGAAGGAGCTGAAACTGTCTTCTGTCAGAGGCAGCCAGAAGCCAGCTGCTCAGCAAGGGTAGTGTGTGATGCAGTGTGGAGCAAACAGCGTGGATTGCAGATCTGGCAGGGACAGCTCTCAGCTGCTCCTGCTTCCAAAAATGGAGGTATTGACAGTGTAACTCTCAGTACCCCTGGCCCTTCTGTGGAGAAGGGAGGCCTGTTACACAGACACTGACTGGTTTTTATTGTGCCTCTGGGGCTCCTTCACTTGAGAACTTGCACTGCCTAGGAATGGGCCCGCTGTTTGCCTTAGCAGAAGTAAACAGGAGCTGACTCTTCAATGATTTTCTCTGTAGGAATTCAGGTTAGGCCTTAATGGTGTCTCTGGCTCATCACTGACCATGGCTGAGCTGTTGCTGGACATAGGACTGCTGGAGAGTGGCCTCGCAGCTCTCCTCAGCTGTGCCTTGTGACAGCTGGGTCAGGAACACCAGGAGGGGAGTGAAACCTCCTTGCTGATACAGTGCTGGGGCATTGCTTCTTCCTAGGACAAGACTCATTTCCGGTGGGAAAAGTCAGCTTCCCTTCCTTGTGTGTGAGACAACAGTGCTGGGGCAGCAGTGCTGCCTGCTTGCTGCACTGCCCAGTGCCCAAGGGTGACTTGCCTGTGTGGTGGTGTGGTGGCTCATGGCCAGGCCCCAGCTCCCATGGTCCTGCTGCTCAGTGCAGAGGCAGCTCTGGTGGAGGCTGCCACCATGCCCTGGTGACTGAAGAACGCCCACCTGCACACGGTGTCCTTCTGCAGCACCTGAGCAAAGTCCAGCAGCCAGCTCTGCGTACCTGAGGAACCAGAGCGCAGGTGTCAGACTGGGCACTGCAATGGATGAAGCCAGTCAGGTTCTCTTACGGGATCAGCGAGGCTGAGAGTGGCAGCAGAGACCTCTGGCAGTCACATTGCTGCTGTCTTGGAGTTCCTCAGCTGGAGGAATCAGGAAGTGGGGAGGGGAAAACCATAAACCTAGGAACCCATCAAACTGTGCCCTGATCTTTGGTCCCTGGCTGTTCCCAGAATGTTTCCAATGCAGAGCTAGGACTTGTGAGCTGGGCCTAAGCCCTTGGCTCCCCAGGACACTTGAGCATTCCAATGGATCACAAGGCACCAGAGCAGCTGCTGGGGGCCTTGGTGCCACCTGGAGCCCCTGCAGAGGGGTGAAGGAGGCAGTGCCTTATGAATAGCAGCAGCAACGCTGAGAGCTTGGAGGGCTCTTATGGAAAGGAATCCCAGGTTTCCAGCAGTTTTGCTTCCCCTTTTCAGTGCCAAGCTCCTCTTCCTGGCTTGTTTCCCAGATCATAGAACTGTTGAGGTTGGAAGAGACCTTAGAGATCTCCAAGCACTCCGCCAGAGCTCACAGCCCCACTCCTGCTGCTGAGTCACTGCCACTAACCCACGTCCCTCAGCACCACATCCAACCTGACCCCCTCAGCACAGCTTGAGGCTGTTTCCTCTTGTCCTGTCTCATATTGCATGCAAGAAGACCCCAACCCCCACCTCCTGCAGAGGGAGCTGCAGAGAGCCATGAGGTCTCCCTCAGCCTCCAAGACTGAACACCCCCAGCTCCCTCAGCTGCTCTTCCCCAGCCCTGTTCTCCAGACCCTTCCCCAGCTATGTTGCTCTTCTCTGGACCTGCTCCAGTACCTCAATGTCCTGTTTGGAGTGAGGGGCCCAAAGCTGAAGCCAGTATATCATAGTATCAGTCAGGGTTGGAAGGCACCACAAGGATCATCTAGTTCCAACCCCCCTGCCATGGGCAGGGACACCCCACACTAGATCAGGCTGGCCAGAGCCTTATCCAGCCTGGGCTTAAACACCTCCAGGGACGGGGCCTCAACCACCTCCCTGGACAACCCATTCCAGGGCTTCACCACTCTCATGGGGAAGAACTTCCTCCTCCCCTCCAGCCTGAATCTCCCCACCTCCAGCTTCATTCCATTCCCCCTAGTCCTATCATTACCTGATGTCCTGAGCAGTCCCTCCCCAGCCTTCCTGTAGCCCCCTGCAGATCCTGGAAGGCCACAATGAGGTCACCTGGGAGCCTTCTCTTCTCCAGACTGAACAGCCCCAACTCCTACAGTCTGTCCTCATAGGAGAAGTGCTCCAGCCCTCTGCTCATCCTTGTGGCCCTTCTCTGGACACCTTCCAGCCCCTCCAGATCCCTCTTGTAATAGGGGCTCCAGAACTGGAGGCAGTACTCCAGGTGGGGTCTTACCAGGGCTGAGCAGAGGGGAGAATCACCTCCCTTACCCTGCTGGCCACACTTCTCTTGCTGCAGCCCAGGCTCTGATTGGCACACTGAGAGCTCCTGTTGAGCTTCTCCTCCCCCAGCACCCCCAAGTCTCTCTCCTCAGGGCTGCTCTCCAGCCAGTCCCTGCCCAGCCTGGATTTGTGCCTGGGATTGCCTCCACCCAGCTGCAGGGTTGTGCCTGGGATTGCCTCCACCAAGCTGCCCTTGGTCTTGTTGAAGCTCATGAGGTTGGCTTGTGCCCACCTCTCCAGCCTGTCCAGGTCCCTCTGGATGGATCCCTGCCCTCTAGCTGTCTGCTGCACCACACAGCTTGGTGTCATCAGCAACCTTGCTGAGGGTGCACTCAGTGCCACTGTCCATGGCACCCACAAAGATGTTGAACAAGCCTGGGCCCAGGACTGATCCCTGAGGGACTCTGCTTGTCCCTGGCCTCCACTGGGACATGAACCCATTGACAGCCACTCTCTGGGTGCAGCCATCAAGCCAGTTCTGTATCCATCTAGTGGTCACCCATCACACCCATGTGTCACCAGCTTGGAGACCAGGCTGTGGTGCGGGACAGTGCCAAAGGCTTGGCTCAGGGCCAGGTAAACGACATCAGTTGCTTGCTCCTCATCTATTAATGTTGTGACCTGTTCATAGAAGGCCACCAGGTGTGTCTGGCAGGATTTGCCCTTGGCAAAGCCATGCTGACTGTTCCAAATCACCTCTTCACTATTCTTCTGGGTCAGCAGTGCCTCCAGGAGGATCTGCTCCATGATCTTTCCGGGCACAGAGGTGAGACTGACTGGCCTGGAGTTCCCTGGTTCCTCCTTCTTACCCTTTTTGCAGATGGGAGCAATGTTTCCCCTTTTCCAGTCTGTGGGGACTGCCCCAGGCTGCCAGGACTTTTGGAATAGAATAGAGAGGGGTTTAGCAACCTCATCTGCCAGTTCTCTCAGCACCCGTGGGTGTATCCCGTCAGGTCCCATGGACTTGAACACTTTCAGGTTCTTCAGGTGATCACCAACCTGAGCTTCACTTATGATGGGCAGTTCTTCCTCCCCGTCCCTGGCATCGTCTGCCATGACACCAGGAGTGTGGCTGGAGGCCCTTGCAGCGAAGACTGAGGTAAAGAAGTGATTGAGTACCTCAGCCTTTTCCACATCACTTGTGACTAATTCACCACTTTCCTTTCTGAGGGGGGCCCACACCTTCCCTAGTCTTCCTCTTGCCATTAACATACCTATAGAAGTTCTTAGTGCTCCCTTTAACCCCCCTGGCTAGATTCAGTTCAAACTCTGCTTTGGCTTTCCTAACCAGGCCTCTTGCTGCTCGGGCAGCTTCCTTATCTCCCCCTGTTCTATCTGTCCTTCCCTCCACTTCCTGTAGAGTTTCTTTTTAAGTGAGCAGCTCCTTGCTCATCCAGGCAGGCCTCCTAGCACTCTTTCCTGCTTTTCTCTTTGTTGGTATACATAGCTCCTGGACACAGAGGAGGTGGTCCTTGAATACTGACCAGCTGTCCTGGGTCCCTCTTCCTCCAGGGCTTCGTCCCATGACACTTTGGCTAGCAGCTCCCTGCAGCGATCGAAGTCTGCACGCCTAAAGTCTGGGGTCATAAGCTTAGAATGTGTTCAATGTGTGGCCTCACCAGTGCTGAGTAGAGGGGGCAGTGGAAGGAGCCAGCAGGGGTTCTACAGTCCAACCTGCAGGAGGAGAGGCTGAGGGTACCCTACTTATAAGAGAATTACCCTACTTATATAAGAAGTTTTGAAGCCAAGCCTTGCTTCTCTGAGATCCTCATGTGCACATGTAAAGGCAAGAGACACATTGCTGCTGTGATCCAGGCAGTGTCTGAAAGCCTTTTTATCAATACAGCTGCCTTGAGCCCAGGAGTCTGGGCACATGCCTGCCCCAGGTGGCTTTGTGACTCTCTGGATAATCACAGAATGGGCTGGGATGGGAGGGACCTTCAAAGCTCATCCAGTCCAACCCCCTGCAGGCAGCAGGGACATCCTCCAATGGATCAGGTTGGTCAGAGCCCTGTCCAGCCTCACCTTGAATATCTCCAGGGATGGAGCCACCCTGGGCAACCTGCTGCAGTGTTCCAGCAGCCTCCTGCTGCAGAGCTTGTTCCTCACATCCAATCTCAATCTGCTCTGCTCTCATTTCAAACCATTGCCCCTGCTCCTGTCCCTGCAGGCCTTTGGCAACAGTCCCTCTGCAGCCTTCCTGTAGCCCCTTCAGGTTCTGGAAGGCTGCTCTGGGGCCTCTGTGGAGTCTTCACTGATGATGTGTCAGGTGTCTGAGTGGGCAGCAGCTGCAGTGAGAAGTCTCTGTGAGCACAGGCCGGCCATGAGGCCGGCCATGAGGCCTGCCAGAGCCTCCAGAAGTGCCTGGCTCTGCCTGTGCTCTCTGCAGTGTGTTTGTGTTCCTGTGAGGAGCACAGAGGGTGGATTCCTTCTGCTCCCCAGTCTGCAGCTATGGACTCAAGCTCAGGCTGTAAAGAAGGTCAGCGTCTCTGCTCTCTGTTTTACACTGCTCCTACCAACATGCTTTGGGCTTTTTACAAAGACAGCTTGAGGTGGGCTGCTGAAGCCTGATGGCCAAAATTGGCTTTCACTGATTAGTGTTTTTTCTGCTTGCTTACTTGGCTGAGCAATCTCTGATTGTGCAGTGCAGCGTGCCTCAGCCGAACAGGAAATGGAGAAGAGAAATGCCATTTTGTTCCTCAATAACATCCTTGGTGTGAAAGATTAAGGTGGAAAAATTACAGGAAGCCCAGAAGAAGTGATGGCAGTTCAGTCCTTGAGGGGTTTTGTTTCCTTGAGTGTATTTTTTCCCCCTTGAGATTTGAAAGCCTGTTAGCACTTTGCTTTCTTGATGCTCACTTACAGACTGCTTAGTGAAATGTGTTTGAATCTTGTGCTGAATAATCAGAAGGCCTAGGATGAACTTCCTTCTGTCTGGAATTGTTCAGTGACACAGAATGGTGGGGTTGGAAGGGACCTCTAGAGATCATCCATCCCTGCCAGAGCAGCATCACACAGGGCAGGTCACACCGGAACGACTCCACAGTCTTTGGCTTTTCATTTCCCCTCAGTTACCTCCTTGTGCTCAGGTTTAGAAGTAAGGTAGAGAGCTGTTTAGCTTGGAACACAGGTGTTTGAAGTACAGGCTTTGCTCCTAGGAGTGTCTGGGCTGGCTTTCTGCACTGGCAGTTAGAGGAAGCAGCTGCAGGTGGCAGCAGGGCACTGGAGCTGGGGGCTGTGGAGCCGCGGCCTGTGCTTGGGTTGGGTTTGCTTGGTTCTGCCTGCAAGGGGACCTCTGCAGTCACCAAGCTCCTCTGCTCCCGAATCGGGCAGGAGAATGCCTGGGAAGGAATACAGAGTGTAGCTGGGGGCCTGTGCAGTCCCTCAGGGGTCAGTACTGGGACCAGAGCTGTTCAATACATTCATCAGTGACCTGGCTGAGGGCACAGAGGCACTGTCAGCAGGTTTGCTGATGACACCAAACTGGGAGCTGACACCTTTCAGGCTGTGCTGCCATCCAGTGAGACCTGGACAGGCTGGAGAGGTGGGTGGGGAGAAATGGAATGGAATCCCATCTAGGGCCAGGGAAAGAACAACCCCATGGAGCTGTTGAGAGATGAGCAGAGGAGAGGGACCTGAAGGGCCTGGTGGACAGAAGGGTGCCCATGAGCCAACAATGTGGCCTGGTGGCCAAGAAAGCCAAGGGCATCCTGGGGTGCATTACAGGGGCTGTGGTAAGTAGCTCAGAGAGGTTCTCCTGCCCCTCTACTCTGCTCTGCTGAGGCCATATCTGGAATATTTGTGTCCAGTTCTGGGCCCCTCAGCTCAAGAAGAACCTCAGGGAGCTGCTTGAGAGAGTCCATCCCAGAGGCACAGAGCTGCTGCAGGCAGTGGAACATCTCCTGTGAGGCCAGGCTGAGGGAGCTGGGGCTTGGAGCAGAGCAGCCTGAGGGCTGCCCTCAGTGCTGGGGATCAAGATGTGCAGGGCTGGAGCCAGGCTCTGCTCAGGGATGGCCAAGGACAGCACAAGGGGCACTGGGGGCAAGCTGGAGCAGAGGAGGTGCCAGGGGAAGAGGAGGGGAAACTTTGTCCCTGTGAGGGTGCTGGAGCCTGGAGCAGGCTGCCCAGAGAGGTTGTGGAGTCTCCTGCTCTGGAGCCTTTCCAAGCCCACCTGGATGTGTTCTGTGTGCCCTGCCCTGGGTGACCCTGCTCTGGCAGGGGCTGGGACTGGGAGATCTCTGGAGGTCCTTTCCAGAACTGGACACAATATTCCAGATGTGGCCTCACCAGGGCAGAGTAGAGAGGGAGAAGAACCTCTCTGACCTACCCTGTGGCACACAAGTGTGCATGGGGCGTGCCACAGATACACAGGGAAGAGAGGTCAAGCAAAAGTGAGTTGTTTTGTGTATGTCTGGGATTTTTCTGTTGGTTTAGAAGATGTGAGGGGATTAAGCTGTGATAAAGGCCACTGAGGGTACTGCTTTTGCTGAATGTCATTGAAGTCTCTGTCCACTCCTCTTCTTGCCTTCTCCTGTGACAGCAAAACACATTGAACTGAAAATAAGGCTCAGGTGCTGTCACTTGTATTCAAACCTAGGAGATGTGATGAGCTACAAGGCAGCAGGGATTTATAGCTGTGTGCCACAGTTTGACATGCAACGAGAAAGTTCTTCACTGAGAGAGTTGTTAGCCATTGGGGTGTGCTGCCCAGGGAGGTGGTGGAGTCACCGTCCCTGGAGGAGTTCAAGAGGGACTGGATGTGGCACTTGGTGCCATGGTCTAGTCATGAGGTCTGTGGTGACAGGTTGGACTCGATGATCTTTGAGGTCTCTTCCAGCCTTGGTGATTCTGTGATCTCCATCTTGCACAGCCGTGTGCCTTCATGAGCTACACGGCCAGGAGTGCTGTTGCTGTCTGTCAGTGGTGAGCTGGCTCTGCTTGGGTATGAAGATGCCATGGCAGGTTTCAGAGGGCTCCAAAGTGACAGGAGTCAAACCTGACTGAACCAGAATGCTGCTTATTAAAATAGTTGATGTTACAATTATTGGTTTTTGAAGGCTTGGTTTGTCCTTTTTAGAGTGAAACTATTAAGGGAGCTTTGAATGGACTACTCCTAACCAGACAGGTGAGCACCTTGCTGGCCTGTGAAGAAGCCCTGGGCTTGTCCTTGGCTTGACTCAAACTCGTCACCAGTTCTGGGACTTCTTAAGTGGAGTCTGTAGCAGGCTGGAAGAGTTTGCAGTATCAGTTTCTGTCAGCTTCCATGACTTTAGAACTGTCAAGCAAAAGCAAATCAAATGAAGCAGGAATGGTCTGTGCCCCATTCCAATTTCTCTTGCTCTTCACCAACAGCTGCTGAAATACAAAGGCTCCTGCAGCAGCTGGGAACCCCACAGGACACGCCGGAGCTGAGGCTGCAGCTGTGAGTACTTGACAGGAAAAGGTTGAATTTCACTGCCTTGCAAACAGGCTCCTGGGAGGTGCTGAGGTGGGGTTTGCTGGGCAGAGTGCTTGAACATGCTGAGAGAGGCAAATGTAAAGAAATGTTTGGAACGAAGATTGTCTAGATATGCTTCTTGAAATGAATCTTGGACAGGCTGTCAGTGAGAATCCGCTGCTTGCCCCTGCACACTGCCTGCAGGGACAGCACCAGGGACAATGGCTTTAAACTAGAGCAGAGCAGATTGAGATTGGATGTGAGGAACAAGTTCTGCAGCAGGAGGCTGCTGGAACACTGCCACAGGTTGCTCAGGGAGGTGGCTGAGGTTCCATCCCTGGACATGTTCAATGTGAGGCTGGACAGGGCTCTGGGCAACCTGATCTAGTTGGGGATGTCCCTGCTGAGTGCAGGGGGCTTGGCCTGGCAGACCTCTGGAGATCCCTTCCAACCCAAACCATTCTATGATTCTGTGTCAGTGCAGCTACAAAACCTGTGCTGCAGTCAGCAAAGAGGAAGTGTCAGAAGCAGAGATCAGGGTCACTGTTTGGAAAGCAAACTTCTGCCCCACTCTGCCCCAGGCAGCTCTTCAGGCCTGTCTGGGTGAATTCCACCAGGGAATGAGCACATTGGGGCTTCTTTGGTAGAGGTGACACTGGTTAGGGGGTGAGGGTCTTGTTACTGCTGAAATCTACAGTGAAGGAGACATCTGCCAGACCCAGCAGTGCAGCAAGGCTCCAAGGCAGGTGCTGTCCCCTAGCTCATTCCCCTGCAGATGAGCTGTCGTGAGCACAGCACCAGCAGAGGCAACTGCTCTGTGTATGGCCTAATGAACCTGAGGGATGTCATTTTTCATCTTTTTCCATTCACTTGCTTCCCCACACTGAGCTCAGCATCAGAAGTGCACATATGCCACATGTTCTAAACCTGGGGTGAGGAAAGTGGCAGCCTTCAGTGTGGTCAGTGCTGTGCTGTGGCCACTGCACAGCAGGAGGAGCTGTGTGTTAGAGCAAAGGCAGTGGCATCCATGAGGGGTGAGCAGACAGATCGCTTTCTGATTGCCTAAGGTCAGCAGCCATAACATCAGCCAGGTGCAATCCACAGGTGAGTCTACCAGAGACTGTGGATAGGTGAATTTATACAATAAATAGGGTGCAGACATCTATTCACACCTGATCCAGACAGAAAATATTGTGAAGGACATATGGCAGTCCCTGTATGGAGGTGATCTATATGGCGAGTCCCCTGAGTGTTCACAGAATCCAGAGTCCATCCAGTTGGCAGAGCCCTCCCAGCTCCCCCATCCCAGCCCTCCACCCAGCACTGCAGGCTCAGCACCAAACCAGGGCCCTAAGCACCAGCTCCATGCTGCTGGAACAGCCCCAGGGATGGGGACTCCAGCACTGCCCTGGGCAGCCTCTTCCAACGTCTGAAAGCCCTTCCAGGGCAGAAATAGTTCCTCACATCCAGCCTGAGCCTCCCCTGGGGCATCTTGGAGCCATTGCCTCTGCTCCTGTCCCTGGCCACCAAGGAGCTGAGGCTGTCCCCTCCTCACTCCAACCTCCCTGCAGGGAGCTGCAGAGAGCAAGGAGGTCTCCCTCAGCCTCCTCTTCTCCAGCCTGAACCCCCCAGCTCCCTCAGCCCTCCTCTAGCCCAGGGGCTCCAGGCCCTTCTCCAGCCTGGCTGCCCTGCTCTGGACAGGCTCCAGCCCCTCAGTGTCCTTCCTGCAGGGAGGGCCCAGAGCTGAGCACAGCTCTCCAGCTGTGGCCTCCCCAGTGCTGAGCACAGGGGGATGGTCACCTCCTGTCCCTGCTGCCCACCCTGCTTCTGACCCAAGCCAGAAGGCCTTTGGCTTTCTTAGCCCCCTGGGCACTGCTGGCTCCTGGTCAGTGACTGCCAACCAACACCCCCAGGGCCCTCTGCAAGCTGCAGCTTTCCAACCACACCTCCCCAGGTCTGGAGCTCCCCATGGGGTTGTGGTGACCCAGGGGCAGGACCTGGCCCTTGGCCTTGTTGAGCCTTGGCCCATGGCTCTCCCCTGCCCAGACCCTGCTGTGAAGCTTCTCTGCCCTCTAGCAGATGGACACAGCCACCCAGCTTGGTGCCATCCCTGGAGGTGTTTAAGACCAGGCTGGACGAGGCTCTGGCCAGCCTGATCTAGTGTGGGGTGTCCCTGCCCATGGCAGGGGGTTGGAACTAGATGATCCTTGTGGTCCCTTCCAACCCTGACTCATTCTATGATTCTATGATCTGCAGACTCACTGAGGCTGCCTCAATGCCCTCACCCAGGCCATTGATAAGGACATTAAAGAGGCCAGGCTGTCCCTTTCTGCTCTTGTCTGGATGTCTGGTCTTCCCTTTCACGTTGGTATGGACCTGGATTGGTTTCAGTATTGGTGTTGATTGTTGGCTAATAGCTTCCCAGATAAAACTTTTCTATATGCACTGAAGAGGAGGAGGAGGATGCAAAGGCAGGTAAAGAACTGGAGGATGCACAGGCAGGTAAAGAATTGGAGTTGCTTCAGGAAGAAAATGTGAGGATTGGTAAAGGAGTGTCTGATAATATCAGAAGTTAAAAAAACACCCAAACCAAGACCCAAACAAACACCACCCCCCAAAGACACAACAACCACCACCACCAAACTCCACAAAGATACAAAAATGCAGCCAAAAATCCCCAGCTGAAGGGAAGGCTTTGTGGTATTTTCTCCTTTTTTAAGCACTGTTAAAGCTGCCAGTGAATGGTGATGGTCCCAGGTACCCCAGCAGCTGCTGTGGCATAAGGAAAATAGGTCTCTTTGGATGTGCTTAGCAGGAGCTGACCTCTTGTGGGCTGGGGCCCTGCAGTTCTGTTAGGCCACCACTGGATGTTCTTCCAACACAGCAGGAACTTGGTCCTTCCCTCAGTTATCCTGCACTCGGGAGGATTCTGTGTGTCCAGCTGTGGGCAGCCTCAGAAGGGCTACAAAAAGCATGTGCAGATCCCCACAGTAACTGGAAACTTCCTGCTGCACGTAAGGGAAACAGGAAAAACCAGGAGAACAGGAAAATAAAGATGAGTAATGATGCTGTGCCACTGGGGAACAGACCTCTTGCAGCACCTGCCTGGAGCCCGTGGGGTCACAGCTTTGCAGGCGAGACTTCACTGCAAGGGGAAACAGAAAGCTGCCTGCTCTCCACTCAAGCACCACTTTGCACCACAGCTGTCATAAGAAACAGAAAATCATCACATGCTGGTATCTAGCCACAAGGAAACCTCTGCTCTTCCCTCTCTCACCACCCTTCTGCTCCTGAAGCATCAAGTGGGCTCCACCAGACCTAGCCAAAAGCAAAGGCAGCCACCTGTAGTGAGTCACCTCGTGCAAAGCTGCTCCCACACCACAGACAGTCCTTGAAACATCCCCAACCAGTGAGGAGCCACAGGGGCTTGATCTTTCAACTCCACTAGCAAATCATGGCCTTACCTCCCTCCCTCTGCCTTCTGACCCCTTGCTTCCCCAGATTTATCTGTTTGTCATCATTTCAAATGACTTTTCACGCACAGACTGAGCCCGCACCTTTGACACCAGACACGTTTGCAGCTCTGTGTGCACGGTGTGTGGCTGAGCGACTCAGGAAGGCTCTTGGGGCTGAAGCTGGTTGCGGAGAATGGCCCAGGTTGGAAGGGACCTCAGACATCATCTACTCCAACCCTCCTGCCATGGGCGGGGACACCTCTCAGCTAGACTCAGCTGCTCAAGCCCTCATCCAACCTGGCACTGAACACTGCCAGGGAGGAGGCAGCCACAGCCTCCCTGGGCAGAGTTTCACCACCCTTGCACTGAAGAATTTCTTCCTCAGCTCCTTCCAACCCAGCTTCAAACCATTCCCCCTTGGCCTGGCTCTAGACTCCCTCAGGAGAAGTCTCTCTGCAGCCTTCCTGCAGGATCCCTTCAGGTCCTGGCAGGCAGCTCTAAGGGGCCCCTGAAATCTTCTCTTCTCCAGGCTGCACAGCCCCAGCTCCCTCAGCCTGTGCTCACAGCAGAGCTGCTCCAGCCCTTGGAGCATCTTTGTGGCCTCCTCTGGGCTCACTCCAGCAGCTCTGTGTCCTTCTTCTGCTTTGGACACCAGAACTGGAGGCAGGATTTGGAGGTGAGTTCTCAGCAGAGTCAAGGGGCAGAATCCCCTCAATTGCCCTGATGGCCACACAGCTCTGGCTGCAGCCTATGTCTAGGGATGTTTTGCACCCTGCAGACCAGCAAGAACAGTTCCTAGGGGGAGGTGTAGGGGGAAAACCAACACAAAACACCTCTGAAAAGTGCCTGGCCTTGTGCTCTGCAGCTCTTTGAGAAACCAAGAAAGAGCAGAAATCACCCCTGGGGTGTGGTTAGCTACAAAAGAACTCTTATGACAAGGCTCCTCCAGCACTATGAAGGGTGCTTTGCCTGCACATTTGGGCCTTGCCCATCTGACAGATATTGATGGGGAAGATGGAACAACCAGAACCTTTGTGCTAAAAAACATTGACCCAGACATCTTCTCTCCAGATGTTTTGCTGGGTTCTTAACCTATGTCAGCTATTTCTTTAAGTTCTTGGAAATGCACTTCATGAGCACAGCATGAGTGTGTGCTGGGGAGGGAGAAGGCAGAAGGGTTGGAGCTCCCGTAGGAGCAGCTTCACAGGGCATGTTCATGCCCCCAGAATGGGCACTGGAAATACAACAGCTGAAAATTCATAGCTCCAGGATCTTAATGGGCAGTGAGGGCCCTGCAGGCTGCTCTCCAGCAGGGACAGGACTGTGTGCAAACACTCCAGTGCTGGCAGCAGCAAGGGCGGCAGCACAAGCCCAAGCTGCTGGAACCAGCCAGCCCTCATCTGGTTGTCCAGGTGAGACGCCCCCAGGACTTCTGCCTGTTGAATCCTAGAATGGTTTGGGTTGGAAGGGACCTTAAAAATCATCTAGTTCCAACACCCTGTCATGGGCAGGGACACTCCCAGGGATGTGGCATCCATGACCTCCTTGGGCAACCCATTCCAGTGTCTCACCACCCTCACTGAAAAGACTTTCTTCCTTATGTCCAATCTAAACCTACCCTGCTCTAGTTTAAAGCCATTTCCCCTTGTTCTATCACCACAGACTCTCTCCAGCTGTCCTGTAGCCCCTACAGGTCTCCCCGAAGCCATCTCTTCTCCAGGCTGAACAGCCCCAACTCTCTCAGCCTGTGTTCCTAGCAGAGGTGCTCCAGCCCCCTGATCATCCCTGTGGTCATGCTCTGGACCTTCTGCAACATAGCCATCCTTCATGTTTCCAGAGGCACAGGACTCCAGCATCCCACCACTGGGATTCAAGAAAGGAAAGAATGTTTTGCCAGAGAGCAGGTGGGGGAGGCAGCCCAAGCCATGAGCCATGAGCCATGGAATAAGGCAGCCATGAGCCATGGAATAAGGCAGCCATGAGCCATGGAATAAGGCTGCCATGAGCCATGGAATAAGGCTGCCATGAGCCATGGAATAAGGCAGCCATGAGCCATGGAATAAGGCAGCCATGAGCCATGGAATAAGGCTGCCATGAGCCATGGAATAATGGAATAAGGCTGCCATGACAGAAGCAGGTTTTAGATATTGCATCTGAGCAAAGATTCTCCTGGGCAAGAGAGATCAAGCTGTTCCTCTACACCTGTCAGCAAGAGTGTAAAGAGTTTGGTAAACATGAAGCTGAGGAAACTCCCAAAGTCAGGTGTAGACAGGTCACTGGTAGCAGAGCTGCTCAGCCAAAGTGCTGACCGCTCTCCTGGTCCAGACTGGTGTAGTCTGGAAATAGAAAACCCATCACAGAATCACAGCATGTTAGGGGTTGGAAGAGACCTCTGCAGCTCACTGAGTCAAGCCCCTGTCAGAGCAGGGTCACCCAGGGCAGGTCACACAGGAACACATCCAGGAGGGTTTGAATGCCACTCAGGTACTGCTGTTGGCACTGCCCTGTGCCACCCAGCGCATTGCCCTCTCCCGTGGCTGCCTGCAGCTCGGGCAGGAGACATTTCTTCTGCCTGCCCTCTGCCGGATGCGGGCAGAGCAGGTCCGGTGCCTGCAGCCTCCCGGGGACGTTCTGAGCCCATCCCCGCAGGTGGGGCACTGGGACTGGGGCACCCCACTGGCTGGGGCGGCTGCCTCATGCCACGGTCCCTGGCAGCAGAGCCACTCGCCTCCACGGCTGCAGTGCAGATGGCTGCTGCGTCCTGCTCAGAGAGACATGTAAAGTCTGTCAGCTGGTCTGGCGGGGGGGACCGAGGCTTGCTCTCAGCCCCCACAGCCTGTGCCGCTCAGCTCCACACCCCCGCAGCAACAGGGCCTCCAGCTCAATCCCTCTTTCAGGCTGCTGTGCTGCAGCCCTGCCCTTGAGGGGATGCTGCCTGTGATTGGCTGGGGGGTTGTCACTCTCTATGTGATTGGCTGTGGGGGTTGTCACTCTGCCCCAGGATGGGGACCAGCCCTCTGTGGGCCCGGAGCGCCGGGGCTGGGCTATGGCAGTCAGGCGGGGATCCCAGAACGGGCTTTGTGCCCTGCGAAGGAGCTTTGGGACACCCTTTGCAGTTCCCCATGCTGAGCTATGTTGAAACGAGTCCAGAGAAGGGCCATGGGGATGAACAGAGGGCTGGAGCTGCTTTGCTTATGAGGACAGACTGAGGGAGTTGGGGTTGTGCAGTCTGGAGAAGAGAAGGCTCCCAGGACACCTAATTGTGGCCTCCCAGGATCTGAAGGGGGCTACAGGAAAGCTGGGGAGGGACTTTTGAGGGTGTCAGGGAGTGATAGGACTGGGGGGATGGAGCAAAAATAGCAATGGGTAGACTGAGATTGACTGTGAGGAAGAAGTTGTTGCCCATGAGGGTGGTGAGAGCCTGGCACAGGCTGCCCAGGGAGGTGGTGGCAGCCTCCTGCCTGGAGGTGTTTGCAGCCAGGCTGGATGTGGCTGTGAGCAACCTGCTGTGGTGTGAGGTGTCCCTGCCCATGGCAGGGGTTGGGACTGGATGATCCTTGAGGTCCATTCCAACCCTGACAATTCCATGATTAAAACTGACAAACGTAACCTTGCCAACACTGGTTTGTGCTCAGTTTCTCAGTAGTCCCTTGCTCAGGAGAAAGTCTGCATTCCTCAGCAGCTCCTGGCCGAGCAGCGCTCACCAAAGGCAAGAGGATGAAATGAAGCAGGCAATGAACTCCAGAGAGAAGCTGTAAAACGTTTGTAAGAAGACATGAAGGGAAAACTCCCCAGACTTACACTGCAGCTCTTACAGGGATGTTTCTTTAGACTTTCACCACTTAAAAATTAATATGTTCATCCAACCCCAACTATATATTTTAAAGGAGGCTCAATTGACTCAACCAGGATGTTGGTGGTGTCTAAAAGTCATTTTATCCTCTCCCCAGAAGGAGCCATGATGTATTTTTAGTGCCTGTTTATTTTTGTCTAGGGTTCCTTTTTTGTGGCAGGATCCAAGAGCAGTATGAAGCAGATCATTTGGCCACATAGTTTGCAACTTAAAGTCGGTCAGGTTGTCCCAGACTAGCTGGTTAAGCTCCTGAATGGCTTCTCTATGGATGGCATCTAACACTCCAAGGCTGGTAACTCACCCAGGGGTTGCTGCACTTGGGCACTCTGCTCTTGTTCTGAGTTGCACCGGAGAAAAGACTCAGAGGAAGCCCCTGAGCAGCCCTGCCAGCTGACACCATGGCAAAGCACCTGTGCTGAGGGGTTTCTTTGTTAGTTGCCCCTCTGGACTTGTTTGGTGGCCAAGAAAGCCAAAGGCCTCCTGGCTTGGGTCAGAAGCAGGGTGGGCAGCAGGGACAGGAGGTGACCATCCCCCTGTGCTCGGCACTGGGGAGGCCACAGCTGGAGAGCTGTGCTCAGCTCTGGGCCCTCCCTGCAGGAAGGACATTGAGGGGCTGGGGCCTGTCCAGAGCAGGGCAGGAGCCCCTGGGCTAGAGGAGGGGCTGGGGGAGCTGGGGTTGTTCAGGTTGGAGTGAGGAGGAGGCAGCCCCTTCTTCCTGGCAGCAAGGGACAGGAGCAGAAGCAATGGCTCCAAGCTGCCCCAGGGGAGGCTCAGGCTGGATATGAGGAACTATTTCTGCCCTGGAAGGGCTCTCAGACATTGGCAGAGGCTGCCCAGGGCAGTGCTGGAGTCCCCATCCCTGGGGCTGTTCCAGCAGCATGGAGCTGGTGCTAGGGACCTGGTATGGTGCTGAGCCTGCTGGGCTGGGGAGGGCTGGGGGAGGGCTACTCCAACCCTCCTGCCATGGGCGGGGACACCTCTCAGCTAGACTCAGCTGCTCAAGCCCTCATCCAACCTGGCATTGAACATCTCCCCAACTGCTGGGCAGAAGACGATGAAGATGGCTTCATGCACTTGAGAGAAGCATTGTGTGCTCCTGAAGCAGTGAGCTTCCACCAGGCACTGCCTGCTCTCATGAGACTTTGCATTTGTTTCCCCAGGCAGCAGAAGCAGCAGTACAGCAACCAGCTTGCCAAAGAAACTGACAAATACGTCAAAGAGTTTGGATCTCTGCCTGCAACCAGTGAACAGGTATGACACCACAGGCATGGCTCGTGGGGGATTTGCATGGTTTCAGGCCTGCCCCCCTGCTCCACACCAGGCTCCCAGAGAGCCTTAGCTCTGCAGGGACTCTTACAACCTCAAGGTGTTTTGTTGCAGCCCAGACTCGTTCCAAAGTCAATGTTGTGTATCAGGAATAAGGCAGTTTGAAGTGCCAGGACCCAAGGCAAGGCACCCTGCCTCTGGGCTTGGGTAGCTGTGCACTTTATGATCCCCTGCAGTGGTGCTGAGTCTGACCCTGCAGGCTGTGTGACTGATTCCAGCAGGAAGGAATTGTGTTGAAAGTGAGATTCTGTTATGCTCAACAGATCCCTTGTGTATCAGACAGGCCAGCAGATGTGCCAAGGCTTGTCCACAGGCTCTGCCTTTCTTAAGAGCAGTGGACAGGAGCTGTTACCAGAACAACTTGTGCAGTCTTCAGACTGCTTCTTTCCCAGGTCTGTGTAAATCAATCCCATCAGGAGGTAATGTGTTGTGGTGGGTTGGAACTGCACCCTGGCTGATTTGGAGGAAAATCCCCCAGGTGCAATTGGCAGACAGCTCAGCAAGTGGAGCTCTGCTCACAGGCAAACTACAACCTGGAAATATGAAATGCAATTAATAGGTACAGAATATACAATGTGTGTGCAACAGGTATACAATAAACAACACAGAAACTCCTCAGACCCTCCTGGACACCTGCAGGGGGACCATTCACTTCCTCCCCCCACTCCCTCCTTCCTTCCCTCTACCTCACACAGCAGTCAAAACAAATCCCCTGGCAAGACCATAGAAGAGAGAGAGAAGTTGCAAGCAGCAGTGACAGAAGAAGAGAAGAGAGCAAGAACTGTTCATGCCTCTGCTCTGTATCCCATTAGCAATCCAGTGACTTCTACAGACCTTAGCATTGTTTCCCTTCTACATCCAATGGTCATTTATTTCCAGTCTTTGCAGTCAGGATCTAGGCTAAAGTTCCCCCTCCCACTGCAACATGTGTGAAGTGGCTGCTGTCCCTAGCACACTCCTAGCTGCTCTCCTGTGTTTTCTTATCCTAGCCTAGCTAAGGAGCATCCCAGAAAGCATGAACCCAGGTTATTGCCACTAAGAACTTGCCTGCTCTGTGGCTGTTTCCCAAGGAGTCCCTAAGAAGCACTGAATCCAAATGGCACACCAGGAGCCACATGTGCTCCTTCTGGCAAGGTGGAAACTTCCCCTGGAGATGTTGCAGCTTGGTCTCAGTGTGTAGCTGCTAGTTCAGGCACAGTATGTTTGGGGTTTGTTATGGCTTTGTGTTGCTTGGGACTGGAAAGGTGGCAGTGAGATGTTTTACTGTTCTGTTTTGCTGCTTTTATCATGAGCATCTCCATCAAAGCTGCTGCCAATGAAATGCAGAAACACAGACTGGGCAGTGGCAGATGGTAGCCTCTCAGGACGGTGGAAGGAAGGGTTGGTGTCCTGTAGACACCTGGGAAAGATGGTGGAGGATCTCCTCTTGACTCCTCTACATCTTGAAAGAAGCCTGAAAGGTTAGAGCACAGCTTTGTACCAGCTTGTGAGGGAAGCTGTGTGTCCCCAACCTTTCTGTCAGTCCATGTGAAGTGTCCTGCTACTTCTCTTCTGTCCCCTGCTCCTGTAGCGCCAAAGGAGGATCCAGAAGGACCGCCTGGTGGGGGAGTTCACCTCAGCACTGACCAACTTCCAAAGGCTCCAAAGACAAGCTGCTGAGAAAGAAAAGGACTTCGTGGCCAGAGTGAGAGCCAGCTCCAAGGTGTCTGTAAGTATCAGATGTGCTGTCAGACCCTGTTTGCAGTGCTGGTGGCAGTGCTTGGTGCCACACCTCTCCACAGCACCGCTCCCCAAAGGTTCTCAGTGAGCCCTGCAGCAGGTGTGAAGGAGGATTTTATAGGAAAGGCTGAATTCCATTTGCAGCACTTGCTGCCACCCTCAGCCCCTCTTACACTTGCCAGATTACTGTGCAGTCTTAGGGTGGAGAAGTGCTGAGGAGCTTTGGCTGTTGAGCTTGTCCTTTCTGTGCAGCAGCTGTGCCAAGCACCCCGTGCCTTACCTGTTGCTTTCAGCAGGCAGTTACCCAGCCCAATGGTTTTGCTTTGTGTGTGCAGAAAGCCAAATCAGGCTGGGAACATGTTATGGGAACATGTGAAATCATGTTTTGGTCTGACTATAAACCTGGTAACACTCAGTCTTTGCAGAAATGCTGCCAGTGCTGCTTCCAGGCCCCTGATGTTCTCTTTGTGTCTTTGAACGCTGATCATGTAGGGCGGTGCTCCTGAGGACAGCAGCAAAGCAGGAACACTTGTCTCCTGGGACAGGTAGGCTGAATGTGGTAACAAGGCTTCAGCTAGCTCAGAATGAGAATAAATGGCCTGCAGGGAAGCCAGTTGCTGGTGTAAATGATTGTTACTGGTTTCCAGATCAGTTGCCTTTTCCTGGAGGAGGCCGGGCTGGGTGGTGTAGCCAGGCTGTGTTCCACAGGGCAAGTGCAGAGCAGAGGCTTTGGTGGGACAGGTGGGGATTAAAGCTGCAATTCACATCGTCTGTCCCCCTCCCCCCTCATTTAGTTATCTCCTTAAGCTGCCTTAAAACTGCTTTTGGGCTTTCTGAGACCCAAACTTAAGCGAAGTCAGGCTATGAGCAGAGTCAAACTAGTGACTTGTGATAGGGTCCAGTGTTTCCTGGGGTATCTCCTGTTGCTTTCCTGTGCTCAAAGAACTCCTTCTCAGTCTCAGACTCTGTTTTGTTGGCTAACTTGCTCTGCCTCAGACAGATGTAAGCTCTGCAGCTTGTAATTCAGAAGAGACTTTGCCCTTGTATTTATGCTTGGAATTTCCAGGCAGCCGGCTCAGTGTTGTGTGCAGCACTGCTGCAGCAGCTTCCTTGAGCAAAGGTGGGGACTGCTGGACTGTTAGACCTTCCCTGGTAGCTACACAGGCAAGGGTGGAAATGTGCACTGTGGGTAAAGTATCTGCATGTACTTAGCTGTCTGTCATTCTCAGTCAGTTCTCATCCTGCCTGCTCAGTTCTGGGTGTTTGTTTTGACAGTCAGGCCCAAGCACAAGTGCAGGATGAAGAAATCACAGAGGATGACCTGCGGCTCATCGAGGAGCGGGAGTCTTCCATTAGGCAGCTGGAGGTAAGTGCCAGGGAGGCCAGGGCAGAACTGGCTTCCCTTCCTCCCAAAGGAATCCACTTTAGAGTGGTGTCAGCATGGACTGCAGGCATTCACCTGGGGAAGTTAGGGTTGGTTTGCTGCTGTTGGTTCTTTCCTTCCAAACCAGAACTACTGCAAATTGCCTTTAGCTGTGATATGTGCATTAGAAATCCCCTTTGTGGCGGGCTTGATGCTGTCTTTGACTTCAGAGGCTCAGTTCTGGGATGAGATGGGGAGCCCAGAACTGGACACAATACTCCTGGTGCAGCCTCAGCAGGGCAGAGTAGAGGGCGAGGCCACACTTTTCATACTACACCCCAGGAAACCATTTGCCTTCTTGGCCACAAGGGCACATTGCTGTTCAATGGATAGCTTCCTGGGACTCCCAGGTTTGCCGCCATTGGGGTGAAAGGAATCAGACTCGAGCACTCATAGAGTTAGTGGTCTAATTCAACTTTATTGTTTCAGCACATCATTTTTATACTCTTCTTCTTGTATTGCTATAGCTACTTGTCCCTAGCTGATAGGCTTACAGTTGGAGTGTCTCAAAGTTCATTGGATGATCTTTTTGAGGTTCCTGCTGGCTGCAGACTGTAACTTCATTGTTCTTTGTTCTGGTTGTCCTTCCTTCAGTTGTGGCTTCAATGTTTCTTCATTGTATCAGCCTATTTCACATCCTGTGATATACAGTTGCACATCAGCACGTCTCCTGCTTCTGCAGCACGCCTGCACGTCCTTCTATAGGTTACTAAAGGTCTTACCAAGATGTACTAAAGGTTACTAAAGTTTACTTAAGTTCTATCAAGCTATTAATAATACCTTGTTAAACACATTATATTAATTGATAATCATGATTTGATAAAGCAAATACCCCTGCATTTCCCCCTTTCTTTTAAAAAGACTCTCTACTTGTCGCATAAAGCAAGTATAGGCTATCCGTACAACAAATACAATTAATAAAAGCAAAAGCAAAAGGCATAAGATTTCCTGAACCAGAGGTCCAAGCCAATTACCCCAAGAACCAAACAAATCACGGAACCAATCATCAAACAGGTTTGTTATGATGACATAGGGGTCGCGAGCGTCCTCCATCTTACTACACTTATCCTGTAGGATTAACAACATTATTAGAGACCCAGGGTCGAACCCATTTTGCTGGTAACCATTTATCACGGTCTTCACATTTAACACAAGCATATCCTCGTCCCCATGTCAATAACTGAAAGGGACCATTCCAGATATTCATAATTGGGTCAAAGATCTGTACTAACACTGTATGATTTGAAAAATCCTCTGAATTGCCAAAAAAATGTTGAAAAATAGGGATAAATGTGTTTTCTCCCTCTCCCCTTGGGTTAAACCAATTTAATACATAACAGGCCTTGGCTACACAGCCATGAACTCCCAATTCCCCCTCTTTTTTAAACAGGTTCAGATAATGTTTTAAAGACTGATGAGCACGTTCTATGATACCTTGTCCTCCTGAATTATAGGGGACCCCAGTAACATGTTTTATGCCCCATTGTGTAAAAAATTGCTGACATTTTTGACCTAAATAGGCAGGACCGTTGTCTGTTTTTATTTGTTCCGGTTTGCCAAGAACTGCCATAGCAGACAACCAATGTTGTATACAGGCAGGACCCCTTTGAGATGTATGAGCAGTAGCCCATATGGTTTTGGAACAAGTATCAATAGAAACATGAATGTGTCTTAGATGACCAAAAGGTGGAAAATCTGTCACATCAGTTTGCCAGACTTGTCTTGGCTGTATTCCTCGTGGGTTAACTCCTTCCTGTTGGAGTGGCACAAGACGTGCGCAGTCTGGACAAGAGGCCACAATAGCTCTTGCATCATTCTTGCTAATAGAGAACATCTTTTGTAATGCTCTAGCCGATTGATGGTAAAAAGAATGAGAAATAACTGCATCAGGCAAAACATTAACTAGAGCAACTTTAGAGTCAATGTAATCGTTTCCCTGAGTTAAATGTCCAGGAAAAGGCATATGACTTCGAATATGTGTTACCCACCACATATGTTGTTGATTATTTACATAATGACTGAGCTGTAGCAATAATTCTTCGATACTAGATGAACTTACATGACCCAAGAAAGCCTGAGGCAACCGCATTAAGAGCCCTACCACATATTTGGAGTCACATACCAGATTAAAAGATGTTAACACAAAATCTTGGAAAACCAATAAGACAGCTCTTAATTCTAATGCTTGTACAGATCCACAAGAAGTTTGAATTTTTGAATGCCATTTGCCCTCAACTAGGTACGCATACCCATATTTGCCAGTTTTACTGCTAGCATCAGTAAAGATTATAAGTGCTCCTTCAATGGGTACTTCTTGCAACATAGGTTTTGCCTCTAAGATTAAATTGGTTTTAAACAACGGATGAAGCGGATAGTGATTATCCAAAGGAATACCAAGGGTAGCTGTAGCAAAACTCTCTGACTGCTGCATCCACCATGAGAGAATATTCAAGTTTTTTACTGATAGAATTATTTTAACAGGGTCAGCTCCCGCAATGATTTGCAACCTTTCTCTGGCTTTTAACAATAATTGTCCAATTACATCAGGTCTTGTCATTACAGTAGATCTTAATGTGTTTGAGTGAAATACCCATTCTATTAATATCATCGGTTTGTTCAATGGTAGTTGTACTAAAAGTGCAACTACTTCCCTAATGGAATTGTATATAATAATAACAAAGGGGCAATTCAAAATTCTGCGGTCTACTGCTGTATTCTTGATTTTTTGACTAATTTTTTGTACTGCTGTTAAGGCCTCATTACTAAGTTGCAGTGGGTCTGCCGGATGTTTACCACCCTTTAAAAGATCAAACAAAGGTTGCATCTCAGTATTGGATATACCACAAAGGGTCCGTAACCATTGAATATCTCCCACCAATTTCTGTAAATCATTCACATTCCGGATTTCTGATCTCAACTCAATCTTTTGAGGCACAATTCGAGTTTTTAAAATCTTGTGTCCTAAATAAATCCAAGGACATTGCCTTTGTATCTTTTCTGGTGCAATCTCAAGACCAAATTTCTTTAAACAACTAACAAGATCTCTTTCCACCTCTGGTAAGCATTTCTCAGGGGTGGAAATTAGTAGATCATCCATGTAGTGATATAAGATTATGTTAGGATGTCTCTTTCTCCATGGCTGTAATGCTAGATCAACAAACCACTGGCATATGGTAGGGGAATTCTTCATTCCTTGTGGTAGTACCACCCACTCATACCTCTGGGCAGGACTCTCTCTATTAATAGATGGTACTGTAAAAGCAAATTTCTCAGTGTCCTCTGGATGTAATGGTATAGTGAAAAAACAATCCTTTAGATCTACAATTAATAATTCCCAGTTTTGTGGTAACATAGCAGGAGAAGGTAAGCCAGGTTGTAATGGCCCCATGTCTTTCATGACTGCATTTACTGCCCGTAGATCATGTAACAACCGCCATTTGCCTGATTTTTTGGGAATTGTAAATATTGGGGTGTTCCATGGACTGACAGAAGGTTTGATATGTCCCAATGCTAATTGTTCAGCAACAAGCTGTTGTGCATGCTGCAGCTTCTCTTTAGTCAGGGGCCACTGATCAACCCAAATAGGTGTTGTTGTTAGCCACTCCAATTTTAGGGTTGGGCGAGAGCTGCCATCAGTGACCCCAACTAAAAATGATTGCCAATTTGGACACCCCATTGAGCCAAACAGTCCCTCCCTAGCAAGGCTAAGGGTGCCTGAATAACATATGGTTTTACCCAAGCTTGATTTCCTTCCTCGTCAGTAAAACAAAGGAAATTTGTACTAACTCTAGTTGTTTCTTTACCACCTACTCCTGAAACAATAGCTCCAGACTCTTCCAACGGCCATTCCTTAGGCCAGGAGGACTGTGGAATCACTGTAACATCTGCTCCTGTATCAAGCATCATTGTTAATACAATTTTTGACTGATCAACATGTTGAATACATACTTTGTGATTGGGACGCTCTTGAGTGATTGTTTGACAAAATGCTAATTGAACCTGATCCGTTGACCCAAAAGCTCCATTGCCTCTAAGCTTTGCCTGCCTTTTTGGTACTTGTGCTTTAAAAGGGATCAATTGGGCGATTATCATTCCCTTGTTTAAGGTTACTGGGGGTGCAACACTTGCACCATTATGCCAATGGGTCCTGTATAATCTGCATCGATCACTCCTGGACAAACAAAGATTCCCTTTATTGTAGCACTCGAACGTCCCAATAACAAAGCTGAAAGTCCATGGCCTAGTGGTCCCTGCACCGATGATGGGAGTACATGCACATCTGAGTCAGTTATTGTTCTTGATTCTCCCAAGGCCAGATCGACTCCGGCGCTCCCCCAGGTGGCGGCTGATAATTCGTGGCCATCAGCTGCTTGCAAGTAGAGTTGGCATTTTGCGTTGCAACTTCTTTGGTTATCAGCGCTTTCGTGTCGGCATCCAAGTCGGGGCAGATTCAACCGCCTCTCGCACTCGGTCCACAAAGGACATAAACGACTCATTGTTCTCTTGTGTTACTTTCGTGTATGGTGGTGCCGGAGCTCCCATCTTCGGTAGAGCGAAAAAAGCTTTTAATGCTGCCTGTTTTGAGGCATTTCGGACTCTAGGATGACAAGCAGCCTGGGCGTTAATATCACGATACTGTCCAGTCCCCATGAGCATAGCTAAAGAGGCAGCACGGAGTGGGTCTGTTGGGGGTAAGTTCAAGTTTTCTACTTGTTGTATTTCTAAAAACTCTTGCCATTTGGTCATCCATAACATAAGTGCTGTGGGTGAAAGTATCAATTCCATGAGAGCTCTTATATCAGAGGGTACCAACTCAGTATATTTAATAATGGCTCGAAGTTGATTCTGTACCAGTTTATTATTTACACCCCACTGCATTGCAGCCTTCTGCAGTGAATGTACAAGACGCCAGTCTAGGGGTTCCCACGTAGGATTTCCTTGGTGTGTTACAACAGGGGCGAGGATGGGTTCAAATGAAAAGCCTCCTTCTATAGCACAATTTTGCGCTATTCCTCTATAACGCTTTATTGGATCAAAATCAGGATCCCTAGGTACCCATGAATTAGTCCCAAAACTGGCCAAGTACTGCTCATGCCTTTGTTCATCTTGATCGACTTTTTCCTCAACAGCTTTCAAACCTTTTACGATTGCTTCGTGAGCTTCTTTATATGCCTTTTTAATATCTGCTCGTTTAGAACCCTTATCTAGCCGTTGCATGTGATTTAACAAGCTTTGCATATTAGGTTGTTGTAGACACAGCTCCTGTCTCAATGCTCGGTAGGGTCTGTTCAGCCTCCCAGAATTCATATCTACTTCCATATCATCATCACTATCTGCATCTTTAGGCAGGGAGACATGCTGTGGGTCTGCGTGTGGTTTAATATCAGCAGCGGTGGCAGGAGCATGACTGGTAGGAGCAGAGGGGCTCGGGAGTGGATCGGGCTGCCACGGTGGCAAGTCATCATCATCCCCCCAAGCGAGCCTCTCAGCTGTAGTTAATACAGGGCAGACAGCTTCGCCCGGTTGGTAAGCTGGCGGAGCTTCTGAATTCGAACAAGGGTTGCTCCCTTTTGTCTGCTGTCCGCTACAAGAACTAGAAGGCTCTTTGAGGGTTAACTCGTCTGAGTCGGCAGCCACAGGCACACTCTGATCACCTTGGATAGCCGTTCGAACAGCTGCCACGACCGTAGCTTCTCCATGCACTTGTTCAATTAGCTGCTTGACTACACGATAGGTCTGAGCCATTTGCTTAGCTCCCTTAGTCCCATTCTGCACCGCCTCCCACAGTTCTTTCCCTATGTTCTCCCATGCCGTTTTAGAATATACTTCTTGCGTAGATGTAAGAAGTCCCCGCCTGCGGGTCCATTCCAGTAGCTCTATAAGAGCTGGACGCGGTAATTCTACGTCATTCTTTTCCGCTAGATTCTGAAAGCTTCTGACAATTGCGCTTTCTAATGCTGATGCAGCAATCCCCATCCTGCCGCCCAGACTCACCGGTCTGTCCGTGCACGATTTCCGCCTTTCTTCTGGCGCGCGATCTTCGTCGCTGTTTCTTTTGGCAGGCTCCTCACCCAGGCGGTCACTGCTCCATACCCTGATCACGTCGCGGGTCACCAGATGCCGCCGTTGGGGTGAAAGGAATCAGACTTGAGCACTCATAGAGTTAGTGGTCTAATTCAACTTTATTGTTTCAGCACATCATTTTTATACTCTTCTTCTTGTATTGCTATAGCTACTTGTCCTTAGCTGATAGGCTAACAGTTGGGGTGTCTCAAAGTTCATTGGATGATCTTTTTGAGGTTCCTGCTGGCTGCAGACTGTAACTTCATTGTTCTTTGTTCTGGTTGTCCTTCCTTCAGTTGTGGCTTCAATGTTTCTTCATTGTATCAGCCTATTTCACATCCTGTGATATACAGTTGCACATCAGCACGTCTCCTGCTTCTGCAGCACGCCTGCACGTCCTTCTATAGGTTACTAAAGGTCTTACCAAGATGTACTAAAGGTTACTAAAGTTTACTTAAGTTCTATCAAGCTATTAATAATACCTTGTTAAACACATTATATTAATTGATAATCATGATTTGATAAAGCAAATACCCCTGCACAGGTTCTTCTCCATGGATCTGCTTCCCAGCAGGTCACCCCTCACCGGTGCTACTGCAGGGGCTTGTTCTCCCTAGGTGCATGACTCTACACTTGCCCTTGTTGACCTTCATGAGGTTCCCCTCTGCACACCTCTCCAGGCTGCCCAGGTCTGGCTGAATGGCAGCACAGCCTGGTGGGTGTCAGCCACTCCTCCCAGTTTGGGATCATCAGCAAACTGGCTGAGGGTCCACTCTACACCCTCATTCAGTTGTTGACGAAGATGTTGAGCAAGCCTGGACCCAGTGCTGACCCCTGAGGAAGAAGACTGGTTCCAGGTCTCCAGCTGGACTCTGCACCCTTGATCACAGCCCTCATTTTTCAATAATCTCCACCTTACCAACCCTACTTAATTACAGTGACTTGAACTAAAGATGTCAGTCTCACTGGCTGAGAAGAGATCAGATGTGCAGTCCCACATGCCATTTGTCACTGCATCCTAGCCAGATGGTGACAGGACAGTGTCGTGTAGGTGCAAGAGCCTGGCCATGGGAGCTGTGGTGCCTGTGGGACATGTGTGTTCAACAAGGGTGCTGAAATCTTTGAAGGGTTTGGGTTGGAAGGGATCTCCAGAGGTCTGCCAGGCCAAGCCCCCTGCACTCAGCAGGGACATCCTCCACTGGATCAGGTTGCCCAGAGTCCTGTCCAGCCTCACCTTGAGTATCTCCAGGGATGGAGCCTCGACCACCTCCCTGGGCAACCTGCTGCAGTGTTCCAGCAGCCTCCTGCTGCAGAGCTTGTTCCTCACATCCAAGCTCAATCTGCTCTGCTCTCATTTCAAACCATTGCCCCTGGTGCTGTCCCTGCAGGCCTTTGGCAACAGTCCCTCTGCAGCCTTCCTGTAGCCCCTTCAGGTTCTGGAAGGCTGCTCTAAGGTGTCCCCAGAGCCTTTGGACTTGATGATCTTTGAGGTCTTTTCCAACCTTATTGATTCTGTGATTCTCTTCTCCAGGCTGAACAACCTCAGCCTCTCCCTCAGCCTGCACATACTTGTATTAAACTGATGAAGTTCTTGCTGGCTAGAAAGGGTGAACATCTCCCCCACCTTCAGAAAGGGAGATAAGGGAAACCCAGGGAACCACAGGCCTGTCAGTCTGACCTCTGTGCCTGGCAAGGTAAGGGAGCAGATCCTCCTGAAGACTATGCTAGGGTACGTGGAATACCAGGAGGCAGCTGGTGGTAACCAACATAGCTTCAGCAAGGGCAAACCCTGCCTGATGAGCTTGGTGGCTTTCTATGATGGAGCTACAGCATCAGTGGATATGGGAAGAGCAACTGATGGCATCTGTCTGGACTTCTGTAAAATGTTTGGCACTGTCCCACATGGCATCCTGGTCACCAAACTGGGAAGGCATGGACTGGAGGGGTGGCTGCAGGCTGGATGGCTGCTCTCAGAGAGCTGTGGTCAGTGGCTCAGTGTCCAAATGAAGACTGGTGACAAGTGGGTCAGCCCTGGGTCAGCCCTGCTGCTTAACATGGGTGACATGGAGAGTGGGATGAAGGTACCCTCAGCAGGTTTGCAGGTGACACCAACTTCTGTGCCCTGGTTGACACTCTGGAGGGAAGGGATTCATCCAGAGGACCCTGGGCCAGCTGGAGCCAACTTCAAGTTCGACAATGCCAAGTGCAAGGTCCTGCATCTGGGTTGGGGCAATCCCAGGAACAAATCCAGGCTGGATGAGGAGTGGCTGAGAGCAGCCCTGCAGAGAAGGCCTTGGGGGTGTCAGTTGGTGACAAACTCCCCAGGAGCCAGCACTGGTCCCTGGCAGCCCAGAGCCAGCTGTGTGCTGAGCTGCATCCAGAGCAGGGAGAGCAGCAGCACAGGGAGGGGATTCTGCCTGTCCTCATGAGACCCCAGCTGGAGCACTGCCTCCAGTTCTGGTGTCCCAAACAAAAGAAGGAGATGGAACTGTGGTTCAGAGGAGGCCACGAAGATGATCGAGGGCTGGAGAACCTCCACTACAGGAGAGCTGGGGAGGGACCTCTGGTGACAGGACCAGGGACAATGGTTTGAAACATGGCAGGGCAGAATGAAACTGGAGATGCGGAAGAAATTCCTTCCAGTGAGGGTGGGGAGACTCTGGCACAGGTTGCCCAGGGAGGCTGCCTCCTCCCTGGAGGTGTTCAAGGCCAGGCTGGATGAGGCCTTGGGCAAGCTGTGCTGGTGGGAGGTGTCCCTGCCCATGGCAGGGAGTTGGAACTGGATGAGCTTTAAGATCCCTTCCAAGCCAACCCATTCTCTGAATTGGGCTAAATGTAAAGCTTTAAGCAAAAAATCGGGCTCATAGTACCAGAAAGCCCCCTGCAGAGAAAGGGCTGAAGGCTGTAAGCAGTGGTGGCTGTGTCCAGGGGAGGAGCAGCAGCAGTCTCAGAGATGCTGGAATTTGTGTTGTCTGCTCACAGGATGACTCTTCTCTTGCAGGCAGATATCATGGACATCAATGAAATCTTCAAAGATCTGGGAATGATGATTCATGAGCAGGGTGATGTCATAGGTAAGTCCACATCAGAGCATCTTAGGGTTGTTGTTTCTCCTGTTTCTCCACAGAGCAGCAATCCAGAGCTGCCTTTTGCTGGAAGCACTCCTCTGATGGCAAGGGGAATTCTGAAGCCAATCAAGTGCAACCTCAGCATGGGTAGCCTGGCCAAGGCAGCTGAGAATACACAAAGGAAGTGTGTTTAAAGTGTAGTTTCAAACCTCCTGTCATTTTCAGAGTCCATCTGGGGAGGTTTAGTGTGGGGCTGCTGCTGAAAGGGCACAGCTTCAGCACAGCTTCCTGCTCTGCCCTGCAAGCAGGCAGCTTTATCCTTTGAACAAAAAAGGTATTTCCTGAGCCTGCTGCTAGGCCCTGCTCTTGTCTATGTCCAGCACACATTGTCAGGGCTTCCTCTACCCCCTTAGGCAAGAACCTGTTGTGGTGGGGTAGGAAGGTTCCCCCCCCCACACAAAAAAATGAATCCACAGCTAACTCAGCCGGAGAGGCAGATGAAAGCTATATTTACAAGCAGATATGGAATGCAATGAATATCTACAAAAACATACAATATTTACAATATATACAGGAATATACAGCAATGTATGTAATACAGGAGACCTCTCCCCAACGCCCCTGCGGCCAGGGGGTTCGGTCTGTCCCTCCCTTCTCCCTCCCTACCTCCCCTTTTTCCCAAAAGGGTTAGAGAGAAAGAGAAAGGAAGGAAATTAGAAGGGTAAAACTTTGTTAAGCTCAAAAAGTGAATGCAAGAGTTAGTTTTCTTATCTGGTTAGCAAAGTTGTCCCTGCGTAGCAAGCTGTTGCTTCAGAGAGAGAAAGCAGGCCAGCTCACAGGACAGGGGGAAGAAGAGACTGCCCGCCCCAGACTGAATAGACTAAGCTAGAACTTACAGCTGGATTCTACCAATGAAATTGGTTTAGCATATCCTTGTTTTCATTCAAAAAATCAAAAACATTCAGCCAGAGTGTTCAGAAAGTGTCCATTTCTTAAAGGCACAGCCTAAACCGGTCACACCTGTTCAGATTTTTCCCAGAAAAAAACAAACAACCAACTTCTGTGTCAGGATGAGAGAGAGCCAAACAGAGTTGTGCCTCTTGGGGGCTGTCTGATTCCTCTGACCTTGTAGGCCTTAGGACTGTTTTATTCTGAGCAGAGGGCTGGGAGTTGGAAGACAATTCACACTGGCATTAAAAGAGAGAGAAATGAAATTTGAAATGTAGAGCTCCTGGAAGTTGGTGTCCAAGGGTCAGCCCCATGGCTGGAGAGGAGCTGTCCCTAGCATGGCTTCTGCCACTCACAGCCTGGCCAGTTCTGAAAGGAGCTCACACAGAGGTACAGGAAGGGTCCAAGCTCCCCAGTGCAAGGGGTAGATGTTTGGGTGTTGGTGAAGGCCCCAGCAGGTGGGAAGCAGCTCTGACCTGTTCTCAAAGTGTATTTGAGCATCCCAAAGCTTTGGCTGGATTCTGACTAACCACAATTTGACCTCCTTCCTTTTGAAATGAAGACAGCATAGAAGCCAACGTGGAGCATGCAGAGGGGCACGTGCAGCAAGCCAACCAGCAGCTCTCCAGAGCAGCAAGCTACCAGGTAATGGCCATGACAGCTCCAGTGGGGAGTGGCTGCCCTTCCTCACCAGCCCTGACCCCCACTTCCTCCTGCACTTCAGCTTTGGTTGTCAGTTGCCTCGAGGCTTGCAGACTTACCACAGGTTGGTGCTAGGCTGCAGTGGCATTTCTAGGTCAGTGTAAAACAAAAGGCAGTGACTTCTGGAAGCTTTGGGTTCCCTGTGAAATCAGCAAGGCTGCTTCAGAGCACCTGAAGTTACACCTTGATTTTAAAAGCCCAAACCCTTCCTTTTGTCAGCTCAGGAAGTAAAAGGTTCCTGATTATGGAGATCAGGACTCTAAAGATCACTGGAGGAGCAGGGAAGTCTTCTGGAGATGCTGCCACCCAACACCAATTATTGCTGCCTGGAGTCTTCTCAGAGCTATAAATATCCAGCTTCTGATAATTGCTGCCCTGGAGCTAGGAGCAGCTTTCAAACTTCTCTGAAAAGCCTTTTAAGTATCTTCAGCTGCCACTTCTGTAGAACAGTTTTGAAACTTACTAGAAAGAATCTGATTAATCTTATTAGCAATAAATCTTCTCTCTTAAGTCAGAGTTAGTCCTTTTTAAATCCTCATCATCCTTAGAGACAGGCAGGACATCAAATCAGTGACAGAATGTCTGAAGGACTGTCTGCTGATTCCAGAAGTGGGAAGGAGCAAGGAGTGGATGCATCCTTGAACTGAAGAGCACAGCTTTGCTTCTGGAGCTGTGGCCTGGATCCCAAGACTTGATTGTCAGCACAGGCCTGTGGAACACTGGGGTTCATTTCCTTCCTGGTGTGAAGGAAACCTTCAGATAAAAAGGGGAGAGCAGCTAGTCTTGGGTGCTCTGCTGTCTCAAGTTACAGACTGTATGGGACAAGTGGGAGTTCTGGGTGTGCTCCTAACTTACATTGCAGAGACATCTCCGTATCTGGGGCTGTAGTCAGTCTTTTCCTTCTTCTGTCTGAGAGCTTGACAAGCACAGCTTGAAAATAACTCTGTGAATAGATGCAAAATCCTCCTCCAGAAGTCTAAACCTACAGTCTGCTGCCCCTTCTGTGCACACAGGAATAGTCTTTAAAGAGCCTTTTTGTGGGGGCAACCAGGGGTCAGGCCCAGTCAGTTAGGGCTCATGAAGGGCTGGCCCTGCTTGAGCAACCTCCTCTCCTGCAACATTCCCCAGGTAGGTGCTGGATTTGCCTACATTAGGCAGTTTCAAGGCCCAGCTTGCCAGGGTGCTGGGCCAGCTCATTTCAGTTATATGCTTACCCTGAAAGGTTGGACTGGATGAGCCTTGAGGTCCCTCCCAGCCTGGTATTCTGTTCTGGTGAGCTGCTGGGTGGGTGAGGGGCAGGCTGTGGTGATGTTTGCCTTTGGCACTGTGTCCCACAGCATCCTCCTGCAGACACTGGCTGCTCATGGCTGGGCTGGGGGAGGCTTTGCTAGGTTAAGAGCTGGCTGGATGGGCACCAGGAATGGTGTGGAATGGAGTCAAATCCAGCTGGTGGCCAGCCACAGATGCTGTTTCCCAGGGCTCAGTGCTGGGGCCAGTACTCTTCAGTGTCCTTATCCATGATCTGGGTGAGGGGACTGAGGCACCCTCAGTAATTCTGCAGATGATGCCAGACTGGGTGGCAGTGTTGATCTGCTGGAGGGTAGGAGGCTCTGCAGAGGGATGTGGCCAGGCTGGATCCATGTGCTGAGGTCAGCTGTGTGAGGTTCAGCAAGGCCAGGTGCTGGGTCCTGCACTTGAGTCAGCAGCCCCATGAATGCTCCAGGCTGGGGGCAGAGGGCTGGAAAGTGCCTGGTGGGAAAGGACCTGGGGGTGCTGGTTGACAGCAGCTGAAGATGAGGCAGCAGTGCCCAGGTGGCCAAGAAGGCCACCAGCAGCCTGGCCTGGATCAGCAGTGGAGTGGGCAGCAAGAGCAGGGCAGGGATGGTGCCCCTGGACAGGGCACTGGGGAGGCTGTGCCTTGAGTCCTGGGTTCGATTTTGAGGGCTTCAAGAAGGACATTGAGGAGCTGGAGCAGGTCCAGAGAAGGACAACAAAGCTGGGGAAGGGTCTGGAGAACAGGGCTGGGGACGAGCAGCTGAGGGACCTGGAAGTATTCAGCCTAAGGAAGACCTTCTGGCTTTCTACAGCTACTTGAAAGGAGGCTGTAAGTTGTCCCTGGGGAGTTTTAGGTTGGACATTAGAAGAAACTTCTTCCTTGAAAGGTTATTAAATGGTGGCCCAGGCTGCCCAGGGAGGTGGCTGAATCCCCATCCCTGGAGGTGTTTCAGAGCCACAGACATGGTGGTTTAGCACCAGCCTTGGTACAGTCAGAGAGTGGTTGGGCTGGGCGATCTGAAAGGGTTTCTCCAGCTGAAACAATTCCATTTTGGAATGATTTTTTTCCTAGCAGACCATTTCTACCTCCTCTGCTGTGCAGATTCCTTGTCCATTGTCCTCTGTGGCCACTCGCTCTCTCCTGTTGTCTTCCTCTCCTCCATTCCTCTGTCCCTGCTCTCTGCCGCCAGTCGCGGGGGTGTCGGGATGTGCCTGCTGAAGGGCACGGCCAAGGGGCACCTGCTGGGTGACGCAGCTCTTCCCTTGGCTTGCGCGACTTCCTGTGCCCCTCAGAGCACAGCGCACTTGGACTGCAGGAGCGGTGTCAGCACCCGAGGAGTGTTCTGCTGCAGTGGTGCAGTCTCCAATCACCTTGCTTATTCCTCTCTTGGCAGCAAAAGTCCCGCAAGAAGATGTGCATCCTGCTGGCCATCCTGGGCGTTGGAGTGCTGCTGGTGGTCCTGGTCATTGTTTTATCTACAAGATAAGTGTCTGCAGGAAGGGGTGGATTGCTCTGTCAGTGATGAAAGGAAATGCCCAGTTTGCTGATTGTGGAACTGAGTGAAATAATGATTCTGTTCTTCACACTTTTTATCTGACATTTTTGTTGGCACCTGAGAAGTGAGGTTCTCGGTGCTGCTGTTGGTGTCACTGCCTGCCCTGGGTGCTCTTACCCCAGCCGGGTCACAGACTGTTCTGTGAAGAGGTTTTTATCTTTAAGTGAAGGTTTAGGGGCTAATCAAAACCTTGATTGTTCATTTTGGCAGGGTGGGTCATCATCTTCTGGGGTGTGGCTAAATGTTGATTCCAAAACAAACTTCTGGAGGGCTGCTTGAGGCCATGGAGTCACATCTCAGAACTGATTTTTAAGTTAGGAATGTTCTCATCTCTGGCTGCCATCCCCTCCCCTGCCCAGCCAGTACAGGTGGCTCAAAAACAACCTGTGGGTTACGATCTGTCTTTCCAAGTGAAGCCTTTGAATCAAGCCTTCAGTTTGCCTGAAATCTTGTTGCTGCTTCATGTCTCTGTAGCTGGCATCAAGTGTGACGATGTCAGGAAGCCTGCTGCCAAGGCAGGGTGGCTGATGGCACAATGGGGATTGTTCTCTTCAGTTCCTGCAGTGAGGGATGTGTTCTGTGTGCACCTCTGGGACCTTCCCACCTGAGTGTGCACCAGTGAGCTTGGCTAGGTGAGAACTGAATTCTTCGGTTTCCTGGGAGGAAATTCCCGGCTCCTAACTGCACTTGAACGTGCTGGAGCTGCTGTGCCTGGGTTTGCATGCTCATCCCCAGTGCTGTGAGAGATCATTCACACAGCTGAAGAAAAGAGCTTGCAGTGATCCTCAGCAGTGTTGGAAAGGAGGTGCCCAAGGCATTGCCTTCACAGTGATATCCTTTTGTGCCATTTTGTACCAATGCATTACAAATGTGACAAGGCTTCATCTGTTTGCCTTTTGAACACATCTTGGTGAGCTGACCTGACCAGCCTGCAGGTGGGGAGTCCCTTCTCTGTGTCTCTGAATTCTTGCACACTGGGCTGATAGGGAATGCACTGCTTACATGGTGAGCATCTGGGAACAAGCTAACTGTAAGCATAAATGGACTTGACAGTTGTAACCATGCAGCCACAATAAAGGTCTTTTAAAGAGTCCATGCTGGCAGTTCCTTTGTTCAGAGCCTATCTTCACCAGCACATCTCTCAGCTCTGCCTTCAGACACCAGGGAAGCTCCCCGAAAGCTCCAGAATTCTCTGGAGCTCTGCTGGCTCCTCAGCACAGAGCCTGTGTTCCTGTGCTGTGCATCTCATATGTAACAAAGATGCTCCTGGGCCTTGCACTGCTGCCTGTGTGAGCCCCGGCTCAGAGGAGAGCCTGCTCCGTGCGGCTGCTGGCGCTGGGTGCCAAGGGTTGGACCTTTGCGACTCTCCTTCAGCACAGCATCAGCCCCAGGAAGAGTGGGAACCCACGGTGGGGGGAGGAGGCAGCTTCTGCTGCTGTCTTTGGGTTCCAGAGGCAGGGGAGGGGAACAGCTGTGATAGTGGTTGATGCTTTGTAACTGGTGGAACGATTAATAAAAACATGCATAACTGTATTGAAAATCCCACAGGAAGCATTAACCAAACCTCTTTGCTGGCTGGAAATGCTCGAGGGGGAGAGGTTTGACCCGAGCAGGAGCATGTAGCAATCTAAACAGTGTTAGAAAAAACCAGCAAGGGCAGTAGTTGAATCTGTAAAGGAAGACGTGGGCAACCTGCCGGCTCTGCCCATGCAGGGCAGAACTCACCCAGCAGAGCGGCCAGGGCAACAGAACCCGTAACAGATGCCTGTAAACAACCAGCTCTGCTGGGGCACTGCTCAGGTGGCTTCTGTCAGTGCATATGGCCCCTGCGCACAGGAGGCGCGTTTGAACCTGTGCCGCCGGAGAAAGCAGCAGCAGTGTCTGCACGCGTGCCGCTGCGCGGGGAGAGGCTGTGCCGGGCGAGGATGCGCCGTGCAGGATGCGTCCCTGGCATGCTGCAGGCAGGCAGAGGATGTCGCTGTCCTGGAGGGGTGTGATTTGGGATACCTTCAGTGTATGGGCTCTGAGCAGCTCTGGGCTGGGCAGCTTTGTAGCTTTGCCTGTATGGAAAGGTTCTTCAGCTGCAGCCTCCGCAGAGGCTCTGCTTGCAAGAGGCTCAGCCTTTGGGCTAGCATTTACAGACTTCCCACAGCGCAGTGACAACAAAGAGATAGAAACTTGATAGTGTAACCTATAGAAAGAGTTTCCTCCGAGCATGGCCGAAGGCACACACTGTCCCACTTGGACCCCAGGGCATGTCCAGACAAGCCTGGGCAACGTGGGCAATGTCCTGGAAAACCAGAGCTCCTGTCTCCTGCCCCTTCTCTGCTTCAGGACATATCTGAGGCTTTGTCCCTTCAGGACAGGTACATTGCCTCATTACCCAGGTGACTAACAAAGATGCTGAACGCTGCTGGGGCCAGTACAGACCACTGGTGACTGCTCAGAAATGGGAGGCTCAGAAGCTGCCAGGCCAATCATGGCTCTCTCAGGACTGCTTTTGGGAGCTGATGGGTTTAGTTCATAGAATCACAGAGTGCATTGGGTGGGAAGAGACCATCCAAGGTCATCTTGTCCAACACCCCTGCAGGCAGAAGGGACACTTCCAACTAGAGCAGGCTGCACAGAGACACATTGTCTGATCTTGAATGTCTTCAGGGATGGGGCTTCCATCACCTCTCTGGATAACCTGTTCCAGCCTTTCACCAGCCTTTCACCACCCTCACCCTCACTGTGCAGAACTTCCTCCTGATGTCCAACCTAAATGTCCCTGCTGCAGTTTTTTCCTTGCTGTCAGCTGTTCCTGGTGGCAGAACACCAGCCTGTGGCTCTGTAGGCAGGAAGAAAGAGTTTGCCCCAAGCCCTGCCCTTCAGATGTGCCAGACTGTGTGAGCAGCTCCCCCTGCTCAGGTGTGAGCTGCAGCAGCTTCTGGGAATAGAAAATGCTCCATTTGAGCAACCTGAAACCCTTTGCTCACACCCATGGGAAGCAGCAACCTTTTTGTGCTTCTCTTGACATCAGGAGCAGGAGGAGGCACAGAATTCTCTCTGCAGCCTCAGGAGGAAGCAGCAGCTGCAGGGGAGGAGAGAGCCCTGCTGGGGAATGGCTGAGGAGACACAGGAAGGCAGCCAGGGAATGCCATTTCCAGCTCTCCAGCCCTTCTGCTTTGGAGTTCTTTATTGCCGCTGCTGTTTGTCTTTGGGAGGGAAGCTGGCAGAGCTGTTCTGCCTGAGCTGCAGCAGTGAATCCCATCTCTGCCTGCTCCAGGCCACTGGCAGGGTGTTCTCCCCAGCAGGCATGCACAAGTGGTTCAGCTGCCTCTCCTTGCTCCTGAGGAGCTTCTCCTCAGTTCCAGGCAAAAGGATGTTTGCTGCACCTGGGAGCAGTGTCCTGCAGCAGCAGATTCCAAAGGGATTGCAGCTCTCCTTCCCCTCTTGCCTCAGGGCATTGTCCACACCCTCTCAACTCCACTGCTGCTCAGATCAGAGGCTGGCTATCTCCCCACACCCTTGAGCATTTCAGATCAGCCTCCAGTGCCAAGGGGAAGAAAGGCAGAGCAAAAGCTCTGTCAGAATGTTCAAGCTTCTGTTCCTTGGGGCTTTTAAAAGCTCAGCTGCTGACCCATGGGAAAGGTGAGTTCAGACTGGAGCTGCCTCTCAGTCTTTCCACAGCATGAGAACTCTTGCCTCATTTCCTTTCCTCAGTCAGGAGCTGGAGCCCATTTCATGTGCTATGAGGCTCTGCAGAGGGGTCTGGAGAGGCTGAATGGATGAGTGGAGGTCAGCTGTGGGAGGTTCAACAAGGGCAAGGGCTGAGTGCTGCACTTGGGTCACAGCAACCCCATGAATGCTCCAGGCTTGGGACACAGGGCTGGAAAGTGCACAGCAGGAAAGGACCTGGGGGTGCTGAAGATGAGGCAGCAGTGCCCAGGTGGGCAAGAAGGGCACCAGCACCTGGCCTGGATCAGCCTGGCCTGGTGTGGGCAGCAGGAGCAGGGCAGGGATTGTGCCCCTGGGCACTGGGGAGGCTGCACCTTGAGTCCTGGGTTGAGTTTTGGGCCTCTCACTCCAAGAAGGACTTTGAGGGCTGGAGCAGGTCCAGAGAAGGGCAACAGAGCTGGGGAAGGGTCTGGAGAACAGGGCTGGGGAGGAGCAGCTGAGGGAGCTGGGGTTCAGTCTGGAGGAAGCTGAGGGAGACCTCATTGCTCCCTACAGCTCCCTGAGAGGAGGCTGCAGTGAACTGGGGGTTGGGCTCTGCTCCCTAGTCTCAGGTGACAGAAGGAGAGGAAATGGCCTGAAATTGTGCCAGGGGAGGCTTAGGTTGGAGAGGAGGAAAATTTCTTTGGTGCAAGAGTGGTCAGGGACTGGCACAGGCTGCCCAGGGAGGTGGTGGAGTCCCCATGCCTGGAGGTGTTCCAGAAAGGTGGGGTAGGGTTGGAAGGGACCCCAAGGATCATCACACCACAGCTGGTTGCTCACAGCCACATCCAGCCTGGCTGCAAACACCTCCAGGGATGAGGCTTCCACCACCTTCCTGGGCAACCTGTGCCAGGCTCTCACCACCCTCATGGGGAACAACTCCTTCCTCACATCCAATCTGATTCAGAGGCAGTTCAGTGTATCATGGGGAGCTAGATGTGAGAGCTGCTTGACTGAGTGACTATTAGAATCACAGAATGGGTTGGATTGAAAGGCACCTTAAAGTTCATCCAGTTCCACCCCCTGCCATGGGCAGGGACACCTCCCAGCAGCACAGGCTGCTCAAGGCCTCATCCAGCCTGACCTTGAACACCTCCAGGGAGGAGGCAGCCACAGCCTGGGAGGACAAGAGCTGGGTCCCTGCCTGTGTTGCTTTGGACATGGAGTGCAGCTGTTGATCAGCATCATTGTCACACCAGTGGCAAAACACCACCCAGCTGCTCTGCTGGGGTGCTGGGTACTGGGAAGCCCTCTCTGCTTGTTGGATCATTGACAGTCTTTAAGAGTAATTGGGGAAAAAAATCTACCTTTGTGCCCACCTTTCCATCATGTAGGGGCACACAAAGTGTGGCTGAAAAATAAACTGAGAAAGGGAGAAATGGGTGCATGTGCTTGAGCCCATGCATGAGCTACAACCAGTGTGCTTGAGCTGGGGAGTTTGATAGCAGAAGGGGGAGGAATGAGCAAACTGACTGCCTTGCAGCCTTCATCAAACTCTTCCTCCAAATACCTTTCCTGTAAGCCTTGTAAAGATTTGGCACTTGCACAGTTAGGGCACAAGGACCACTTGTAGGTGCTCTTCACACAGGTGTCTGGCCTGCACTGGGAGCCTTCAAGCTCACACAGAGAGGAGCAGAGCAATGTTTTCCTTGCATGCTGGAAAACCTTTCCATAGGTGTCTGTCTGCCTACAGGTATTGCAGGAGCCAAGCAGCTCCAGGATCTGGTGACAGGTAGGGGTTTGGGGAAGCAAAGCACAGCCTGAAGGGAACACAAGGCAGAGGTGCTGCTGGGATGTCCTCTCAGTGTTGGGATTCATCTCACCCTGGTACCCGCACCAGCTGAGCAGCTCCTTGTGGTTGTGGGGAGAGGCCAGGTCACAGTGAGGGCCCCAGGTGCTGATCCTGTGTGCAGCCTCCTTCTCAGGTTGCTCTGCCTGACTGATCTGAGCCTTGTTGAGTTGGATTTCCTCCTGTTAGAGGGATGTCAGACAGGGCTGGGGCTCCTGTACTGCAGATTGTGGTAGTGAAGAGGGCTGGGACAAAGCACAGAGGCATCAGGCAAAGACCCTGTGGCTTGTCTCCAGAGGAGCCCAATCTGTGTGCTCCTGGTCTGCACTTGCAGGATCCTCCCTTTGCTTTCTAAGAATAGAATAGAACAGAATTAACCAGGTTGGGAAAGACCTTTGAGATCATCAAGTCCAACCTCTCCCCCAGCACCATCTGATCAACTCAACCATGGCACCAAGGGCCTCATCCAGGCTCTTCCTAAACACCTCCAGAGATGGTGACTCCACCACCTCCCTGGGCAGCACATTCCAGTGGCCAATTCCTCTTGCTGGGAAGAACTTCTTCCTCACCTCCAGCATAAACCTCCCCTGGCACAGCTTGAGAATGCATCCTCTTGTTCTGGTGCTGGCTGCCTGGGAGAAGAGACCAACCCCCACCTGGCTACAGCCTCCTTTCAGGGAGTTGGAGAGGGCAAGAAGGTCTCCCTGAGCCTCCTCTTCTCCAGGCTAAGCAACCCCAGCTCCCTCAGCCTCTCCTCACAGGGCTGTGCTCCAGACCCCTCCCCAGCCTTGTTGCCCTTCTCTGGACACGTTCAAGCATCTCAACATCTTTCCTAACCTGAGGAGCCCAGAACTGGACACAGGACTCAAGGTGTGGCCTAACCAGTGCTGAGCACAGGGCACAATGACCTCCCTGCTCCTGCTGGCCACACTGTTCCTGATGCAGGCCAGGATGCCATGGCCTTCTTGCCCCCTGGGCACACTGCAGGCTCATGTTCAGCTGCTGTCAACCACTCCCCCCAGGTCCCTCTCTGCCTGGCTGCTCTCAGCCACTCTGACCCCAGCCTGTAGCACTGCATGGGGGTGTTGTGGCCAATGTGCAGAACCTGGCACTTGGATGTGTTCAATCTCCTGCCCTTGGCCTCTGCTCATCTGTCCAGCCTGGCAAGGTCCCTCTGCAGAGCTCTCCTACTCTCTAACAGATCAACTCCTGCCCCCAGCTTGCTGTCATCTGCAAACTTACTGATGATGGACTCCATCCCCTCCTCCAGATCATCAGTAAAGATATTGAAGAGGCTGGGGCCCAGCACTGATCCCTGGGGCACACCACTGGTGCCTGGCTGCCAGCTGGCTGTGGCACCATTCACCACCACTCTCTGGGCTCAGCCTCCAGCCAGTTCCTCACCCAGCTCAGAGTGCTGCTGTCCAAGCCAGGGGCTGCCAGCTTGGCCAGCAGTTTGCTATGGGGGATGGTGTCAAAGGCCTTGCTGAAGTCCAGGTAGACTACAGCCACAGCCTGCCCCACATCCACCAGGCAGTCACCTGGGCATGGAAGGAGATCAGGTTGGTCAGGCAGGACCTGCCCTGCCTGAATCCCTGCTGGGCCTGATCCCTTGGCCGTGCTGTAAGTGCTGTGTGATCGCACTCAGGATGACCTGTTCCATAACCTTGCCTGGCACTGAGGTCAGGCTGACAGGCCTGGGATTCCCTGGCTCCTCCAACCTGTCCTGCTTGTGGATGGGCACCACGTTGGCCAGTTTCCAGTCTTCTGGGACCTCTCCAGTGAGCCAGGACTGCTGAAAAATGATGGAGAGTGGCTTGGAGCTCATCTGTTAAGCACCTCTGCCTATTCCTCATCTTTAGTTACCATATTTCCCTTCATGTCCACCAAGGAGTGGAGGTTGTCCTTGCCCTCCTCTTGCCATTCATGTATTTGTAGGAGGATTGTTTGTTGTCCTTCACAGCAGTGCCAGGCTAAGCTCTAAATGGGCTTTTGCCTCTCTAATTTTCTTCCTGCATGACCTAGCAACATCCTTACACATTCCATGGGACACCTCTTCTTCCTTCCAAAGATGATACCTCCTCTTTTTTCCTTCACAGTCTCACAGAATCACTGAGGTTGGAAGAGACCTCAAAGATCATCGAGTCCAACCTGTCACCACAGACCTGACAACTAGACCATGGGACCAAGTGCCACATCCAATCCCCTCTTGAACACCTCCAGGGATGGTGACTCAACCACCTCCCTGGGCAGCACATCCCAATGGCAAATGACTCTCTTGGTGAAGAACTTTCTCCTCACCTCCAGCCTAAACTTCCCCTGGTGCAGATTGAGACTGTCCTCTTGTTCTGGTGCTGGTTGCTAGGGAGAAGAGGCCAACCCCTTCCTGGCTACAACCACCTTTCAGGTAGTTGTAGAGTGCAATGAGGTCACCCCTGAGCCTCCTCTTCTCCAGGCTAAGCAACCCCAGCTCCCTCAGCCTCTCCTCACAGGGCTGTGCTCAAGGCCTCTCCCCAGCCTTGTTGCCCTTCTCTGGACACCTTCAAGTGTCTCAATGTCCTTCTTAAACTGAGGGGCCCAGAACTGGACACAGGACTCAAGGTGTGGCCTAACCAAAGCAGAGTACAGGGGCACAATGACCTCCCTGCTCCTGCTGGCCACACTATTCCTGATGCAGGCCAGGATGCCATTGGCCTTCTTGGCCACCTGGGCACACTGCTGGCTCATGTTCAGGCAGCTGTCGATCAGCACCCTCAGGTTCCTCTCTGTTTGGGAGCTCTCCAGCCACTCTGACCCTAGCCTGTAGCTCTGCCTGGGGTTGCTGTGCCCAAAGTGCAGCCCCTGGCACTTGGACTTGTTGAATGCCATCCTGTTGGACTCTGCCCATCTGTCAAGTTGGTCGAAGTCCCTCTGCAGAGCCCTTCAGCCCTCTAACTGACCAACATCTGCTCCCAACTTGGTGTCATCTGCAAATTTGCTGATGACTGACTCAGTGCCCTCATCCAGATCGTCAGTGAAGATATTAAACAGGCTGGGGCCCAGCACTGATCCCTGGGGGACACCACTGGTGCCTGGCTGCCAGCTGGCTGTGGCACCACTGACCACCACTCTCTGGGCTCAGCCTCCAGCCAGTTCCTCACCCAGCTCAGAGTGCTGCTGTCCAAGCCAGGAGCTGACAGCTTAGCCAGCAGTTTGCTGTGGGGGACAGTGTCAAAGGCCTTGCTGAAGTCCAGGTAAACCACATCCACAGCCTGCCCCACATCCACCAGGCATCACCTGATCATAGAAGGAGATCAGGTTGGAGAGGCAGGCCCTGGCCTTCCTAAATCCATGCCGGCTGGACCTGAGCCCTTGGCCATCCTTCAGGTGCAGTTATTGCCGCCAGGATGATCTGCTCCATCATTTTCCCTGGCACTGAGGTCAGGCTGCCAGGCCTGGAGCTTCCAGGTTCCTCCATCCGACCCTGCTTGTGGATGGGGACCACACTGGCCAGTTTCCAGTCATCTGGGACCTCACCGGTCAGCCAGGACTGGAGGAAAGTGATGGAGAGCGGCTTGTGTGGTGAAGGCACATTCTGCCCAGATACTAGATCTGGCCCCCAGCATGTGGATAGGTTTCCCCTCCTTCAGGAGGAAGACCATTACCAAGTATGGGCATAATTCCAGCTTCACGCTTTCTATAGGCTGAAGCCAGTTGTCTATGAGAGTGCCCATTGGTCAAACCCAGCCTCGAGGAACCCATAAATATTACCCCTGTTGGAAAACAAGTTGCCTCCTCTTCCCTTTGCCTCTGTACTTGCTCGGGAGAGCAGCTATCGAGCCACCGCCTCTGCCGTTGCGCTTGTTTTTAGCTTCTCTCATCCATGCACGCATACTGAAGCCTCTGCATCGTGAGAAGCACTTTGATCGTGAGCATCAGCCCAGAGGAGGACCTTCGCTGAGCCCGAGCAGCCAGCGTCGCTATAGCCGGTCATATCTGCAGGAGAGCCCATCGTGCTATGGGAGGACTGGCCCAGCCCCGAGGGTAAGATCTGCCCAGTTGTCAGGGAGAAGGGACTATCTCAAGCGTCGCGCTGTTCCTTTGAGCCCAGGAACGGAGAAGCCGCACTCTCTCTCTAAGGCCGTTTGCCACGGGGTCGACCCCATAGCTATTGTCCAACCGGGAACCTCTGAGCCGCCTGTTGGCAATCGTCACCTCGCCCTGCGGTGCGAGCCGACTCCCAGGGCCGCCCCCACGGGCCGAACGTGACCAGGAACCAGTCCAGCGGCAGCAGCCAGCCGGACCCCCACCTTGCTACAAACAACAGCTACAGAGTATCTTCCACCTGCTTCCCACCCACTAGCAATCAGTTCAAAGTCTCCACGTGTGGCAGAGTCATCGCTGACGCACACAAAGATTGCAGTATCGCTGTATATTAGCCAGAGGCCGCCCGCGTTCCGCCGAGTCGCCATCTGGTGGCCAAGCGGCGGAACCGCACCCCTGGTTATATAAAACACAGAGATAGTCTGTAGGTAGTTTAATTAAGTTCTAATCATAATACTAAGCCATTTATGGAATGTATTTCACGAACATGCACTAGAACATGTATATAAGTTGTTGATTCATCAGTTATTAATAATTTGATACTTAATAAAAATTCATATTTTCATAATTCATATTTCATATTAATAAATTTAATAACCTCTTCACAACAGCTTGGCAGCTTATCTGCAGCTCCCTCAGGACCCTAGGATTGATCCCATCTGGCCCCATGGACTTGTGAGTCTCCAAGTGGCTCAGCAGGTCCTGAACCAATTCCTCATAGATTTCCAGGGCATTACACTGCTCCCTGACCCCATCCCCCAGCTCAGGAGGCCACTCGTCCTGAACTCCTCCTGCCTTGCTGCTAGAGATTGAGGCACAGAAGGTGTTCAGGCCCTCAGCCTTTTCCTCATCTTCAGTCACCGTGTTCCCCTGCAGGTCCAATAAGGAGTGCAGGTTCTTCTTGCCCTCTTTTTTAGTGTTAATATAGTTGTAAAAATGGTTTTTGTTATCCTTCACAGAGGTGTTCAGCTTCAGTTAAAACTGGGCCTTTGCCTCTCTCATTTTTTTCCTACATAATCTAACAACTTCTTAAACATATCAGGAGAAGCCTTCCCCTCCTTCCAAAGGTGATACAGCCTCTTGTGTTCCCTTAGTTCCTCCAGAAACTGCTTGCTCATCAGGCCCAGAGCCTTCCCCTCGGCTCATCTTTCGGCACATGGGCACTGCCAGCTCCTGTGCCTTCAACAGCTCCTGATTGAAGTAGCTCCAACCATCCTGGACCCCTCGTTTCTTGACGGCTGATACCCAGGGAGCTTTGTAAATAAGTCTCTTAAACAGGCTGAAGTTCGCCCTCCGGCAGGCCAAGGTGAGGGTTCTGTTGGTGCTCCTCCCTAGCGCTCGGAGATGATACCTCCTCTTTTTTCCCTTAATTCACCCTGAAGCTCATTGCCCATCCAGGCTGTCTGCCCCGGGGCTCATCTCCAGCACATTGGCACAACCTGCTCTGAGCCTTCAAGAGTTCTTCCTGGAAGCAGCTGCAGCCCTCCTGGACCTCTTTGTTTTTAAGCGCTGTTTCCCAAGGAACCTTCTGAGTTAGTTCCTTGAGTAACCTGAAGTCTGCCCTTCTGCAGTCCAGAGTGGAGGTCTTCTTGCTGCCCGTCTTGGCTTGGCTGAGTACTGAACATTCAATTATCTCCTGGTCACTGGCCCCTGAACACCCTCCGACCACCACATCCCCACCAGCCCTTCCCTGTGGGTGAAGAGGAGGTCAAGCAGAGCCTTACCCTGGTAGGCTCACGCAGCACCTGGGATAAGAAGCTGTCCTCCATGCACTCTAAGAACCTGCTACACTGCCTCCTCTCTGCTGTGCTGAGATCCCAGCAGGTATCAGGCAGGTTGAAGTCGCCCATGAGAACGAGGTCAGGTGATCTTCAGACAGCCTTAAGCAGAGCCCTCCTAGCTCCCCCAGCCCTCTTGTTAATAGCTGCTGCGGAAGAAGAAGAAGAAGAAGAAGAAGAAGAAGAAGAAGAAGATGAAATATTAGCAGCAGCAGCAGGAGGCAGCAGCAGTGGCAGCAGCAGTGGCAGCAGCAGCAGCAGCTCGGAGCTGATGTAGGTGATGGTGATGGAGGAGATTAGTTGATGGAGTTGATGGTTTTGGTGATGGAGGAGATGGACAAGTAGTGGTGATGCTGCTGCTGCTGCCTCTGCTGTTGCTGTTGCCATTGCTGCTGCCTCTGCTGCTGCTGCTGTTGCTGTTTGTGTTGCCTTTGCTGCTGGTACTGCTGCTGCCTCTGCTGCTGCTACTGCTGCTGCCTCTGCTGCTGCTGCTGCTCTTCCTGATTGTGTTGTTACTGCTGCTGCTGTTGGTCCTGCTGTTGCCCATGGTGCTGTTGCTGTCACTGCTGCTGCCTCTGCTGCTGCTGCTGTTGCTGTTTCCACTGCTGTTCCTGATTGCTGTGCTGCTGATTGTGTTGTTGCTGCTGGGGGTGATGGAGGAGATGGAGGTAGTAGAGGTGGAGGAGGTGGCGGAGGTGGTGCAAGTGGAAGAGGTGGTGGAGGTGGTGCAGGTGGTGGAGGTGGAGGAGGTGGTGCAGGAGGCGGAGGCGTTGGAGGTGGTCTCGGTGGTGTCGGAGGTGGAGGTGGTAGAGGTGGAGTAGGTTGTGAGGTGTTGGAGGAGCTGCAGGAGCATCAGAATGGGTAGCCCAGGGAGAAGTGTTAATAGCTGCTGCGGAAGAAGAAAGAAGAAAGAAGAAGAAGAAGAAGAAGAAGAAGATGAAGTATTAGCAGCAGCAGCAGAGGCAGCAGCAGTGGCAGCAGCAGTGGCAGCAGCAGCAGCAGCTCGGAGCTGATGTAGGTGATGGTGATGGAGGAGATGGAGTTGATGGAGTTGATGGTTTTGGTGATGGAGGAGATGGACAAGTAGTGGTGATGGAAGTGCTGGGGGTGGGGAAAGTGGTGGAGGAGGTGGAGGTGGTGGAGGAGATGGAGGTGGTGGAGGAGATGGAGGTGGTGGAGGGGATGGAGGTGGAGGAGGAGATGGAGGTGGAGGGGGAGATGGAGGTGGAGGTTGAGAGGAGGAAGAAGAAGAAGAAGAAGAAGAAGAAGAAGAAGAAGAAGAAGAACAGGAAGAAGAGGAGGAGGAAGTGTTAGCAGCAGCAGCAGAGGCGGCAGCAGTGGCAGCAGCAGCAGATGGAGGTGGGTGAAGTGGATGATGGAGGTTCTGGAGGTGATGGAGGAGATGGAGGTGGTGGAGGAGATGCTGCTGGTGGGTGCTGCTACTGTTATTGCTGCTGCTGCTGCCTCTGCTGTTGCTGTTGCCATTGCTGCTGCCTCTGCTGCTGCTGCTGTTGCTGTTTGTGTTGCCTTTGCTGCTGCTACTGCTGCTGCCTCTGCTGCTGCTACTGCTGCTGCTTCTGCTGCTGCTGCTCTTCCTGATTGTGTTGTTACTGCTGCTGCTGTTGGTCCTGCTGTTGCCCATGGTGCTGTTGCTGTCACTGCTGCTGCCTCTGCTGCTGCTGCTGTTGCTGTTTCCACTGCTGTTCCTGATTGCTGTGCTGCTGATTGTGTTGTTGCTGCTGGGGGTGATGGAGGAGATGGAGGTAGTAGAGGTGGAGGAGGTGGCGGAGGTGGTGCAAGTGGAAGAGGTGGTGGAGGTGGTGCAGGTGGTGGAGGTGGAGGAGGTGGTGCAGGAGGCGGAGGCGTTGGAGGTGGTCTCGGTGGTGTCGGAGGTGGAGGTGGTAGAGGTGGAGTAGGTTGTGAGGTGTTGGAGGTGTTGGAGGAGCTGCAGGAGCATCAGAATGGGTAGCCCAGGGAGAAGTGTTAATAGCTGCTGCGGAAGAAGAAAGAAGAAAGAAGAAGAAGAAAGAAGAAGAAGAAGATGAAGTATTAGCAGCAGCAGCAGAGGCAGCAGCAGTGGCAGCAGCAGTGGCAGCAGCAGCAGCAGCTCGGAGCTGATGTAGGTGATGGTGATGGAGGAGATGGAGTTGATGGAGTTGATGGTTTTGGTGATGGAGGAGATGGACAAGTAGTGGTGATGGAAGTGCTGGGGGTGGGGAAAGTGGTGGAGGAGGTGGAGGTGGTGGAGGAGATGGAGGTGGTGGAGGAGATGGAGGTGGAGGAGGAGATGGAGGTGGAGGAGGAGATGGAGGTGGAGGGGGCGATGGAGGTGGAGGTGATGCTGCTGGTGGGTGCTGCTACTGTTATTGCTGCTGCTGCTGCCTCTGCTGTTGCTGTTGCCATTGCTGCTGCCTGCCTCTGCTGCTGCTGTTGCTGTTTGTGTTGCCTTTGCTGCTGGTACTGCTGCTGCCTCTGCTGCTGCTACTGCTGCTGCCTCTGCTGCTGCTGCTGCTCTTCCTGATTGTGTTGTTACTGCTGCTGCTGTTGGTCCTGCTGTTGCCCATGGTGCTGTTGCTGTCACTGCTGCTGCCTCTGCTGCTGCTGCTGTTGCTGTTTCCACTGCTGTTCCTGATTGCTGTGCTGCTGATTGTGTTGTTGCTGCTGGGGGTGATGGAGGAGATGGAGGTAGTAGAGGTGGAGGAGGTGGCGGAGGAGGTGCAAGTGGAAGAGGTGGTGGAGGTGGAGGTGGTGGAGGTGGAGGAGGTGGTGCAGGTGGTGGAGGTGGAGGAGGTGGTGCAGGAGGCGGAGGCGTTGGAGGTGGTCTCGGTGGTGTCGGAGGTGGAGGTGGTAGAGGTGGAGTAGGTTGTGAGGTGTTGGAGGTGTTGGAGGAGCTGCAGGAGCATCAGAATGGGTAGCCCAGGGAGAAGTGTTAATAGCTGCTGCGGAAGAAGAAAGAAGAAAGAAGAAGAAGAAAGAAGAAGAAGAAGATGAAGTATTAGCAGCAGCAGCAGAGGCAGCAGCAGTGGCAGCAGCAGTGGCAGCAGCAGCAGCAGCTCGGAGCTGATGTAGGTGATGGTGATGGAGGAGATGGAGTTGATGGAGTTGATGGTTTTGGTGATGGAGGAGATGGACAAGTAGTGGTGATGGAAGTGCTGGGGGTGGGGAAAGTGGTGGAGGAGGTGGAGGTGGTGGAGGAGATGGAGGTGGTGGAGGGGATGGAGGTGGAGGAGGAGATGGAGGTGGAGGGGGAGATGGAGGTGGAGGGGGAGATGGAGGTGGAGGTGATGCTGCTGGTGGGTGCTGCTACTGTTATTGCTGCTGCTGCTGCCTCTGCTGTTGCTGTTGCCATTGCTGCTGCCTCTGCTGCTGCTGCTGTTGCTGTTTGTGTTGCCTTTGCTGCTGGTACTGCTGCTGCCTCTGCTGCTGCTGCTGCTGCCTCTGCTGCTGCTGCTGCTCTTCCTGATTGTGTTGTTACTGCTGCTGCTGTTGGTCCTGCTGTTGCCCATGGTGCTGTTGCTGTCACTGCTGCTGCCTCTGCTGCTGCTGCTGTTGCTGTTTCCACTGCTGTTCCTGATTGCTGTGCTGCTGATTGTGTTGTTGCTGCTGGGGGTGATGGAGGAGATGGAGGTAGTAGAGGTGGAGGAGGTGGCGGAGGTGGTGCAAGTGGAAGAGGTGGTGGAGGTGGTGCAGGTGGTGGAGGTGGAGGAGGTGGTGCAGGAGGCGGAGGCGTTGGAGGTGGTCTCGGTGGTGTCGGAGGTGGAGGTGGTAGAGGTGGAGTAGGTTGTGAGGTGTTGGAGGTGTTGGAGGAGCTGCAGGAGCATCAGAATGGGTAGCCCAGGGAGAAGTGTTAATAGCTGCTGCGGAAGAAGAAGAAAGAAGAAGAAGAAGAAGAAGAAGATGAAGTATTAGCAGCAGCAGCAGAGGCAGCAGCAGTGGCAGCAGCAGTGGCAGCAGCAGCAGCAGCTCGGAGCTGATGTAGGTGATGGTGATGGAGGAGATGGAGTTGATGGAGTTGATGGTTTTGGTGATGGAGGAGATGGACAAGTAGTGGTGATGGAAGTGCTGGGGGTGGGGAAAGTGGTGGAGGAGGTGGAGGTGGTGGAGGAGATGGAGGTGGTGGAGGAGGGGAGGTGGAGGAGGAGGATGGAGGTGGAGGAGGAGATGGAGGTGGAGGGGGGGATGGAGGTGGAGGTGATGCTGCTGGTGGGTGCTGCTACTGTTATTGCTGCTGCTGCTGCCTCTGCTGTTGCTGTTGCCATTGCTGCTGCCTCTGCTGCTGCTGCTGTTGCTGTTTGTGTTGCCTTTGCTGCTGCTACTGCTGCTGCCTCTGCTGCTGCTACTGCTGCTGCCTCTGCTGCTGCTGCTGCTCTTCCTGATTGTGTTGTTACTGCTGCTGCTGTTGGTCCTGCTGTTGCCCATGGTGCTGTTGCTGTCACTGCTGCTGCCTCTGCTGCTGCTGCTGTTGCTGTTTCCACTGCTGTTCCTGATTGCTGTGCTGCTGATTGTGTTGTTGCTGCTGGGGGTGATGGAGGAGATGGAGGTAGTAGAGGTGGAGGAGGTGGCGGAGGTGGTGCAAGTGGAAGAGGTGGTGGTGGAGGTGGTGCAGGTGGTGGAGGTGGAGGAGGTGGTGCAGGAGGCGGAGGCGTTGGAGGTGGTCTCGGTGGTGTCGGAGGTGGAGGTGGTAGAGGTGGAGTAGGTTGTGAGGTGTTGGAGGTGTTGGAGGAGCTGCAGGAGCATCAGAATGGGTAGCCTAGGGAGAAGTGTTAATAGCTGCTGCGGAAGAAGAAAGAAGAAGAAGAAGAAGAAAGAAGAAGAAGAAGATGAAGTATTAGCAGCAGCAGCAGAGGCAGCAGCAGTGGCAGCAGCAGTGGCAGCAGCAGCAGCAGCTCGGAGCTGATGTAGGTGATGGTGATGGAGGAGATGGAGTTGATGGAGTTGATGGTTTTGGTGATGGAGGAGATGGACAAGTAGTGGTGATGGATGTGCTGGGGGTGGGGAAAGTGGTGGAGGAGGTGGAGGTGGTGGAGGAGATGGAGGTGGAGGAGGGAGATGGAGGTGGTGGAGGGATGGAGGAGATGAGATGGAGGTGGAGGGGGAGATGGAGGGAGCCTCCTAATCTGTAGTATAGGAGAAGTGTTGTTAATAGAAAGTTGCAGAGGGGAGGAAGAAGAGGAAAAGGAAAGAAGAAAAAAAGAAGGAGAAGGAGGAGAAAGGAGAAGAAGAAGGAGAAGAAGAAGAAGAAGAAGAAGAAGAAGAAGAAAGAGGAAGAGGAGGAGGAAGTGTTAGTAGCAGCAGCAGAGGCAGCAGCAGTGGCAGCAGCAGCAGCAGAAGCATAGGAGATGATGTAGATGATGGAGTTGAGGTAAATATGGTGAGAAAGGAAGTGAGTTGGTGGTTCTGGAGGTGGTGGAGGAGATGGAGGTGGTGGAGGGGATGGAGGTGGAGGAGATGGAGGTGGAGGGGAGATGGAGGTGGAGGTGGAGGAATGGAGAGGTGGAGGGTTGATGGAGGTGGTGGAGGGATGGAGGTGGAGGGAGATGGAAGTGGACTCAGAGACTGCCAAGAGATTAGGAGGGGTTCAGTTTAGTAGGGAAAGAAAAAATCCTTGGAGGAGTTTCTGCATCCTCCAGGCTGCTGTGGTCCTCTTTGTTCTGGTGCTGGCTGCCTGGGAGAAGAGACCAACCCCACCTGGCTACAACCTCCCTGCAGGGAGTTGCAGAGAGCAAGAAGGTCTCCCCTGAGCCTCCTCTTCTGCAGGCTAAGCAACCCCAGCTCCCTCAGCCTCTCCTCACAGGGCTGTGCTCCAGACCCCTCCCCAGCTTTCTTGCCCTTCTCTGGACACCTTCAAGTCTCTCAATGTCCTTCTTCAACTGAGGAGCCCAGAACTGGACAAAGAACTTAAGGTGTGGTCTGAGCAGTGCTGAGCACAGGGCACAATGACCTCCCTGCTCCTGCTCCTGTTCCTGATGCAGGCCAGGATGCCCTTGGCCTTCTTGGCCCCCTGGGCACACTGCTGGCTGATCTTCAGCTGCTTTCAACCACTACCCCAGGTCCCTCTCTGTTTGGCAGCTCTCAGCCACTCTGCCCCCAGCCTGTAACTCTGCCTGGGGTTGCTGTGGCCAAAGTGCAGCACCTGGCGCTTGGACTTGTTGAATGCCATCCTGTTGGCCTCAGCCCATCTGTCCAGCCTGGCAAGCCTCTGCAGAGCTCTCCTACCCTCTAACAGATCAACTCCTGCTCCCAGCTTGCTGTCATCTACAAATTGACTGATGATGGACTCCATCCCCCGCTCCAGATCATCAATAAAGATATTGAGCTAGGCTCAAGGTGAGGAGAAAGTGTTTAGGAAGAGCCTGGAGGAGGCTCTTGGTGCTATGGTTTAGTTGATTAGATGGTGCTGGGTAATAGGTTGGACTTGATGATCTCTGAGGTCATTTCCAACCTGGTCAATTCAATTCAATTTAATTCAATTCAATTCAATTCAATTCAATTCAATTCAATTCAATTCAATTCAATTCAATTCTAAGGTCCCTTCCAACCCAAACCCTCCCATGATTCCATCATTTCAGGTCATGATTCTGTTAAGACTCACACCTGGAATTAACATCAGGAGTTATAGAGCCTACACTGAAGGCCCATGGCAGAGGGGTTGGAACAAAATCACCTTTCAGGTGCCTTGAGACTCAAACATTCTATGATTCTGTGACCCTCACCTCAGTGCAGCCTCTCTTCAGGGAGCTGTAGAGAGCAAGGTGGCCTCCCCTCAGCCTCCTCTTCTCCAGGTTAAACCACTTCATGTCCCTCAGTTGTTGCCCATGAGGGTGGTGAGAGCCTGGCACAGGTTGCCCAGGGAGGTGGTGGCAGCCTCCTGCCTGGAGGTGTTTGCAGCCAGGCTGGATGTGGCTGTGAGCAACCTGCTGTAGTATGAGGTGTCCCTGGCCATGGCAGGGGTTGGGACTGGCTGAGCCTTGAGGTCCCTTCCAGCCCTGACAGCTCTGTGATTCTGTGAGTTTATCTCAGCAGAGAGAAGCTGCAGCCTGGCTTCAGGACCAGCTCTGTGTGAGCTCTCTCTCGGTTTCCTGCTTGGAAGGGAGGTTGGAGCTGGCTCTCCCCATTTGCGTGTCTGCTGCCTGGATGGGAATTCCAGGGCCTGAATAGAAAGATGAACTCCTAGGGTGCAGAGGTCAGGTGTGTGCCGTTCGGTATCAGTGACAACAGCCTCCAGGGTGGGGTTAAGCTGCCTCCCAGGGCAGCAAGCAGAGCGACCACTGCCCCCTCGCCAAGGCAGTTTACCCTGGGGGCTAAGCCAGTCAGGCTTTCTAGCAATACTCACACTGAATCACAGAGGAAACATGCTGAGAGGAAGGGAGGGAATTCTGGGGCCAGGAAATGATTCTGCATATTATGAATAATCTTGCCAACCCCTGCTTAGGCAAACAGCTCCTCATCTCCACAGGGCCTGCTCTCCCTCCCGGCACAGCTGCACAGCTCGCAGGCTCAGCAGCACAGCATTTCAGCGTTCCCCAGTCAAAACAAGCAGGGGGTTAAGACAACACAACCACAAAAACAGCCCACACCAAAACTTGCAGAAATTAGGTCTGCAGGGAATGGATGGAACTGACCTGGTGGATAACAAGTGGGCAGCGAGTTCTGCATGGGACAGCAATGTGCCCTGGGGGCCAAGAAGGCCAATGGGATCCTGGGGTGCATTGGCAGGATGCGTCCACCAGAGCCAGGGCATTTCTCCTTCCCTTCTGCTCTGCCCTGCTGAGACCTCACCTGGAATATTGCCTCCAGCTCTGGGCTCCCCAGTTCAGGAGGGACAGGGATCTGCTGGAGAGGGTCCAAGGGAGGGCTACAAGGATGCTGAAGGCACTGCAACACTGCCTGAGGAGGAGAGGCTGAGAGCCCTGGGGCTGTTCAGTCTGGAGAGGAGAAGGCTGAGAGGGATCTGATCGATGTCTATCAATAGCTGAGGGCTGGGGGTCAGGAGGGAGGGGACAGGCTCTGCTCAGTTGCACCCTGGGATAGGACAAGAGGCAGTGGATGTAAGCTCGAGGTGAGGAGAAAGATTCTTCACAGAGTTGTTAGCCACTGGAATGTGCTGCCCAGGGAGGTGGTGGAATCCCCACCCCTGGAGGTGTTCAAGAGGGGACTGGGTGTGGCACTTGGTGCCATGGTTGAGCTGTCATGAGGGGTTGGGTGACAGGCTGGACTTGATGATCTCTGAGGTCTCTTCCAACCTTACTGATTGTATGACTCTATGGTAAGCTGCAGCACAGGAGGTTCCACCTCAACAGGAGGAGGAACTTCTGCACTGTGAGGGTCCCAGAGGCCTGGAGCAGGCTGCCCAGAGAGGTTGTGGAGTCTCCTTCTCTGGAGCCTTCCCAGCCCTGTCTGGATGTGTTCCTGTGTGCCCTGCGCTGGATTCTCTGCTCCTGCTCTGGCAGGGGTTGGACTGGAGGATCTCAAGCTGCACCAGGGGAAGTTTAGGCTGGAGGTGAGGAGAAAGTTCTTCACAGAGAGAGTGATTCGCCATTGGGATGTGCTGCCCAGGGAGGTGGTGGAGTCACCATCCCTGGAGGTGTTCAAGAGGGGACTGGATGTGGCACTTGGTGCCATGGTCTAATCATGAGGTCTGTGGTGACAGGTTGGACTCAATGATCTTCAAGGTCTCTTCCAACCTTAGTGATACTGTGATACTGTGATCTCCAGAGGCTCCTTCCAACCCCTAACATCTGTGATCCTGTGATATCATATCCTATCAAGGGGCCTACAACAAGGAGAGAAATTGTTCCCAACAGCCTGCAGAGACAGGACCAGGGGCAATGGTTGAAAATGAGAGCAGAGCAGATTGAGCTAGGATGTGAGGAACAAGCTCTTCACCAAGAGGCTGCTGGAACATGGAACAGGTTGCCCAGGGAGGTGGTTGAGGCTCCATCCCTGGGGATATTCAAGGTGAGGCTGGACAGGGCTCTGGGCAACCTGATCTAGTTGGGGATGACCCTGCTGCATGCAGCTGGGTTGGACTGGATGAGCTTTGGGGTCCCTTTCAACCCAGACCATTCTATGATACCGTACCTGGATGTGTTCCTCTGTGACCTGAGCTAGACTGAATGGTCCTGCCCCGGCAGGGGGGTTGGAGTGGGTATCTCCAGAGGTCCCTCCCAACCCCTGGCATCCTGTGAGCTGTGAGCCTGTGATCATTCTCCTGGCTAAGCTCCCTGCTCCCCCAACTCAGACCTGAGGGGAAAGGCAACACAGGAAACTCAGGGTTGGCTGAGATAAAGAGACAAGAGAGAGATCATGAGCACAATGCATAATTACCTTAACTAATAAGCTAATTAATCTAATTGTTGTGGCTTTAAGCCTGGATGCCCTAACCATAGAGTTGGAAAGTCCTGCAAGGGGCTGGAGAGGAGCAGGAGATTGTAATCTGTGCTTATTTCATCCCTGTTAGTTTATCTGCTATATAAAAGGGTTGCAGAGTCAATTCAGCCCTTTTTTTGCCTCTCTCTCTCTCTCCCCAGTGTGGATCTCTTCTCCCTTGCAGTGTGTGGGAGGTTTGCAGCCTGGCTCAGCCTGGGCAAAGCTAATTCCGTAGCTGTGCCATTTGGCTTAGCCTGGGGGATAGGGAGCTCAGGTGGGAGGCCTGGGGGGCACTGGAGCCTGGGTTGTTGGAAGGCTTTTGGCTCGCTGAGGTTGCTGTAAGCTGGGATGGGAGTTTGGCTGCTTTGCATTTGTGTCAGGAGTGCAAATGTTCGTAAATGTATTTCCATCTGAATGTCCAATTCTGGGAGGAGCATTTTCAGTTCACTCCTTGGGGAGGGGCAAAACGGCTTTTGGTCTGCTCTGGAACCCAAACTGTGACCTCTGGCTTCAGTGTTTTGATGCTATTAAGCTCTTTATTCCATGAGTGAAACAGCTCATGGGGACCTTGGGAGGCACAGACTCTCATCTGGGCATGAAAACGCCTCTAAGGGCCCCTCTGAACAAGCTGCCTGGGGAGATCTCTCGGTGCCCTGACACATCCAAGGCTCTCTGTGCCCCAGGGTCTCTCTGGGACCCTTTGGACTGAGCTGTGCTTAGCTCTGGGGCCTGCCCATTCTGTGCCCTGCTGCTGGGGACTCCCTGACATCTGTGTCACCACATGAAGCGATCCACTCTGTGATGATGTCAGACACTTTGGCTTACCCTTCAGGAATCTATGGAGGAGTCAAGGTCAGAGAGCCTGGGGCAGAGCACAGAGACTAACAGGCACTGCTGTCTGTTGTTTGATGTGCAGCACTCCAAACACACAGGCACAACTCAAAGCTGGAACAGACAGCTGCTGCTTCTTTTTCTTTCTACTTCATTCTTCTACGTCTTTGTTCTTCTGCTGCTGCTGCTGCAATTAATGCACACCGAATGCAACAGATGATACTCTATCACCTACATCTCCTCCACACCTCATTCTCCTCCACAACCTCCTTCGCCTCAACCACCCCCTCCATCTCCACCACCTGCAACAGCTCCACCACCTCTTCCACTAGCACCACCTCCGCCACCTCCTCCACCTCTGCTACCTCCATCTCCTCCATCACCCCCAGCAGCAACAGCAGCAACAACACAATCAGCAGCACAGCAATCAGGAACAGCAGTGGAAACAGCAGCAGCAGCAGAGGCAGCAGCAGTGACAGCACCAGCACCATGGGCAACAGCAGGACCACAGCAGCAGCAGTAACAACACAATCAGGAAGAGCAGCAGCAGAGGCAGCAGCAGTAGCAGCAGCAGAGACAGCAGCACTAACAGCAGCAAAGGCAACACCAACAGCAGCAGCATCAGAGGCAGCAGCAATGGCAACAGCAACAGCAGAGGCAGCAGCAGCAGCAATAACAGTAGTAGCAGCCACCAGCAGCATCACCTCCACCTCCATCTCCCCCTCCACCTCCATCCCCTCCACCACCTCCATCCCCTCCACCACCTCCAGAACCACCAACTCCACTTCCTCCTCACAATCACCTACCTCAACTCCATCACCTACATCATCTCCTATGCTGCTGCTGCTGCTGCTAACACTTCTTCCTCTTTCCTCTTCCTCTTCCTCTTCCTCTTCCTCTTCTTCCTCTTCTCTTCTTCTTCTTCTTCCTCTTCTTCTTCCTCTTCTTCTTCCTCTTCTTCTTCTTCTTCTCTTCTTCTTCTTCTTCTTCTTCTTCTTCTTCTTCTTCTTCTTCTTCTTCTTCTTCTTCTTCTTCTTCTTCTTCTTCTTCTTCTTCTTCTTCTTCTTCTTCTTCTTCTTCTTCTTCTTCTTCTTCTTCTTTCTTCTTTCTTCTTTCTTTCTTCTTCTTCTTTCTTCTTCTTCAGAACCTATTAACACTTCTCCCTAGGCTACCCATTCTGATGCTCCTGCAGCTCCTCCAACACCTCCAACACCTCACAACCTACTCCACCTCTACCACCTCCAACTCCGACACCACCGAGACCACCTCCAACGCCTCCGCCTCCTGCACCACCTCCTCCACCTCCACCACCTGCACCACCTCTTCCACTTGCACCACCTCTACCACCTCCAACACTTGCACCACCTCCGCCACCTCCTCCACCTCTACTACCTCCATCTCCTACATCACTCCCAGCAGCAACAACACAATCAGCAGCACAGCAATCAGGAACAGCAGTGGAAACAGCAACAGCAGCAGCAGCAGAGGCAGCAGCAGTGACAGCAACAGCACCATGGGCAACAGCAGGACCAACAGCAGCAGCAGTAACAACACAATCAGGAAGAGCAGCAGCAGAGGCAGCAGCAGTAGCAGCAGCAGAGGCAGCAGCAGTAGCAGCAGCAAAGGCAACACAAAAAGCAACAGCAGCAGCAGCAGAGGCAGCAGCAATGGCAACAGCAACAGCAGAGGCAGCAGCAGCAATAACAGTAGCAGCACCCACCAGCAGCATCACCTCCACCTCCATCTCCCCTCCAGCTCCATCTCCTCCTCCACCTCCATCCCCTCCACCACCTCCATCTCCTCCACCACCTCCATCTCCTCCACCACCTCCACCTCCTCCACCACTTTCCCCACCCCCAGCACATCCATCACCACTACTTGTCCATCTCCTCCATCACCAAAACCATCAACTCCATCAACTCCATCTCCTCCATCACCATCACCTACATCAGCTCCGAGCTGCTGCTGCTGCTGCCACTGCTGCTGCCACTGCTGCTGCCTCTGCTGCTGCTGCTAATACTTCATCTTCTTCTTCTTCTTTCTCTTCTTCCGCAGCAGCTATTAACACTTCTCCCTAGGCTACCCATTCTGATGCTCCTGCAGCTCCTCCAACACCTCACAACCTACTCCACCTCTACCACCTCCACCTCCGACACCACCGAGACCACCTCCAACGCCTCCGCCTCCTGCACCACCTCCTCCACCTCCACCACCTCTTCCACTTGCACCACCGCCGCC